>JAMLFY010000012.1:6503386-7020794 GCA_030441495.1 Dalbergia oliveri | reverse complement strand
TAATAATTTTAATGGACTATAAAATTTATATCGACAGTTTAAATTAAATATTGGAACCAAAATAATATTAATTTATTTTAAGACTTAACTTATGACAACACCTAAATATTATTTACTAAAAAAAAACTAAAACTTGTACTATCCTCCCTTGGTCATATCGATTTTAAAATACATTTTTATTTTTAAGGCCTTGCAATAGTCACCCCTAATTATTCTTTTCCTCTCTTCTTCCTCTTATGTTTCTTTTTATGAGTATTATTGAGGGTTTAATCTTTATTCTTTGGAAGCAGTGTCCCATCATGTTCATTTGTTTTCTTTCTATTGCTTGGATTTTCATCTTTTAATTTCCCTTAGTTCCTCATTTTTTTAGAATTTTAGGAAGGAAACAATGAAAATTATAAATTTTAGTTTTTAATTTTTACTATTTCTTTTACAAAATCCTTAATACAGAAAATTGACTGAAAACATTAATAAAAATTGAAAATAGTATTTCCTAAAACCAAACAGACATTATGTTTTGTGCTTTGTTTTTGTTATCCCTTTTATGGGAATTTTTATTGTCCCTTTTTATGTTTTTTTGTTGTCCCCTTAATTAATAGGTATTTTGATTTTCCCTCATTTCTATTTTTATAGTCTTACAAATATGAAGATTCATTCTTCAAGTTGCAACATTATTTATGTTAGTTGTGAAAGATGCTTAGGCATCAATAATTTTTTAACAAAGAGTAAAGTCATATATCGTTGGATAATAACCAAGAGCATGAAATATTTTTGTTTTTTTATTTAATTTAAATGTAATTATCCCTTTCTGTTTATAAGTGACATTAAGCTTATTCACGAGTGAAATTTTCTTAAAAAAAAAAAAAACTTAAACCTAAAATATGGGAATTCAATTTTACTCCACGCTCTACTGTTATCTTGTAACTCATCACTTTTCTTCCACTCGTACGTGTTTCACATGTCGTCGTCTCTGCATCCACGCGGCAAGACGTCATTTAGCATTTTACTCCGGGAGCATAGAAGAAATATTCAGCATTTTATGCTCTTCTGTCTTTATATATTTTACGATATGATTGTGGAATGCTACTGCAACTCCTTTGCTCTGCTTCCATTTCTTTTCTTTTCTTTCCTTTTGCTCTCTCCATTTTCAACCCATAAAGCTTAAGAAATCCAAGAAGGAAATCGGCCGCTGCAAAATCCGGCGTCGAGTTGCATGTTACGGTACAACATTTTGCTTCTTTCTACAAGTACTCTATTCTATCAATTGCGCTTTTAAACTTCCCGTTTTACCCTTATAAAATATGATAGCTCTACTGTACACGCATTATAAATAAATTATTTGAATATAAATATGATACATGATAGAATATTAGAGTTGTCTAATCCATATAATCAATCCCACCTGAAATAATGCTTAACTTGTTATTGTTGTACTATACAGATCTATCCCACATCATTTAATCACCGTAGATCTCACATTTTTTTTTCTTCAATCCTTGGAAGGAATATTCTATTCTTCATTATAGAGTAACTTTTCTCTACTTACTCCACTTAATAGCTTCTTTTGAATAATTGATTTCATTAATCTAATAATTAAATCACATGATATTATCTTGATTATTTAGAATACTAATTTTTTGAAAAATTAGACATGAATGGATGTGCAAATTCATAGTTAACATTTATTTATGTTGTCCTAGCATAATATATGTCAAAATAAAGTAAAGTGCTATGATAAATTATCGAATCCTTTTAAAATTATGTGAAATTTTTTCCACTCGATCTGTTTATTGGAACTTTCAATTCAATAATTAGATTAATAAATAATTAATCATTAACCTAGGTTAGTAGTTAGTTGACTTTTTAAGCATCTAGTACTTATATATGTTTTGTTGAAAACTTCAAGGACTAATAAATGTTTTCTTAAACTTGTGTATGTTAAGACTTGAGATGTTAAAACTTTTTGCATATTTCTGAACACGTTAATGCTTCTTATATCCACAACCACACATCTTTTACTTTTATATAAGTTTTAACCATTTTAAATCAAGATTAAATGATTATAGTTGTTTCTAGAACACACATTAAATGTGTTTTAGGAGCATACAAGTGTGTCTCCTCACATCATTGGGCCCTTCAATCTTGTCTCCACATCATCACTTGAATGTGGTTAAAGTCATAGGGTTGTATCAAGAGATCCTAATTTCATAATACGAACTTCAATGTCAAATCTAAAATCAACCAACATTTTGGCTGAATCACATGCATAAACGAAATATCAACAAAAACTGAAATAATCCAAATCTAAAACTTGTAAATTGCAATAATCCAAATTGGAAACAACTTCTAATTAATCGAAAACCAAACGTGATTACTAAGAGTTAGTGAAGCCAAAATTTTCAAGACAAACTAAACCCAAGAATCAAGTATTGAACAAAAAAATTACTGATATGAAAATCTAATGCACAAAATCTAAAGCACAATCACAAAGTCCATGAACAACTAAATGAAACTAGACAGATGCATAAGTCAACAATGGAAGAAAAACAAATGTAAATTAGAGAGATCATACACCCTTAACCAATGCAAACCCGCTAGAGAACGAGAACATCGCTAAAGCAAAAACAACCATGCTAGAGGGGCATGAGAGACACCAGGAAAGCAAGCGGGCTGGCCATGGGAACCAAATTGACAGTGGTCCAAGGCAGGTGTGAACCTTGCCGAAGGAGACAAAGATGAGCCAAATCATAAACCAAAGAACTCGGTCCATTTTGAGAATAATAAGAAGATGAACTAAACCGAATCGAAACTCAACAATTGTAGAAGCCATGTAAAATACCAAAAAGGAATGAAGAAGTCCTAAAAATATGGGAAATTTGGGATATAGAATGAATAAAAAGAAAGATGGAACAAATAGAAAATGAAGTTGAAATTAGAGATTCAAAGGGAGCAAGTGTTGAGAGATTCCTTTTATTTTCCAAGAAATGTTTGTTGAGAGAGAAAACAAGAGAAAATGAAAGAAAATGAGTTCTAAAGAACTCAAGGAGGGCACCAAGTAAATTGTTCAAGGTGGATGGTAAGACTATAATATCTAGTTGAAACGTAGGAGAGGAATAGATAGAGCAAATCGAGAGAAAACACAAATAGTAAAATTTACTAAATGATAAAAGGTAAGGTAATACAAGTGGGAAGCAACCTTATTCAGGCTAAGGAGTATAATAAGCTACAAAGCACTAATTAATATATAACAAACATGATCAACTCTAACTAATTTCTAATGATGAATTACATACTTCAATAATAATTATTGGTCTTTACTTGAAAGGATTGAGGGATTTTTGAGGAATGGGGAAAAAATAAAGAAACCTAGAAAGAGAAAAAAGAAGAGCATGAAGAAGGACTTTAGGGTCTGTTGGAAGGATGTTGGAGGAGCAAATGGCAAGTAAAGGAAGGGGTGAATGGGTGAATCCAAAAATGAGTGTTTATGAGTGGTTTATAAGAAGGAAAGGGAATGGAGGGATAATGAGAGCCCTAAGCCCTCTGAAACAGGAGCTTTACTTACCCTTCAAATCGGAGGACAAGGAGGGAAGCATATTTTTTTGGTGTTATTTTACCGTTTTGTCATTTTGAATCTCCTATACAAGAAATATATCTTCTATAAAATAAAGGGACAAAAATGGGTAAATCAAGTGTATACACCATTCTATTTCACTCATTTATATTATAAACTTTCAAACAATGGGATGACATCACTCTAACTATTTCATTCTATATTTTTCTATTTCATTTCATTCCATTAATGACCACGTCCTTTCCTCCATTTTAAATCTCCCAAATATAGCCTTGGTTGTAGAGAGCATGACAGGAGGAACAATGAGGAAGAAGAAAGAATACATTTAGAGAGAGAATAGAAATGAAAGGAGGAAGGAGTGATGAGGTTTGAAAATATGTATCAATATGTGGATTACAAAGATGATCTAACACCCGTAATTAGGATTTTAATTTCATTAACTAGCTCAACATTGAATAGAAATCCTTTAATAGCAGGACCAAAATATAGTTATTTTTATTTTTCAAAAAAGGATTGAAACCAAAATTAGGATTTTGCTAGACTCAAACTAAAATTCGTTACGTATATTAGGATAAAAAAACATATCTGAACATTGATTCAAACTAAAATTCATATATATATTAGGATAAAAAACATGACTAAACATTGATTCAAAAGTTAAGTTAGCTTGGCACCTCATGCAATGATCCCATTCAAGATTATCAAACTGAGAGTTTAGATAAACTCCTTTTTATATGATAATATCGTAAACTTATTATAAGAGTTTAAGAATTAACTCTAGAGTTTAATAACTTTGCAGTCTTATAAGGTTATTAAATTTGAGGGTTTAAATAAACTCATTTTTATGTGTTAAGATTTTAAACTCATAAAAGTTTATAAGTTAATTCGAGAGTTTAATAATTTCATTGTATGATGTTTTAGGCACCAAAGAAAATACATAAAGCTTTTTACTCTAACCAATCATCAAATTTAGTTAAACTCAAAAAAATTAACTTACTTAAATAACCACAAGAAAAAAATAATTAAAATTTAGTTGCATATGCCGATCAACGTGATTGCCCCTTAGTTATTGGAAAGTGTTATTTCAACACCCACATGGGTATAGACACCTATGTGGGTGAGTGGAATGATGGAGAGAAATAAGTTAGAAGAAAATATAAGTGGTGGAACCATGTGTTTTATGAGTAAAGTATTTGGGTATTTGAGAAAAAAGTTGGGTGTTGGAATAAAATTGTTGTTAGTTATTTGCTAAAAACTACTAGAAGTGAAAATATAAAAGGAAAATTAATAACAAGAAACACTACTGATAGGAAATAAGATGTCTAATTTATTAAGATTGACCGCATGAAAATTAGCATATTTTTCATCTATTAAGTAACATTTAGTGATCCTTCTTCCTATTCTGAAATAAATTTCTTACAGTCCTTCTCATAGTAATTTCAACATTTGATGTCTTTCTAAATTAAGTACTTCTTGTTACATTGTACTCACTGATCCTTAGCATTTATTTATTTTTCCATTAGAAAACATGAATGGCTGTGCCCTGACTTATTCTTAGTGTAGGCTTATTGAAGCTGTGAATCATTAAACAGAAGAAAGACATGCAGATCTTCCCGGAATCCATAACATCACTATGGAATGATTGGGAGCTACGTGTGCTGGTTTTACTGAGCCTCTTATGGCAAGTTATCCTCATCATACTTGGGAACATGAGGAAATATAGCAAAGGTGCCACCATTAGTGCCTTGGTTTGGACGACATATTTAACAGCAGACTGGCTAGCCACAGTGTCATTGGGGAATCTTGCCAATGGCCAAAAAGATTCAGACGTATCCAAATCCAAAATAGAGAGCAAAGACCAAGTACTTCAGGCAATATGGCCACCATTCCTACTCTTGCATCTTGGTGGCCCTGACACAATCACTGCTTATGCTTTGGAAGACAACAACTTGTGGTTAAGGCACCTATTTGGCCTACTTGTCCAAGCTACTGTTGCCTTATACATCTTCATAAGGTCTTGGGGCAACAACCCTCTAACTTTTGTGGCCATCCCAGTGTTTGTTTCTGGAATCATCAAGTACTCAGAGAGGACATATGCTCTTAGGGCTGCTAGCCCTGACCAATTTGAGGACTCTTTGCTCTCATCAGCTTTGACCTTTCAGGCCCCAGACTTGAAGGACATTAATCAGCCTGGCATTCGTAGTGACTTGGAGTGTGTGCACAAAGGGTACTTTTTGTTTGGTTTGCTCAGGCATCTTTATGCAGATTTAAGCCTAACGTTTGTAGAAGGACGGCAAAGCTGTTCCTTGCTGCTCGACGAGGACGAGATTAGGACGGATGCCTTCAAAGTGGTTGAGGTGCAACTTGGTTTTCTGTTTGATGTGCTTTACACAAAAGCATCCATAATTTATAAGCGGCCAGGTCTTGTTTTGAGATTGGTCAGTGTCTTGTCCATTTTAGCAGCTCTTGTTGCATTCCATATTGCCATTGACAATACCTACTCAAGTGTTGACGTTGTTATAACATACTTTTTGTTTGCTGGGGCGGTTTCTCTTGAGATTTATGCATTTGTTTCACTTATGTTGTCTGATTGGACATTGCGTTGGTTGACGTCCATGAGAAGGAATTGCTTCACAGACTTTGTGCTCAGTTGCATTTCTTGTTGTACACCAATCTTGTGTCGTGACAAGAGGTGGTCAGGGTACATTGGTCAACTCAACCTAGTGAAGTTTTGCTTGAGACAGAAAGGACCCATTGGAACCAATCTGTGCAGCAAGATCTGTTTCGAATTCAACCTGCTCCGCAAAAGGCGTTGGGAAAAGGTGGATGATGGGGACATGAAATCATTGATTTTACCAACGTTGGCAAATAAATACAAGGTTTACAAAGAGAGCTATTTTGACGGCACAAAACTCAAGCAATTGCTTTCTCAAAGGGGTAGTGATGCGGTTGAAAAATCGTTTCATGATGTGATTGGTTGGAGCTTTGAGGTTGAATTTGATCACAGTATACTTCTTTGGCATGTTGCAACAGATATATGTTACCATTCCTATTCCGAGAATAAGACGGATACCAATTATAAAGCAAGCAAGGCGTTATCTGATTATTTATTGTATATTCTACTCATGCGCCCTTTGATGCTGCCTAAATGGATTGATAGGATTACGCATGTCAGAGACACCTTCAATCATACCATCAAGCTATTTCATCGAAGGAAGTTTCCTGTCACAAAGAGTGAAGAAGCTTGCAACATGCTGATCCAACTGCACACACAAAGTCAAGTGCTAGATGTGATTAGAAGTGAAAGGAGTGGCAAGTCTGTGTTGCTTGATGCATGCCACCTTGCTTTACAGCTACAAAACATTCCTCGAGACAAGTTATGGAAAACGATTTGTGGGGTGTGGATAGAGATGCTGACTTATGCTGCAAGTCATAGTGAATGGGGGTCACATGCTCAGCAGCTGCGAAATGGAGGGGAGTTGCTCACCCATGTTGGTCTTCTCATGGCAGATCTTGGTTTAAGTGAACACTTTGTTCTCGGGACCAAAGGAACTCCAGTGGATAACCAGAATAAAGGGTGGGGATGGGCAAGAACTAAACTAGCATCTCCAGATGCTCGTCCTTTAGCATCTTCTGGTGATACCTCTCAACTGGGCTGATGAGTTTAATACTTTATTTACATTTGAATGTATAATCTGCATTGCTGCTTTTGCTTTGAAATAATAATGTTCAGTAATGGACATGTCATAAAAGATAATAAGTTTGTAACTCATTTATGTATTTCATGTTTTATCTTTATTGTGAGAGGGAAAAGCATAGGTCTCAGGAATATGACTCTTGCTGACAGACATATCTAGCATTACCACTATTAAATGTTGGACAGAGGAACCACTTAGAAAGATTTAGGAACAACAATTTGTTTATTCCTCTTATCAGCTAAGTGGCTAATTTGAATTTTATTGTTCTTTTCTCATTGGGTTCATCCCCGTGGCCTGCAGTAGTCTTGATGTTGGAATATACATCCAAAATCAAATTCATTTGTAATGGTGGGGTATTTTAAATATATTATAAATCATTAGCGGTCTCTGTAAAATTATTATACACCGATTATGCATAAAAATTATTGTAGAGAAGATAGTAAAATCTCATCTTAGATAGTTTGGGTATGTTTAGAGGAGACCTGTAAAGGCTCCAATGAGGAAAGTGAACCAAATGAAAAATAGCAAGATAAAAAGAGGTAGAGAAAAACTGAAGAAAATTATAGAGAAAATAATCAAAAGAGATTTAAGTATCAATAATTTTAACATGAATATGATATATGATAAAGCTTGTGGTGTCGCCTGATCCATGTAGCCGGCTCCACTTAAAGAGACAAGGTTTAGTTGTTGATGCATAAAAATTAAACTCATATTTTTTCAGTAATTAAGGTATGCTTTGATAGTATTTTTTTTTCCCCATCAATCAATGAAATTTTAAAAAGATGTTCAATCATGTTAGGTAACTACCCACTATTATAACTACTTGCCATAATTTTACATTTTCTTGGCATAAAATTAAAGATTTAAGAGAAAATAGCTCATGTAGTCCCTTAAGAAAATTTTACAAGATTATTTATTTAGTCCCTAAAAAATTAAAAATAAACTTGTGATCCTTCAAGATTTTAATAATAGGACATATTAGTCCTCTGTGTATTTGATTCTTTAAACACTAACAGTAATTGCAAATTAACATGTTAACATGATGTTAAGTGATGCATATATCATCAAATAGAATGAAGTTTAAAATGATTCATTTTGGTGGTTGAAATCCATAAAATGTGTCATTTGAATCTCCACTACAAGTCATAAAATGACTCATTTTATGCAATTTTATATACCAAAATGAGTGCAATATGTTCCAAAATAGTATCATTTTGCTTGCATATGACGTTTTAATGGCACATCTTGTATGTCCACTAATCAAGAACTAACAGAGGGACTAATGTATCTATTATTTTAAATATTGAGGACCACAAGATTAATTTCTTTTCTTGTGGGACAAAATAAGGTGTTCACTCAAGATTTAAATATGTTTTTGGTCTTTGAAAAATTAGGAAAGTTTTAATTTTCGTCCCTAAAAAGGTTATTTGATTTTGGTCCAAACATTTCTAAATTTTCTTGGTTTCAATCTCTATCATGTGTGATTATTAATTGTCACATAGAATTGAATGAAATAACCTTCTTTTAATCAATTTAACATTTAATATAGACAATTTAATGATAGGGACTAAAATCATGCATTTTATAAATGTATGGACTAAAATCAAACAAAACATTTTTAATGACAAAAATAAACATATACTCCTACCAAAAACTTATTTGTGTGCATACAATATGTGTACAAAACATTTTATATATCATTCATCAGTTGGTTAGTTATGTGTAATGGTTTGATAAATAAAACTTCTCATAATTATTATATAAAAAACAAATTATGACCTATTATTTTTATATTTGACAAATATATCATTGTTATATAATTTAGAATATTATTAATAAAATATTACCCATCTTTTTTTTTTTTTGCTTGAATGTAAGGCTATGATTGGAAGATTTAAAATGGAAGGAAGAGAGTGATCATTAATAGAATGAAATAGAAAAGTATAAAATAGAATGATTAGAGTGATGTCATCCCATTATTTGGGAGTTTATAATATAAATGAGTTGAATGGAATGATGCATAAATTTGATTTTTCACTTTTATCCTTTTATTTTATAGAAGATATATTCATATATAAGAGATTGCAAAATAACAAAATAAAATCACACCCAAAATTTAACTCAACCTCCTTGTCCCCGATTTGGGGTCTGCAAATTTTCTATTTGAGAGGGCTTGGGGGCTTTCATTGTCCCTCCCAACTATTCTCCTCCCTCTTTATAAACCACTCTCAAACACCCATTTTATGAACATGCCCCTTCCCTTCCTTGCCATTCCCTTCTCTAACCTCCTCTCAATCATACCCTAATATTTATTTATTTAATTTTGACTTAAATATGCTTTTGATCTTAGAAAAATAAGAGAATCTTGGTTTTAACACTTTAAATTTTTTAAGTTGAAGGTATAAAAATATTTTATTAAAATTAAGCCCATACCTTAATTACTAAAAAAAAATTCTCATTAACCGCTCACTAAGAACAAATAATTATTCAATTTGGTGAGTGTACGGGCAACAGTTATGTATGGTTGGGACTAGCATACTAGGTGAAAACTACATATGAAGGGTTGAGTGTTGTTTAAGTTTTGATAAAAGAAAATAATTAAATATGTAATAGGTGATTCACTAGAACGGTTGTATTTTATATTATTGCACTCTATTACTTTGCCATTTGTGGGGTTAATCATATGTTATATGTTCTTGAGACTGTAATAACACTTCTCGTTTCCCAATGATGCGAGCTTAGTCATTTGTCAAATTTTCACTTAATTGAAGATCACGTACCTTTAATCATCCCAATAGTTGTTAATATGAATGGACTTAAGTGAACATTTTTAATGAAGTAGGTATGGAACTAAGAACATCTAAAAAGAAAATAATATAAAAGTATAAAACAATGTGAGTATAATAAAGTATGCACAGACCTGTTCAAAATTTTTTCGGCGACCAAGGTCGCAACGCCATTTTGGGGTAGTTTTCTTCTCATATGCCTGCTCACAACAACGAACAAATTCCATTAGTACCCACTTCACATAAGCCATCCTTCATACAACAAGTAAGAGCATATTGAAGTGTTATATAGAAGAATGCTGTAATATTTTCACAACACAAACACAAAAAAAGTGTCACCAACAAAAATGCAACCATGTGTTGTCATTCAACTAGGTCAGAGAAGGTTTTTTCAGGTGAAAAGATAAAATATTATATGGGATCTACTTTCCCAAATCCAAGGAGCAAAATCAAATAACAAAAAAAGAGTTCCCAATTTTTTTGTAAGGCAAAAGCAAAACTTTACCTCAATAGTTGTTGTGTTAGTAGCCACCAATGATATGTGCATGATAAGAAATCCCAAGACACTCAATGCAAAGGCCAGATTCAAAACTGCAATTAAGCCAACACTGTTACAGAAGTTCACAGATGGAACCAAAAAGTGATGTTTTGAGACCCTACCGAAAGCAAGAAAAGTTGTAGCAAGAGAGCCAGGTGTTCCAGGAATTTCTCCATCACTAAAGAATGCTATGAAATGCGGCAGTAAGGATGCAGTCACAAGGGTCGTCTCAAGAAAAGTGTAGAACTGCACTAAGATTTAACCAGATAAACATGATAATTATCTGAATGAAAAATACGATAACTACCTACATGTCAATCATAAACTTCATACTAACAACATATGTAAAACAATCACAGCTTTAACATATTTTTAAAGCAAAAAAATGCCCAAAAAATTACTGATTTGCTCGCATTAACACAGGACACTAGCAAAAAGCCAGGCACATCAATGACGTTGATATCATTTGTCCACTAGGATTAGATTTTTCCCAACAACAAAGAGTCTCTGTGCTATACAAATTCACTTCACCCCTTAAGCTCATCAGAAGTAATGTCACCCAAAATTGCACCCAAGGTGACGGCTGAGAAGAAACAGAGCCAAAATGATTAGATTAGCTCTCCAAAGAGAGCTGCTGACTAGCTGTGTAGACTACAACAAGGAGATTGTAAAACTGCAATTTCTAGTGCCTCAGCTATTCTAACAGCATAGCTTAGCCTAAGCCATGAAATATCACAACTAGCAACAACAGTCCCTTCCAAAGGTTACCCACTCTGCATTGTAATAAATAAGTTCCACTTTCAATCCACCAATATATGTCTAACACCATTGCAAATGAATTAGAGCACCCATCCAACTCTAAAAGAAAACAATTTGATTAACATTTCAAAATTCAATAGCATGGCTAACTGTCTAAATTTAAGTATACAACAGAAAAGGAAAGTTTAAAGCAAGGGAGGAGTTGGTAGTTTAGTATCTGTATATATTTTTCTAACTTGTGATCAATGCAAAATAGCATACATTCAAGGTTATTAGCGCACCTTTATAGAGTGTTAGAGACATCAAATACAATCCTTGCAAGTCAGAAATAATAGCTAGATAACAAAACAATAACTCCAGTTAAGACGGCCATACCAAGAAAAGAAGGAAATACTTGTAATTTAGAGCTCCAACACAGTTAACTACCCAGACACAACAGTGGTCCATCTTCAGCACACAGCGTCCACCTAGTTTCAAACAAAAAAGAACAAAGTCATCCTGACTCGTTGTCAACGTGGCAGTACAAAAATGGAAAATTTCTATTGCGAAAAACTCACAAACTGAACAATGATGGCATCGAGGTGGCTTGAGCTGATTGCACTTCCGACAGTATCGGACACGTTGATTAGAAGGATCCGATTGCACGCTACCGAATTCGGTCCCAACCAGTGGGTCTGCCTCTCCTCTCTCCTCATCAATTGCAGGCCTCCAGTTTGGAGGCACACTCCCCGGATCCGGAAAAACGACAGAAAAGTAACTCCACAATAACATAACCAACTGCATAACACGAAACAATTTTCAAACCTAAAAGAACATTTATTACTCTATAATCTATATTGTCCAAACCTAAAAGAACATTTCTGAAACACAAAGTAAAACCCAATATGTTGATTGGAAGAAGACCAATGGGCCAAGCCCAAAACCAAATTTGAGAAGCATGTCTCTGACAAAAAGGTAAAAAAAGGCTTGTTTTCCGAAAAGAAAAAGAGGAAGAAGCGCCGTTATTAAAGTCTACAGTACACACTTGACATCAATTATGGGGTATAGACTTTTGAGAAATGGTTTTTGAGCGCACGATGCTCGACGCATATGCGACACTCAAGTTGAGTGGGTAAAATATTTGAACAAAGGAAATTGAAAAAGGAAATCTTGAAATGTGTTTTTACTTTATTTTGTATTAGCGCGTTGAGACAGTGCGTCAATAGATGCGTACACATATCATCACTCCATAAGACTTTGTAAAATTGAGTACATATTAATTAGGAAAAAAATTTAATTTTTTTTAAAAATTCAAACCATTAAATAATTGTTTTATAATTTTTAAAATTTTTGATGGATGGGCTTCATCTCAAAATAAATTGAGTTGATTATTTTAACTTATTTAATTTTAATAAAATAGTCCGTCTCGCCCTACTCTTTATGGACTTTTGACAGGAGGAGCAGCCCATTTTTACATGTATATAATTTAATAGTAAGTTCTTTATGTACTATATCCATTGAATCTGAATAGGGCATAGATGTCTAACTCTAAAGTCATGCACTTACCGAAGCGTGTGTTGATAAGATATTAAGCTGAACGATTAAAGATCTTTATGATATCCTGACTGAATACACAATTTGAATACTGTCCATTGCTCATATTTTTATTTCATTTTTATCAGTCATTTAATTCAAATTAAATTTGAACTTCAATTGAATAAACAACTTAGTTTACATAGTTTTATATAGATAACAACTAAATCCAGAAATATTAATACACTACAGTAAAAGACCAATTAAAAATGTACAAAAAAAAGACCAATTAAAAAGAAGGAAAATATTATGCCGCTCGGAGTATTTTGTCTCAGAGCTGACTGTCTTCTTTTATTTCCGTCAGACCATAAAGCTGTCTAAATGCTTGCAAAATGGTGCTACTCTCATGCTGGCGGGTCTATTAACGTATAGGAAAATGATTTTTCGAACATCATTTTTGTATAGCCCAAAATAAAACATGAGAATTGTCTCCTTTCTTGTAAAATATCTATTAAATTTGGATAAATATGAATAGTAAAAAAGATGATAAATAATATAATAATAAGGTATTGATATAAAACTAGTGTTTAAACTGTAGGATGATAAGAAGAAAAAAAAGTTTAAAATTGAGTACATAACAAATTAATGGATATCATTTTTTTGTATTAATAAATAATAAAATTAGATAATTAACAATAATATTACGATTAAAAGTAAATACTCCGCATGATCATTGCAAAAAAAAAAGGATTATAAATAATTAATTACATAAGAATTTTGTCTCGTGTTTTGATCTTCATATGTCACTCTGCATAATATAATAAAAAATATATATATTAGTGAAAAAACATGTAAAGACTTGATCACAAATGCATTTAATGTTTTATTTAATAAAATAAATAAGGAATATAAAACGCATATTCAAACTTGAAATTCAAATTTTTTGAAATATCTCTGGATAAACAATATTTTTATTATGTTGCAAGGTTCCCCATTATCATCCAATATTCATATTTTCAAACCACTCATTGATTTTACCTAGAGACAGCCATGTAAAGTTGCTCATGAGTGAAAACAGTTAAGGTAAAAACAACCCAACAAAGGACAAAGATTGACCTTGGCTATTATTAATGGTCGTAGAAAAACAAATAGAACTGAAATTGTCTTCTTTGAAACCTTAGAGGTGTGTCTAGATCAGAAGATATTAAATTCATCCGAGGTATGTAAACTTTTTCTTTAATTTCATTGCCAGTCACAATAATTGCTCCAATGACGTGGTTTCCCAATTCTTCAATAATCAACATTGTTCCATTACATAATTAGGAAGATTGATAAATTTTCCTTAGCAGCATAATTGAGACTCTCTTTTTCAAAACTAATTTATGATTTGGAATGCCAGAACACTTTATTTCATTTAAAAACTCAGTTATCTAATCACCTTCAATGTCGACATCTTCATCAGCTATGCAATATGAATAGAAGCTAGATACTCATTTTCCTCACAGAAATTTGAGAAAACACAAATTCATTAACCATTTCAACTACTTCAAGAGTAGGCGCTAGCAATGTCTATCCTCAAAAAAGGCATAGTTTTTCAAATTATCCAATAAATTTGGATAAGTGAAATTTACACTCTTAGAAGTGAAGGTGATTCTAAAATTAAGAATTTACTGGAATTTCAACTTCTACAATTCCGTCTTGGTCAATTCCTAGCTTTCCATCTCCAATTTGAACTATCCACTAAATCTCAATTATGGATCTATAGAGGATGAACCTGTTGCTTGTAACCTCATATTTTTTGTCATTTAAGAACCTTGCAATGCGGCCACAAATTTGATGAGCTTATGGTGGCATTTACAATTTCTTCTCTTGAAGCTCTTGGAATAACTGGAAGTATCTGACAAAAGTCTCCTCCAAGGACAACAGTTTTTCCACCAAATTGTTTATCTTTAGACTTATTGATGTGAACCTCAATATATCTCTCATTGTACGATCCAACACCTCAAAAGCAAATCTATTTACCATGCATGCTTCATCCCAGACTTGCTTGTTGAAGGTTCTCTACTTTAGGACTTCCTTGCTTGATAGTATACGTTGACAACTCAGTAAGTGTCAATGGAATTAAAAATCTAGAATGAGCTATCCTTCCACCAAGTAAAAGCAATGAAACAATCCCACTGGATGCAACATTCAAAACAATTTTGCCATTGGATTTAATAGAGTTCGATAATGTTTTCCAAATGATTTTTTTTTATTCCTCCATAATCATATACAAAATAAAAACCTCATTTTTCAGTGGTTATTGAGTATATTATACTATCATAAATTATCCTTTGATCTTCATTCATCAAAGATAAGTAGCTTTCAGGATCAACAAACAATTGCTCTCTATCATAGTTTAGCTCTTCAGCTAAGAGGCGATTTTGAAATTGATTGAGTGGAGAATCATTTGGGTATGGCATGACGGAAGTTTTCAAAGACCTTCAGTTTGAATTACGTAACTTTTCAATTTTAATCAAACATAAATTCTTTAACTTGAACTTGGGATAGAAAGATCTAGGAAAAGCAAAAGGTTTTTTAATGACAATATGAAACTCTCAACTTATTATTAAAAAAATACAATATTTGTCTTTAAAATTTGGAAGTATAATATTAAAATTGCTGAAAAAAATTAAATGATAATTTAAAGCATACCTTGATTCCTTAATATTCATCTTCGGTCATGTGACATTCTATCTGCTAAAAGTTCCCAAACATGCTCACATACAAATTGCGGTCCGCTCATTGTGTTTGTTACTAAAAATATAACAAAGAGCTTTCTTAGTTGATTTCCAAACACTAACTCTATAGGTTCTTTTATACCTTCAATAAATTCATTGTTCAAGAAATGTATAAGAAAAGAAAATAATCTAGAACCATAAATATAATACTAATAATAAAGAACTAAAATCCAAAAAAAGAAAAAGAAAGCTAAAGTGAAAAATAACTAATAAAAATAGTAAAAGAATTATTATACCTTCAATAAATTCATTGTCCTCCGCTAATAACCCCATTGCATGACATGCTTCTTCAAAAGATTGGTGTACTAAATTACCTATTTTCCTTAAGCTTTGGTAACTCGTACATCTTTTTGAATAGTTAATAGCAATCTCAAATGGTACAACTCATCGATTTCAAGAGGTATATTTTGAAGTTTGCCTATTGAATGTCCTTGCTTCCTAGGAAACCATTCTTGCTTTGTTTTGTTGTAGACGAAACGCTTGGAAACTCGTATAAGTTAAATCTCTTCTTTCTGGGTAAGAATTGTTTGCAACCACCCAAGCCTCAAACATTGTCTTTTTTTTCCTTATTCTTTTGAACAACATCGTCAATTTAGTCACTGTCTCTAAAAATAACCAATTGTTGATTTGGAAGATGAAAGCTTAATCTCTGAACAGGAGGTCACCTATGATGTATATCAAATGCGAGAATTCTCAGAAGCTTCACAAGAAAGACAACGACAATCATAGTAGTTTTTGATCTCATCAACCACCCCTTATTAATAGGATCTCCTATTGGTTATGTCACAGAAAAAGTAACTCTATCAGGTTTTATTAACATACTTGAAGAGATACTTAATTGAATTCGACTTGTTCCAAGTATTCAATGTTGATATGAGCTTAATACTTCATCAGCAATTTTGGATTGTAAGGAACAACAAATCTATTGTCCAAGACAATGTCCTTTTTTATAGTGGTTACTTCCATTTTCTTCTTTTGTAGATAGGATAACCATTTTCATCAAATGTTGTGCTTTTTGCAAACTTCTTTGGAAAATTTTTTGAGCATTTTCCTTCAATCATACATGGTGATTTTGGATCAGCCATGCCGCAAGGACCATGCATAATTAATTTAGTAACAGCCTCAAATAGTCGAGGATATTTGTTTTTGTTCGATAGCTTAAATATAACACGATCAATAGATTCAGGTGTTGAAGTTTATCATCTTGGTGCAACTATAAAAAATATGCGTATGAGGCAACCCTCTTTTGAAACTCAATTGTATACATACCTGAACATAACAAAAATCTACTTTGTCATAATATAAACTACATTGATGGAAATAATATTTACGTTTTGTTATAATATTTTAAAAGGCGAAAATGACTTACAAATAATGAGCAATATTATTACCTATAACTTTCCTAAAAATAAATCCCTTTTTAAAGTCAATTAATATTTTATCCAACTTCATTTGGAAGACTCTCCAAGAAATAGTAGGTCGATCTTTTGCTTTAATACCCCTATCTCTAACAAATCTTGCTATTTCTCCCATGAGATTGCAAGTAACTGTAAAAATAAATCGGGATATCCATATCCCTTACAAATAATCATCGCATCTTGACAATTGTTAAACATGTACCTTATCCCCCAATAAGAGAAAGAAGAATAATGCATATTCTTGAGCTTGCTGCATCTATTTCATGTCCAATAACAGCCTCCTCTAATGCACTCAAAATGTTAGACCTAATCACATTTTGATTTAATATCACCCACTGGATTCTTTGCGCTTCAATCATCGTGTAGGCATCAACCAAGAGTTGTTGGAATAATCTTCGAGACTATAAAATATTTCCATGCTCTACTTGTCCCTTTTGTATCCTGAATGCAATAAACTCCCTCAATGTTACTCTAACTCTTTTGAAACTATTGTTGTTTATGATAGAATCCCTTAAAAGGATGTTCTCTTGGTCTCTCTTCTCCAAATAGAAATAATAGTTGGTATTGAAGAAGGATGAAAGTAGTGTGAGTCTCATGAATTCTTTGCAAATGACCATCATCTTTTCTAACAATGATATCCCTTCCTTGATCTAAAGCATCAAAATCTCCAACTATTAGAGCAGCAACTTCATTTTAGATGGATATTATAATTTCTTGTATCTTGAGATCTACTTCTGAAACAACCTCAAACAAATATTAGATAAAGATTCGTGATTTATAAAATCCCATATCCTTCTAAAAGTTTTTGCCAAAACGTTTTGTTGGTCAATCATGTCCCTCAAATCCTCTACTAAAGTTATGTCCAAGTTTGAAGTTTGTCATCTATTACTGAAACAAATAACAATTTGATTAAATATGCTTTGTAGAAGTCTAATGTATGAATTCATTTTTCAGAGAGGTTAATAGTTAAGGAAAAGATTAAATATGTAAAAAAAATGTACCTGAAATGAGTCATTCTATTTGATATTTCATTCTAGAGTATCATACATATAAAGCTCTGAAAATTTCGGTAACGACCTTCATCTGGAAACAAATAGCCTATTTTATGCAAATCCTCCATGTAGAATAAACTGGAGGTGCTCGGCCATTGTTCAAAGAAGTTTCAACCTTTCTCTAATAGAAGTGAACGAAAACATACTATTGTATTGTCTAATATTTTCAAAAAAAAAAAAGAGCATTTCTCCTATCAATGCCATTTAGCAAATTAAAGAATAAATGGGGGTCTTTGCAAAAATGGGAGTTGGATCTTTCCTTTCATACAACAAATTGAAAATTGTGGATCTGTAGAGCTTCTACACTTTTTTGATCTTTCCTTGTACCATACAAAAGCATAACAAAATTCACAATGTAATAAAAGTCTCCAAAATCGAAGCATTCTATAAAAAAGAACACTTGTATGGTTAATGCTTTCAATATAGCTATTTGATATAGTACAAAAACTTTAGATATTATTTCAAGTTATCTTCATTCTAGATTGTTTGAATAAGGGATTGTATAAAAACTTTGTCATGTTTTCATTGGTGAATGGGTAGATGGAGTATCATCTATTCATATCAAAGAGGAAATAACTAATAAATTAGACTTCAAGTAAGATATAGTATTCATAATTTTTTTCACAAACTATTGTAAGGGAAAAAATATAAACAAAAATTAGATTCCTACCTTCAAGCTCAAACATGACATGTGATATAATAGATGAAATTATAAACCTTCTTTGGACTTTGTGCTCTCTAAAATTCACTGAACCTAAAAAAGAGTCAATGTTTGGCTTATTTGAAGAACTTGCAACTACAATAGACATTTTTAAAGTGATATTTTTGTTAATACAAATCTAAATTTAAACACATCAAATTTTTAGATAAAACGGTAATCTAAATGCCGATGTTATTAAAAGTATAAAATTTTAGTTGTCATGTTTGTTCTCAATGAACCATCCATTTTCAAATGTGTATATGAATTAAGGAGAAGATTGAAGAAATCTTAAAGCTAGCTAAAAAAAAAGTTTAGATGAATGACAATAAAATATTCCTTATAAATTAGATATAATTTAGATTTAAATAAAATTATATATGCAATATAATACATAACATACAAAATTATACATAGAAGCAATAAAAGCAAACTAACCTAATTGGTAACGAAATGAAACTAAACAAAATATCTGTCTAGGAAGTTTTAAAATTAAAAATTAAGAATATTATTCATGAGATTCTCAAAAATACCTTTATTTAGATTTTTTTAAAATTTAAATTGTGATACTTAACAAATGGATATGTATAACATTTAATTAATAAGATACTAATGAAGCATATACTTTCTTTTTCTAAATATGAACATCACTAAAAATTTGAATTAATTTTTCATGCTTAAAACAAATACCATTTGTTAGATAGTCCAATAATTGGTTTCTTGAATTTGATGATTCCATTGTATGGACTGTTCGATTTTGGCATTACACCTTTTTTACCTGCATAACAATTTATTTTCAATGTTAATATTCTAATAACAGCAAAAGGAGACCAAATAAACTATTTATAGAAAAGTGTAAGCATATCAAACATATTAATAAATAATAATATTATTTTTGAATTACCTCTAACATCTGAGTAAAAGGGAGTGACGTTGCTTGGGTTCCTTGTGATCTAGCTATAGTATGAGCATTTTCATTTTCATCTATGTACATATAGTATTCTTTTTATTTAGTAATTATTAAAATTATCAATGTGAATTTTCTTAAATGGTTATTAGTATGATTGTTTGCTATGAAAATATGAATGAAGATCACAAATGACCTCGATTTATGAAAATTATTTATAACTATTTTTGCCTACGTAATCAAATAATGACATCTCAATATATATCATTGAATTGATATATTCTTTGTCTTCAAATCATTAAATTATTCTATATAATTAAATAATGTCATCACTAATGAGATGAAAAATTATTCTGTCTTTATAGATGATTGACACTTACTTATTTTAGATATCAACATAAGTGTGTTTTTCATATATCCCCATACTACTTATCCTATTGTCTATTATATATTTGTTAACTAAATAAGTTTTCTATATATATATATATATATATATATATATATATATATATATATATATATATATTTATCGTTATATATATTTCCAATCTAGTGGGCTAAAAGCTAAAACTGAAGTTTCTGCACTCCAATCCTTAGTCATTATTCTTCTGGTCGCACCAATCCTACTATGAATAATGAATATATCATACTAGTATTTAACGGTCAGAGAAGTGCAATTGATAAATGATTGAAAATACCACAAATGAATTCACGCGAGGAGATGCTCTACACCTTAAAAAACGCTTTCAGCCTCAAGTGCAACTAATTTTTGGAAGTCGTACATTAGAGGCATGACACACATTAATAACATCATTGTCTGCCTCTCATTGTAAAGGAAGATGGAGAAATTGTCACAGGCTCAAAGCCTGAAATTATACACTATGGGTATCGTCCTATCGAATTTGATTGAAAAAAAATTGCTGAAAAACTCCTACATATTTATGGGAACTCAATCAGCTACTCAATTAAACCGAATTAGTCCAATTCTTAAATCATGGGACTTAGATACCGATCATTGTATCCAAGAGGGATACATGTGTGTCTTCTAAATGGTACAATAATATGTATAGCATTATTATAGGAAAGAATAAAATAATGTACCTGCATTTTATCCATCACATTTTTGTTATATTTGTATCTTTCTTTGCAATTGAGTTTATTTTGGGCTAGGATAGAAATTATTCTGATTGTTGTCTATCACTTTCTAATATTGAGAGTGAAAATAAAATGGTTAAATAATGAAATATTGTAGTGAATGCCTCTATTATATAATGAGCATTTGCCTCCTTTTAGTAAATCAAAATCAAATTTATAATTTATTTATTATAATTAATGTATTTATTATAATTAATGAAAGATTATGAATGATATTGATTTATGGAAATTATTTATGCCTGTTTTATTTTATATAATCAATTCATATTCTCTCATTTCATTTACCATTTGTATCTAAATATATTACGTGTATATATACAATTGAATTGAGCATCAATATAGAATTGCATTGTAGTATCATCCAATTAACAATAATATAATAATAAATTAATAATATAGATATGATATCAGGGATATTGACAATAGTATTATAATTTACATCCAACCCCACGTTTCCAATGATAAAAAGAATACAAATACAAAAAGTATAATGCGGTTTCATAAAAAAGAATGCATATGCAAATTTATTTTTAATTCAATTATAAATATGATATTTTTTTTAGTTTCTTTTTAATTTAATTATAAATAAGATCATTTCGCCTTTTGAAATAATTTTTCATGTATTTTCTTCCCTTTAAAAGCTGAATGATTTGGTGACATTAAAATTGGTGATCATATTTATTATTGAAATAGTAAAAGAAATATCTATTAATGATATATATAAGTAGAGTTATGATTTTTGAAAAAAAAATCAATGCTTAACAGTAATATTTAAGATTATTATAATTATGGGCCCTAAACTACTGTGGAATTGACACTTGGAAAAGTTTCTTCCAATGGAGTTTGGTTTATTAATATTATAGATATAGATTATAGATTATAGATTATGATGTATGGACTAATATACCCTAATAGTTATTAATTATGGAGCATCTTAAATGATTGAAAATAAAAAGTTACACTAATGAGCATTAATTACTCAAGGATACCATTGAAATAAAAAAAGTTTCATTTTATTGGAATGTAAAATTAACAAATACTTTAAAAGATAATTTTATTTGAAAATGGACAAATATTCTGAAATAAAGAGAATATTTTACTAATAAATATAGATTTAAAATGTCTATTAAGAATCATACAACAATGATTAGTTTGTTTACAACCAAGTAAGCTTGGTTACGAATCGTCCAACAAATTTTAAACCTTTCTTTAACCGGTGCTTTTAGGATAAATTTATTATTGAAAATTTGATTGATATATTTTTAAAGCATAGAGTCTATAAATAAAAACTTTTAAATTTATCTATTATAAAAATCTTAATCATTACCTTAGAGTACTAGTAAGAGAAAACCATTTTAAAAATGGTGAGGTTGTTATTTCTCTACATTTATTGTTAGTGCTTGTGAGTGTTTTCAATGCGTCAATACTTACCAAATTCATTGCTACTCCCTGCAGAGAAATATTTACATGCTTCTAGAATATATTTAATACGTAATCCAAGAACAATTATAATTATTAAATCTTATTTTAACATGCTTAAAACTTACATAAAAATTAAAAATGTATGGTTGTAGATATTTTTAAATCACACATTAAATATATTTTAAGAACATGTAAAAATTTCTCCCTTCTACATATCAAAATATTAGTTTGTGAAAAATTCTTATATGCTCTTGTAGCATATTTCATGTGCTCTATAAATATGTAAAATCTCATTTTAATTTATAAGATTTAAAAGTTATGAAATATCTAAAATGAATGTTTATATATATTTGTAGAACACAGGTTAAATCTACTTAATGAATATGTAAGAATTTTCCTAGTTTGCGGTGCTTTGTCATTCCTGAAACATCATGGAATGCAACCCAAGTCGCCCCTCGCCAAGATTGGGTTGTCATCGTTGTACCGTCAAACAATGCAGAAAAGTATAGAGACAAGAGAGGGCAACCCAAGTTGCCCCTTGCCCTCGCTTTTCATTTTAATTTTTTAAATTTTACGAAGTAAATATTAAAAATTTTAAAAATTATAAATTTTAGTTTTTAATTTTTAATATTTCCTTTACAAAATTATAAAAAATTGAAATGAAAACTCAAATTAAATAGAACGTAGGATAGTGGAAAAGAGGGAAAGAAAGAGGTGTGCAAGAGCATAAACAAAACTCTAATGGGCCTTTTTGTTGGGCTTTTTTTTGCCGAAAAAGACTTATATATGATATGAATTTAGGGAAAGACAAAAAAAAAAAAAAGAGGTTTACAGTCATCTTAATATTTAAGTATTCTTAATTAGTTTTAGTTTTATTTCATGCATTATTATAAGTTTTTAACCATTCAGTTAATAATTACGAGAAATTTATTGATTTTACACTCAACTTATCATGATATATTATCTTGATAAAATTTTAATTTATGGTTTTATAGTAAATTATATAAAAAAAATACGCTAATTAGTAGAGGGTATAGTTATTTCTCAATTATGGTTTTTTAGCAAATTATATAAAAAAATACACTAATTATATAAAAATACATTAATTAATAGTTACTTCTTTATTACTGACCTCTCTCTTCCTCAAATATTTTTCAATATTTCTTTTCACTTGCTTCTTTCTCCTCCACTTAATAGTTAATAGAGGGTATAGTTAAAAATAATAATTAACAGTGTCTTGATTTCTTTATTTCTTAAATGAACAATATTTAGTTCTGAAATAAATAAAATTTAAAATTGAATAATTATTTGAAAAGAAAAGCAATATGAAAAATGCCACAGGGCTCAAGGTAGCTAGGGCCACAACCACAAGAATTTCAACTTCGGTTTTGTTGGATTAGGGAGCAGACGAGCAGTATAGATGATGTAATGAAATCGTGATTTGAGGATTAGTTTTTGGACCTTTCAGAAAGACTACGCTGCGCTTGATCCTTTGTATCCGCTGCTTCTGCCTGAAACTCGAATCCTGCCATAATGATCTCTCATACCAATAAGATAAAAGGAGAAAGCATGATTTCGTCACAGCCACACACACACACACTCAAACCAAGTACATAAAAGGAGATAGGATGAGTTAAGTTGTGTTTTGATTTAAATAGATATGGCCTCTATTTCTTGCAAGTAAACCTTTGGCCTATCACATGATATATACATTTTTATGACCATAGTTGGGGTTTCTTAAAAGTCTAATTTAACCTGAAAGTCTATTTAGAAGTTTACTTGATTATAATTTTAAATAAAAAAAATAAAGCGTATACTTTTAAATAACTCATGGGACATCTAAATATGTGAAAAAAAATATTTTAAAATTAGCTAAAAGACTTTTTAAATAAACTAAATCTATATTTTATATAAATTACTTAAAATATTTCAATTATCATCAAATTTTATTAAATAAAAATATTAATAATAGTAGTAATATAAATAAGTTAGTCTGATAGGTCTAATAGGTTATTTTCATTATTTGATATCTGACCTATTTAATTAAAAAGATTTTTTAAAAAGCATAAACCTAACTTATATATTAAATGCCAAACCAAGCCTAATTTAAGCTAGGTCAATAACCTCTGATGAGTTATCTGGCCTACTTGAATTCTAGGCTTGTTTGATAATTTGAATAGTGTTTTTAAACATTTTCTTATGATGTCTTTAAAACTATAAGAAAAAAAAGATAATGTCATCATGGTCTAATTTTAAAACTTCGAGTAAATTTTCACTTTAGTTTAGGAAAAAATTTTCATTTTAATACTTTAGTTGTTAAAAAAAATTAAATACATACACTTTAGTAGTAAAAAAAATCACATTATAATATACCAATCCCTTAATAGAAAAATCATATAAATATTAGTCTCTAAAATACTAATATATTAAAAGCTAATTTTTGCAAGAACCAAAGACTAAAATTGTTCTTTTTTTATAAGAGAGATTAATGTGTTAAAAACTAATTTTTTTAGGAAGTAATATATTAAAAGTCAATATTTCAAGGATCAATATGTGGATGATTTTCTTATTAAAGAGCTAATGTATTTGGCATGAAATATTTTTGAGAAATAATGTGCGCATTAATTTTTTAAGGACTAAAATATCAAAACAAAAAATTTTCATAGACCAAATTGTAGATTTATTCTAAAAAAGCACTGTTATTTCAATACCTAAAAGTGGGTATTCAATTGAAACACTTACTCTATTACCATTGGATGTGATGAATTGATGAAAAAAGTAGGAGCTACCATCACATCCAATAGTGATAAAATGGGTGTCCCAATTGGATACTCACTTTTGGGTGTTGAAATAATATTAGTGATTCTAAAATTTTCTTTCAAACTTCTGTTTTTGAAATAAAGGAAATTCAAATTAAAACAAGCTAAGTGATCAATTTGTATCTGTTTTGCTGCTATCTTTTCTTGCTTTTTTTCTCATTTACAAAAAAAAAAAACAATAATAATATAACAGGCAGTAGAACATTATAAGATTATTGATCTTAAACAAATAGATCTTCCTTATCAAATTACAAAAATAAAATTACCGTACTACTTACCATATAGCAAGTAAAAATATAAAATGATCCCATTTAGGTTAATATGATTTTTACTAATCAATGCTCTTAACTAGTAGTGCCCTTATGGTACTAGTTAAGGATATTAGAAAAACTAAGCTCTAAAATTTTTTGATAGATCTTATACTTTGAAAATATAAAAATGCACATTTTCAAGACAATAGTTTTTCTTTTTAATTCGTTAACTAGTGCCTTAATTATTAGATAAATTCATTTAATATATATCCTTATTGAAACTGTGAATTTGTCATGGAATTTTTTGCGGCCCAACCCCATTGAGGCAAATAGCAAATACATACAAACCCCTTGCTTGCAAACAAAATCAAATAAAGAGAACGTAATTGCTACCACTATATGCGTAAATAGTGGATCGCTTTTCTTGGTTAGAAAGACTTGTTCAATTAGTGGTTGACCCTCAGCAAATGAAAATTAATGTAAACGCCGAGCTTTTTCTTTTTTTAATTTGTTTTTTGTAATAAAAAAAACACTTTCATGGTATTTTGCGTCATGAATGATGATAAAATTTGATAGAAGTTATATTTATCAAGATGATTAATGTTGGCATGGGCGGCTGCAAGTATTTTGTGAGGGACACTGATATTTCGGCTTCTTTTTGGAGGGAAAAAAAAATACTATAACTCCTCTCAATGGAATTGGCTTAACTTTACCTTAATTATTCATGATTTGTTTAAGGCATAGATTCCAGAATCATTTTGCACATTGGCAATATTATCAAATAGAGTTATTAAAAAATTTCACCCATACATCTCCTTTTCTGATAAATTTTAGACGTGTATATCTTTCTTAATGAATTTTAGACGTATATCTTACCCTGTCAAATCTATCAGCTCTAGAGACTTGTTAATATATATGCTAATAAAAACATAAAGAAGACGCAGTTGGGAAAGATGCAAACATTTTTAATTAAAGTGCATATTTAAAACATGACATCATTGACAGTTAAATATGTTAAAAAAATTGTGCAGGATATAAAGTCTATGCACAGAAGAGGAGGACGCAACACACCAAATGACGAGAGTGCACCTCAAATGGGGATGTATACTTTCAGAAGTAACGTTTGTACAGCTAGCAATACCATACATTAATTTACAATATTGCTAAAATAGCTGGACTAGCCTGTGAGTATTATGAAGGACCCTTAACTAGCGCCCTGGAATATGGCATTAAATGTTTATATATATATATATATATGAGTACAGACATAGAGAAAGAGGAATCAAGAGAGATATGGGAGAGGATAAAGGTGCAGTTTGTGTAACAGGTGGAACGGGGTATGTAGCATCATGGCTAATTAAGAGCCTTCTTCAACATGGTTATTCGGTTCGAGCCACCGTTAGATCCAACCCTGCTGCAGGTATTACGGAACTGCCTACTCTTCTTTTGCTAAATTGAGCTATATCTGCAAATTAAGGATACTTCCCCTTTGTTCCTATTCTTG
Source organism: Dalbergia oliveri (assembly GCA_030441495.1). Taxonomy (NCBI): domain Eukaryota; kingdom Viridiplantae; phylum Streptophyta; class Magnoliopsida; order Fabales; family Fabaceae; genus Dalbergia; species Dalbergia oliveri. Next base: position 6,993,925 of record JAMLFY010000012.1, on the reverse strand, counting down.
TGCATGTAAGTCCCAGTGGTTCATGTTTGTGTACTCTTCTTGGTTATTTCAAGGAAGAGTGAAAAGTGTGTATAAAATGTAGATTACGCTTGCATGCCCTTATTTTGAAGGTTTTTACTTGAAAAATGTACCTTTTTTTTTGGATTATTGATTACTCATAAGAAGTCTCCATATCTTTAATTAGACCCAGATACAATTCTTTCATACCTAATTTGACCATCTGTTTGGAGACCAAAACTTTTAATTTCGAAATTCAAGATAGAAATTACTCTTATTTTGGAATGAATAAGTGTAGATTACGAGTGAATTTCAAAATAGTTATATGATATATATATATATATATATATATAAAAGAGTCTGATACTCAAGGTTGGCATATAATCGAGAAAGTATTTGTAATGAGATTAGATAATTATCTGGATAAATTGACTCATTTTAATTTCAATATAGAAACTAGTCTAGTATTAAATAAATAAATGTAAATCATAGGTGAATTTCGATATAGCTGCATGCGGTAAAGAGCGGCACAATATATGTATAAAAGAGTCTGATTGATGCTTTGAGTCAGTGTATGATCAAGAGAGTGTCTATTGAGAAGTTGGATAATTGTTTGGCAATCTGACACTATACTTTCATGAAAGAGATGCGAATGACAAATTCTTATCTTTAATCTTTGAAATCATAAATTTGATCATAATTTAGGTTTTCTTGTGTTTATTTGTGGAATTAATTTTTCCCTTTTATTGTATATATTATTGCTCAACTAATTAACTTGAAAATAGGAGAGAAATCACTTTTATATGGTTTCTAAAAAGATGGTATGGTTCTAGATGCATAATTACGATATTAGAATTAAAAATGCAAGCGATGCATTTATATGTATGAGTTTCTAATGCAAAGCCAACATATATATCAGGATGCAAGAGAGACCTCAGTTATCTCACAAACCTACCAGAAGCATCAGAGAGGCTCCAAATCTTCAATGCTGACCTTGATGAATCGGGCAGTTTTGACAAGGCCATTGAAGGGTGTGTAGGGGTCTTCCATCTTGCACATCCAATGGACGTCCATGGCCAAGAGCCTGAAGAAAAGGTGACAAAGCGAGCCGTGGAAGGTACACTAGGCATTTTGAAGGCATGCCTAGAGTCAAAGACAGTGAAAAGAGTGGTATACACTTCTAGTGCAGCCACAGTGCTGTTCAATGGTGATAATAATGGTGTAGATATGGTGGATGAAGATACGTGGAGTGACCTTGAAATTTGCCGAAGTAATAACAATCTTGTAAGCTCTTCCTATTTGGTATCAAAGATCTTAACTGAGAAGGCTGCTTTAGAGTTTGGAGAACAGAATGGATTGCAGGTTGTGAGCTTGGTTCTTCCTTTGGTAGTTGGACCCTTTATTTGTCCCAACATTCCATCATCTGTGTACATTGCACTCTCCATGATCTTAGGTATGATTTTCTTTCTCCATGACTTTTTGCTCACTCAAATCAAAACCTATGCATACGTATCCATATGATCTTATATATTTCATTGCCCACAATGAAAATTGGTAGGATCACAGGTTTCCCATATTTAATTTCTTGCCAATCATCATGCAATGCTTTATTGTGAATTGTGATTTGAAATATCTGTATGTAGATTATTAAGACTAAGATATTAGTAAGAGTTTAATTATAAAGCATTTATCAGGTAAAAATATTTTACATTATTATCTAGTTAATTGTGTAAAACTTTTGACTGTACATCAAAATTAAATCCTCATATTAAATGATTGATGTTACAACCTTTTCTGCTTAGGTTGATATTACAACTTTTTAGTTACAGATTTATGTAGAGCAGTATACGATAATGGAGTTTTGCTTTTAAGGTGAACTCTAATTTTTTATTCTTTTTGGATTTATTTTATATTCTTATAGTATGACATAATAAATTAAAATAAAATAGAATGAAAAATAAAATTAAACAAAATATTTACCCTCTTTTTAACTGTAACATAAAAACAAAAATTAAATAAAATAAAAATTAAAAGGCATAAATAAATCTAAGACAAAGTAACGAAAATATAAAACTAAACAAAGTAGACTGAATTTTTATTTTTGAAAAATAAAATATACATAAAAAGTGTTTCCTAGAAGAAAGAAAAATAAATAGAATTAAAAAAAATAGAATCTGAAAAAACAAAAAGAATAGAAAATAAAATAAAATAAATAAATCATCAGTTAACAGACTAAAATGAAAAAAAAAGAAGTTAGGAGACCAATAAAATAGAAAATTAGTTAGGAAATTGAAATAAAAAATAAAATAAGTTAGAGAACCAAAAAATAATTAACTAGGGAATCAAAATGAAAAATAAAAATAATTAAGGGGCTAAAGTGTATATTTTGTCTTTATTTGAATCATTAGTATTCGGAGTTCATCAAACTCTGATAAAATCAAACTCATTATTCAGAAAACTCTCTCAATATTAACAGTGTTTTTTTTTTTTTGTCAAAAGATTGAAGCCTAAAATGTTTTTTAATAAACAAAATGAACTTTAGGCTACTTAAGTTGACAAGTAACAAGGGTTGACTTTTAAATCTCTTTTCAATTTTTCTACCACCATTCCAAGGGCTCAACCAAGCACCATTGTTTTAATTGGTGATTTTTTATTTTTCATTTTGTTTTTTTGGCCTGAAATTAGAGTTTTTTCTCAACTGTTTTAATTTAACACTTCGTTGGGTTTTTTGGGGTCGTTAATTTAATACTTCTAACGAAAAGTGTTAGGACAGTGATGGCATGCACGGCGCATTTTAAGATCCCAAACTCCCAGTTCTCTGAGTATGGAGCGGCCCAACGATATGCTGGCCCACATAATTTACCCAGGAATATTGTACCCAAAAATAAAATTTGGCCAGGAATACCAAACGGCTTTACTGCTTTAACTATGCTACTAGTTAGGTTTGTCTTAGGCGGTTTAGACATACTTTTGTCCTTGAAAAAGAAATTGATTTTGGTCCTGAAATTTTTTTTTATTTGATTTTGATTTAAATATTTTTAAAATTATTTAGTTTTAATCTATGTAATGTAGTTTAAAAAAATGGTCTATGTCATGTATGATTGCTTATTATTATGCATGATTGAATGATCTGATCCTCTGTTTCCAATTTTGTATTTAATAGAGACAATATAACGACAAGAAGTAAAACCAAACAATTTTAGAAACTTTTGGATAGAAACTAGAAAATAAATAATTCAATGATCAAAACCACTCACTTTTCAAGGATAAAAAACATATTTAATCCAAAGTAATTTTATTTTATGTAATGCATTATCTTAGACAATAACATACTAATTAAATATTGCATAATATTAAAATTTTACAAGACCTTATATAATCCGGCCTTATATATCTTATGTTATTAGATTTTATATTATTAAGTCTTATTTTATCAATCATACTAAATGGTCAAGTGGAAGGTGAATCTAGATAATTAACTATTGCTGAAAGAAAAAAATAATGGCGACAATAATATTCAGTTATTGAATAATAGTATATAATTACTTGTCGAAAAAGTATTTTAGAACTAATAAATATTAGTTTTTCAGAAGAAAGAAAACCAATGACCATAGTGATATCAAATATACACTTGATGAATATATCTAGTACCTTTTTATACATGTATCACAATTTTCTGCATGTTTAGTTTACGTTTGGTAAAAGCAAAAAAGGCAAGGAAAATACTCTTATCTTTTTCTTCTTAATTAATCCGATCCATTTGAAGAGTTACACTTCTAATACATATCATGTTTGTGCTTGTTCAGGAGACCATAGTCAATACAAGTATCTCACCTACTCATACATGGTGCACATAGATGATGCGACCAGTGCTCTCATATTTCTTTTTGAATATGGTAATGCTAATGGAAGGTACATTTGTTCGTCCAACAAAGTATCTTTTCATCAGATTTATAGATTACTTTGCCAAAGATACCCAGAATATCACATAACAATATTAAAGTAAGTTTAATATATACTCCATCTTTCCATATTAATAATTGCTTTTGAAAAATCGTATAATTTTGATACATTAAAAAATAGTTCAATTTATCAAAATTATACAATTTTAAGAGGTGAATATTAATATGGAATAGAAGAAGTATATTTTATTTTTTGACATTTCTTTGTTTATTTATCTTACAACGTAAAGACTCAACAGCTAACATCTTTAATTATTTTACAGTAACTTAAGGGAGACAACAAATGGTGATCATAAGTTCATTGGCCTATCATCAAGAAGGCTTTTGGGTACTGGCTTAAAGTTTAAGTACGGCATCATTGAAATGTATAATGGAGCCATAAAGTGCTGCAAAGAGAAGGGCTTTCTGTAGTTCATCTATGAGCCATGACCACTAAAGAAAATATATATGTATTTTTTTCTTTTTGGTGTAAAATGTACAGCCATGTCAATTATATATTCTTATTGATTATATTAATTTCTTTATCCAAATTTGAAAGGAAGCGATAATATAGACGAAAGACAGCGGTAATAATCACTCTCTTACAAGTAACATAACTAAAATATCCAATTATTAATACATGAATTTCTTAATGTCCAAATAATATACGAACATCAGTACATTTTAGAATCCTTTTTAATTACAACACAGAAGACACAGAATACAAATGTTTGCCAAATTAGGAGTAGCGATTAATTCCGATTAGGGAATAGTTCACTTGGGAATTAGTCATTTGGCAATCCCCATAGTCTTCAGCTTTTTCCCCTTCAGTAGATAGAGCAATTCCGGCTGCACATTGGTTACTGCTTTTGAACACCTTTAAAGTAGCACGAATATTGGTGAGTAATATAAAGTGTACACTATACCTTTAGGTCTGTGAGTTTAGAAAGGGAAGTGATGGTAAGCTAATAACACAGGATCACTCATTAAAAGGTGACAATCATAACTACTAGTCTATAGGCTTAATCGTGTAAGCTGATACTAATTACTACTTAAAGATTTTAGTGGACTTGGTAAGCTAACTAATAATGAATATATTCATAAAAAAAAACTAATAATGAATATAAAATACATTAACAAAATGCACAACTAACTAAACTAAGATCCATATTTATTAACATATGATTTCTCATTTATTTTCATTGGCAGATTCAATAAAAATATACCTATAATTACTAATTATTTATTTATAATTTCCAATTAAGTATCTAAATATTGCCCACAAATATGATGTTCAAATACTTACAAGTTGGGATCTATGATAATCATAGCATTTGAAACGTGTAGAACACAAAGTTTGATAAAATTATAATCCTAATCAAAACCTTTAGTACACCCTTCATCGATCAGTGCACATTAATCTGCTGCCCATAACTTTACATTGCAAAATGTATCACAATTAAAACTAAAATATGAAATAACATTTGCATGCGATGCAGAGTTCACCCATATAGGAAAATAATTTAAAATTCTAATACTTTACAATATAATTTTTTAATACTAATATTACATTAAAATTAAATTTATGTGAGTAGTAATAGCAATGGTGGTCATGATGATCTTAAAAAAAAATAACAATAATAATAATGATGATGATGATAAATTTACAGCAATGTTGGCTAAAGGACTGATTGGTTTGAAGAAAAAGTAGTGTAAGAGTTTTACCTTTATTGTCATCTTTCTTTTCGGGCCATAAAATCTCTAGTGGTGGTTCATCAATTTTCTTCCCTGTCTTCCTCGTTATGTAGTTTGGCAGAGTCATCAACTTCGGGCAGCTTTGAATTGACAGAAAGGTTAGTTTAGGCATGGGTCTGCGATCACCGGTTGTTCGATCCTCCCAAGTTTCCCAGTTTTCCAACTTTTGGAAGTAAAGCTTTTGTAATTTTGGAAATGCACCTTTTATCAGCTCAAGGCCCGGTTCCTCTCCCAGAAATTGAGAGCCAATTTTGTCCACTTTAGCCAAATTCTTCATCTCCAGTGTTTCAAGGGATCCCAGTCTCCCAAGAGCGGGTAGAGTATCACATTCGCCGCAATCAGAAAGTGTTAGGCGTGTTAGCTTCCCCAATTCTACTATCCATGAAGGGAATGAGCTTCCTCTATAGTAAAATATTCCAAGGCATTCCAATTGAGGAGGTGCTCCTAGGTTTTTAAGCACACCCTCATGGTTATCCTTTGATCCCCCAGCATAAAACCACAGTTCCAAGCCACGCAGGTGTATCTTTTCACTTAGACCCGCTTTTGGGCTTCAGAAACTCTGTTTCCCAACCCTTCTATGGAAATATACCCTTGAAGGTTTTTTAGATGTTTCATATCTGCAAGTTTACATGCTTTTCTGTCGGCACCAGTAGTTTCAAAGAAACGACTCAGTCTTGTGAGTGAGACCAATCTTGTAAGCGCTTTTGGTAAGTAGCTAAGATTTGCAGTCCAGAGTATATCTAGATGCCTTAGCTTGGTCAACTTCCCTATGCCTTCTGGCAGTTTTTGCAGCTCATCACACCCATTAAGATTTAAAGTTTGCAAATTGAACAAATTACATATTTCTAGGGGCAACATCTTCAAGTCGCGATTGAAAGACAAGTCAAGGTACCTTAGATACCACAACTCACATGCCTCGGTTGGAAGCTTTTTCATTGAGCAGTTGCTCAAGACTAGTGCCCTAAGCCTCCTCATTTTACCCAACAGGCTAGAAAGGTTTGCTGGCTCAAGGAGGAGTACTCAGACAACACCATCAAAGTGTGCAGCTTCTCAGAATTGGAAAGGGATGCTGGCAAAGAGGCTTCAGGCGAAACATGGAGTGTGCAATGACGAACATTATCTGAAACTCGCTTATCTGTACACTCAGCCTCATTAAGACGAATTATCTGGCACTCATTTTCTGCAAGATAATTGTTGATGAAGTCACTCATTGAACCTTGCAATTTGCATTCATAGCTGCCACTATCTTCCTGTTGGGAATAGTCATGAAAGATGGAGCGGTCCAATAATGCTTTGAACAGATCCCGCCCTTTTGTTTCCATAGTTGCTTCATCCAGCCCAATAGAGTCCATTGCCATCCATAGGTTGATCAACTGGTTCACATCAATGTTGTAGTTCTTAGGGAAGATTGAACAATACAACAAGCACTGTTTCAATTCTCGAGGCAAGGAATAATAGATCTCTGGTTTATTATCGTTTTGACTTAATCCCCATACATCACTCTCCAATACTGTTTTCCAATCTCCCAGTGAAGTCCTGCCGCGCAAGATACCACCAAGAGCTTTTGCAATGACCGGCAACCCTTGGCACTTCTTCACAAGCTCTTTGCCAACTGCATCACGAATGTCTTCTATAGTATCTTTTATCATAGTCCTTGCAGTGCCAAATGCTTCATGTTCAATAATGGACCAGCAACCTTCTTCTGGGAGTATATGCAGAGGCATCTTGATGGCCGTTGTTTCTTTCACAACATCATGATCTTGGTGGGTGGTCACCAAAATTACGCATCCAAGGCCACCACAATTGAAAAATTCCTCCTTTAGCTTTTCCACTCGGACTCAAAATCTTTATGATCCTGCAAACCATCCAGGACCAAAAGATACTTCTCCCATTTATACTTTCATGAACCATTTGAGTTAGGCTTTCCAGCCCGATCTTGTTTATCTTCTTGGACGAGACACTCGCAACAAACTCCTCAGCAACTTTAATCGAATTGAATTCTGCGGAAACACTGACCCATGCTGCTATGTGAAATTCGTCCTTCACTTCACCGTAGGCATGTTGAGCCAATGCGCTCTTTCCTATTCCGGTTTGTCCTACAATACAGATGACTCGAACGTCCTCCAAGGAGTGGAGCATCCATGAAATTAACTTTTCTTCTCCTTATCTCGAGCATATATCTTGGCCTGTGAAGAACCACCAGAATCCACCACGAATCTGTCCTTGGGTTCAAGTAGTTTTGCCAACTCACCTTTCTTCTCTTTTACGACTTCAACCTTCTTCAATATTCCATGCGCCATTTTCACCATCTCGTCGCGTATTTGCACACTGCAGCACTGCCGGGCTATGAGTGAACAAGGGAGCCCGTGGCATTTCTCCCTTCTCTCAACGCTATCTCTTCCGTCCTAATTAATTTTTTGCAAAGATCAGTCACCTCATAGTATATATCCTTGAGGTCAACCAGCCACTTCACCAACTCTTGATCTTTTTGCTGCAGTTGTCTCTCTGCTTCATCCAGGACATGCTCGAAAGTCACGGTGCCTTGATCATCGTGTTCTCGTCTCTCCCACTCTTTAAGCGAATTGTGGAATTCGTTTATTTTATCCTTCATCTCATTCATCATCTTCTTCTTCCATGACCTTCTTCCTCGAGCATCATTTGCTAGAGAACTACTGCATCCCAATCAGCTTATAGGCCACGATACCAAGTTGTGCAGCCACAATGGAAAAACTTGATGTATAGATAATTGGATACAATAAGGTTTTTCTTTTTTGTTTGGTTCTTCTCCGAAGCTTAATTGATGCCTCAGGGTTGAATTACTAGGCTGTAGGAAGGAAGGAAGGAAGGGAAGAAGAGAGTAGCAATGCAAGCGATTGGGAACACGGGTTTGGTTTGTGCTCTCATTTCTTATTTTTACTATTTTATTTATAAAATTTTGAAAATGAAAAATATAGAAAAATTGAAATTAATAAAAAGAAGAAGAAAAGGTCAACATGGTGCTTTGCGTGTTTATTTTATTCTACTTTTTGAGCTGACAATAAAAGGAACAAAAAATACTATTTAAACACTTAAAAGTGGGTATTTATTGGACACCCACTTAACAATTATTGGATGTGATGGTAAATCTACATATTTCATCTATCACATCATATTTAATGGTTGTTAAGTGGGTATAACATCCACTTTTTAGTATTGAAATATCACCGAAACTAAAGAAAAGAATGCTACCTTGAGTGTTTCTTTTGGGATGTTTGTTAACTTGTGACACAATCCCGACACATCATTGAATCCAACGGTGAAGTGTTTAGTTGGTGCCTACTATGGTGAAGCTCACGGAAAAGTTTCACGGTGAAGCTCTCCTTTGTTTTTAATTATATTTTGACGTATAAGTCCTAAATTAAAAGCACACGGATTCAAAACAAAAATAAAGTGTGCTGGAATGAACCCTAGTCCCTAAAGGCTTCGAAAGTGATATAAAATACTTTTATTATGAAAAAAAATTAACAAACTAAAATCACCAAAATAATAATAATAATAATAATAATAATAATAATAAAGAAGACCTCGTGATAGTAAAATTACACAAATTATAGCGACAGAATAAAGAATTGGTCATATATTAATTCAGACCGATTCAAAATCTAAGTAGATTGAAACTTATTTAATATACCGGAAAAATTAACTTATTTGTGTACCGAAAAAATAGAGTCTTATTGTCGTGTGAGATAATCACTTCATATTTAAATTATAGTGTACTACCATGTAATTAACGTTCTGTACAGATGAAGATTATTATTATTTCTTTTTTGGCCACTTCCACAAGCGGACATACAACATGCTACTTTCTGTGTTTCTTATATTTCACTTTTTACATGAGAATAAAAGATTAAGAATGATGCCATGAGTGTTTCTTTGTTACATTCTCATGTAGCAAACATCACGTTTCGCTGTTGTCCATAGATTGCAAGTCTTGGCATATCTTGTGATAGGATGGAAATAGCATCTTCCCGAATCATATTCTTTTCTTTGTAGATATAATAATTTATTGTCACGTAAAAAATAAGCATTATATATTTAATAATAATTTTAAATTTTAATTTTTTTTGTTTTTATCTTATTCATTATAATAAATAATTGAGTGAGATAGAAGAATAATGAATGGGAAAGAGGTGATTTCTGTCTTTTGTGATACCCAAATTTTAAAGTAGGCAATTGCATCTTTTCTTAAACTGAAATTTAACACAAATAAATGTCGGGTTACGCCATTTTTTACATGATATGGATGCACCATTAAACAAATGTGGATTCTTATATGAAAAAAACAACTTTATCATAAAAAAAAATGATAAAATAATAGAAACGAAGACCTTGTGTTAATACAGTTAAACAAATCCATGTAAAGTGATGATATAGAAAATGCAAATATGCAGTACTGGACCAACGTACTTGCCAACTATGCTGTGCATAAAACAAGTGAGGCTAGTATCTTTTAGCCTTTAGGTGATTAATCATGCTTGTCTTCCATGTGGCTTGGTTTGAGCCGTCTTCGGTTTGTTAACTTTTGTTTGGTTGTGATTGAACAGTTTGCTCCGTCGGATTGTGGTGGTGTTGAGCCTTTTTACGTTAATTATCGGGAAAGAAAAAGGATAAATAGATTAAGCAAAACAGATTCAAAATCTACGAGTAGATTAAGGGTGTCTTTATAAAAAACAATTAAAGTTAAATTTTATATATAACTGAATCAGTTAATTTTTTTTAAAATTTATTCTTTTTAACTTAAAAAAAATAAAATTGATTTTATTTTTTAAAATTCTATTTTTTAAATTATCTAAATATTAAAAAAAATGATTTTTCTTTTATAAAAATAAAGTGATTTTCGACCTACAAAATTTCATCCAGATGCTCCCTATAACCCACTAAATGCATATCATAAAGATTTTAAATTATCTATTATCTATCTAGTAAAAAAATTGAACCCTTTTTTTGTTTGTCAAAGAAAAGGTTTGAAGGTGGACATTATGAACAAATAAAGATATAATAAATAAAACAGAATAAATAAGCTCTTTATATAGACAAAAAAACAAAATATCCTTTTCAACTTAATATTTTAAAGTTGACATTAGTTTGATTTTTTAAAAAATTTATATCGATTTAATGTTAACACTTTAAAATTTGACATCAAATTTATCCATTTATCAAAAGTATTAGTAATTTTTGTTATGATTCATCTTAATTGACATGTTAGTTTACTACTATCTTACCCATTTGTTTTCTTGAATGATAAGGAGAGACAGATTCTACCTCATTAACTTAAAATTATTGATAAATTGTAATGGAAATTACTAATAATTTTAATGGATTGTAAAATTTAAGTTAAAAGTTTAAATTAAATATCGGAACCAAATTAATATTGATTTATTTTAAGATTTAGCTTATGACAAAACCTAAATATTATTTAACTTGTACTATCCACCCTTGATCATATCTATTTTAAAATACATTTTTAAGACCTTGCAATAGTCACCCCTAATTATTATTTTCTCTCTTCCGCTGGTGTTTCTTTCTATAAGTATCGTTGAGGGTTTAATCTTTATTCTTTGGAAGCAATATCCCATCATTTTCATTTTCATTTTCATTTTCTTTCTATGCTTGGTTTCAAAGATAGTTTTTAATTTCTCATTTTTTTATTTTCCTCTATTTCTCGTATTTTAGGATTTTATAAAGGAAACAATTAAAATTATAAATTTTAGTTTTCAATTTTTAATATTTTCTTTACAAAATCCTCAATATAGAAAATTAATTGAAAACATAAATAAAAACTGAAAAATAATGTTTTTTGAAACCTACCAGACATTGTGTTTTGTGATTTGTTTTTATTATCCCTTTTGTGTGGGTATTTTCATTATCCCTTTTATGTGTTTTTGTTGTCCCCGTAATTAATGGGTATTTTGATTTTCCCTCATTTGTATTTCTATTTTTATAGTCTTACAAACACGAAGATTCATTCTTCAAGTTGCAACACTGTTTGTGTTAGTTGTGAAAGATGCTTAGATATCAATAGTATGTCGATAAAGAGTAGAGCCATATATTATTGGTTAACTTAGAATATAAAATTTTTTTTATTTAATTTAAATATAATTACCCTTTCTATGTATAAGTGACATTAAGCTATTGTGTTATTTGTCCTCATAGGGTATACCCGACTCACACCCCATTTACTATTGGATGAGATGTGAACCCCATTTAAATAGGTTCACATCAATTAATGATAGATGATGTGTGAGTCTAGTCACATTTTGTGAGTAGAAATTACATTTTTCCATTAAGCTTATTCATGAGTGAAATTTTCTTTAAAAAACCTTAAACCTAAAATATGGGAATTCAATTCTACTCCACACTCTACTGTGTTATTCACTTTTCTTCTATACATACGTGTTTCACATGTTGTCCTCTCTGCATCCACGCGGCAAGATGTCAGTTAGCACTTTACTCCGGGAGCATAGAAGAAATATTCAGCATTTTATGCTCTTCTATCTTTATATATTTTATGATATGATTGGGGAATGCTACTACAACTCCTTTGCTCTGCTTTCATTTCTTTTCTTTCCTTTTGCGCTCTCTATTTTCAACCCATAAAGCTGAAGAAATCCTCGAAGGAAATTGGCAGCTGCAAAATCCGGCATTTACTTGCATGTTACGGCACAACATTTTGCTTCTTTCCACAAATATTCTATTCTATCAATTGAGCTTTTAAACTTCCAGTTTTACACTTATAAAATATGATAGCTCTACTTTACACATATTGGAAATAAATTATTTAAATATACATATAATACATGATATAAATATAGTGTTGTCTAATTCATGTAGTTGACCCCATCTAAAGTAAGGATGAACTTGTTATTGTTGTACTTTACAGGTCTATCCCATATCATTTAATCCTTGTAGATCTCGCATTTTTTTTTCCAATCTTTGAAAGGAATATTCTATTCCTCATTATAGGGCAAATCTTCTCTACTTACACCACATAATAGCTTCTTAATGAACAATTGATTTCATTAATCTAATAATTAAGTCACACGGTATTATCTTGATTATTTTGATTACTAAATTTTAAAAAATTAGACATGGATGGATATGCAAATTAATAGTTAATATTTATTTATATTGTCATAACATAATATATGTCAAAATAAAGTGATATGATAAATTATCAAATCCTTTTAAAATTATGTGAAATTTTTTCTATTTGATCTCTTCATTGAAAGTTTTAATTCAATAGTTAAATTAATAAATATTTAATCATGAGGTCTAGTATAGGTGATAGTTAGCTGGGTTATTTAAGCATCTAGTTAGAGGTACGATTCCTAGTGGTGGTATGAAGAAGTCTTGTAACTAAGGCAAAACTACGTCTATAAACTCTATGCCTTTAGAGAATTAAACATTACTTTTGATGGTGGATACCCTAAATTCACATAAAATAAATAACTTTAATATTTAGAGAAAGTTATTCGATAGAATCTTTTATTTTTTGGTAGTATCTGATTAAATGAATCCCTACCCCTCATTATTTAACAATCTTGCTAGCAAAAACCCTTTCTTTTTTTCCCTGATTCATTCAGTTGTTATACTCACACATTTTGCCCGAACTATAGCTTGCTTGTTAGTGTTATGCTAGCTATATTTTACATTCCACAACTGTAAACTTAACATTAACATCACAAATATAGATCATTACACCTAAAATGTATTTTGAGTAAGGCAAGAAATAATTTATTTATTTTATACTGATATTAGTTCTGCTTATTAGTAAATCCACATTTTATGTTGAATTTATTTTATCACTTGACTCTTTAAACATTTGTTTTTTTGATATTTTACTCTCTCTCATTTTTGTTTTTTATCTATCTAATGAATTTTTAAGAATAGTAAAATAGGCTTTGTATCTCTTATCTTGATGTCTTTTCGATTTGGTCCCTTTTTATCTTTAGCTTTTTCTTTTATTTGGTCCCTTATATTTTAAATTGTCTTTAATTTGATAGTTAGTCACCTCTCTATCATAGAAATGGAAAAATGTTGACATAGTAAAATCCATATTAGATCCATGTGAATGTCATGTCAATGCCATTTGTGTTTCGTAACCTATTTCTATTAATTTCATGACGAAAATGTTACTACCATCCAATTTGAAAGATATTTGAAAAATAAGGAACTAAATTAAAAAGGATTAAGGATAAGGGACCAAATTGAAAAAGAAGAAAAAGAGATTAAAGATAAGGGTATGGATATATGTCCATCAGGTTGGGACAATCCACAAATTCATGACCATCAACCAAACCCAACCTGCAAACTACAAGTTGGGTTGTGTTATGGGATTTGAAAATTTTCAACTTATACAACCCAATCCAACCCATCTTACTTTTTTTAATGTCTCAAACTTGTGAAAAAAAACACGTGTAATATATTTGCTATAAGTAAACGACACCATCTTCAACTATCCCAGGTAATTTGTTATCTTTATAACTTATCATGCTTTGTTGAAAACTATATACATGTATGCTTTCTTGAAAGCTTTTATGACTTACGTATGTTTTCTTGACAACTTCAAGGACCAATAAATGTTTTCTTAAACTCATGTGTGTTGAGACTTGATGAGACGTATAGTTGTTTGCTTGTTAAAAATTTAATTTTTATATTGTTATACGGGAACAACTCAAGTGAGGCGATGATTTATTATGAAAATAAAATGAGTAAATTTAAGTTATTGGATCTTACATGAATAGTTATTAATTAACTTCAATTCTGACCATCCATGTATGATTATACAACCCAAAATCTCTCTTCTCTATATATATATATATATATATATATATATATATATATATATTATACTAGATTGTATTCCCTCTTTTGTTATATTGTCAAGTTTTTTACTTCTTTTTTATTTTAGAATATATGTCCATTTCTAATATCAAGTTAATTATTCCTTCTAATAATAACCTCTTCTTAATTTATTATTCTTCTTAGTTTTTTTTCCTTACAAATAAGGGAAGTCTTAATAGGTAAATAAAATTTATTTTTTAAAAAATATACATAGGACCCATGGGTTCAGACTAATCCAACCCATTCATAAATGGGCTGGATTGGGTGATGGGTTGAAGAAAAATTTTATTAATCCCAATCCAATATCTGAATTTAACGAGAAGATTGGTACCAAAAATACCCCAAACCACCCAACACAACTCATGGATATTGTAGATAAGAGATCAAAAATCTATTTTGCCAAATTGATTTGATGTTTAGCATTGAAATTTTTTTAATTTTTTTGAAAGGGATATAGGTCATATTTAACAACAAAAAAAAGTTAAAATGTCCAAATCTAATATATTAAATGCTGCTACATCATCATTCATGTGACTAGTTACTTGTCATATGTTCAAATATAGATGGGCCCCATCAAAGGATATCAAACCTTTTCAAACTGAAAGAGGCCAATACCAAAAGATCACTGAATAATAAATAATTGTTGAAATCCATGTTAGCATAAAAAGAGATAACGAAAATGGAGAGGAAAAAACAAATGATAAAATTTACTAAATGGTGAAGGTGAGATAATATAAATGAGATGTAATCTTATATAGGCTAAAGAGAACATCAAACTATTAACTAATATCTAACAAAATTAATTAACATTAATCAATTTTTAATCTCAATTATATACTCTAATATCCCTGCCACTCCTAAGCTGGAGGACGCATGTTGTTGGCATATCCAAGCTAGGATTAACAATAAATGAAATAAAAAAAACTGGAAAAAAATAAATGGAAAAGAACTATGTCAACAAAGGCAATGGTGTCTAATTCCAAAAAGTCTCTGAATATCGTTTGGGCCTCATCAATCATCTATCGACGTCTCTACAACACTTATTGCGAAAGGAATTCCAAATCGTCACTTGAATATGATTAAATTCATAGGGTTATATCAAGAGATCCTAATTTAGGGAATACCGAACTTCAATGTAAAATCTAAAATCAACCAAAATTTTGGCTGAATTACATGCATAGATGAAATATCAACAAACACTGAAACAATCCAAATCTGAAAAACTTGTAAATTGCAATAATCCAAATTGGAAACAAGTCAAAATGTGATCATTAAGAGTTAGTGCAGCCAAAATTTTCAAGACAAACTAAACCTAAGAATAAAGTCTTGAACAAAAAATTACTGATATGAAAATCTAATGCACAAAATCTAGAGCACAATCACAAAGTCCATTGATGCGAGTTGTCATTACCCGCAACAAATTAAAAAGTTATAAAGTGTCAAGTTGCACAAAAAATGTAATAAAGGGCACAACTCAGGTCGTCTCACAAGGAAGTGTTCTAATTGATTCAAGAGATTTGGGGGTTTTAAAAATTGTAGCAACTAAATTAAATAGAGGAATTATAATGAGAAAATTACCTGCACAAGGATTCCTTAGATTAAGAGTTATTCAATCATTAGTTCAAAAGATAAATTTATGGCGATGGTCACTTTTATTAGTTATGATATCACATAACAATGATGCAATTCTACTTAGTGGTCATACAATCGCACTCCCACTAAAGGTATGACTAACATATGAACTAGCAATTCACGATCGTGATTCTATGAACCTATGCCAGTTTGACTACCTGATGGCCTACAAGAGCGGGTAAAATACCGCAAGTGCACAGGTCATTCAAGTAGTATAATGTGAGTTAAGAGTATTGTCTCCATAGGGATTGGGTATAAATATGCTATTGAGTTACTAAACTACCGTGTTCAGGCTTGAGCAAAACAAGTTAATGGAGTTACGAATAAATTCTAAAGAGCAAATAACTAGAAAACACTAACGCAAATTAAAGTTGAGAAACAACCAAGGTTAAAAGGCCTAGGGGACCTTTTTCTCCTCTACTTCACTTGGATATGCAAATTACTTAATTGAACATTAAGGAATTGGTTTTGTTAGCATGCCAATTATAGTTAAACGCCTATGTCTAGGTCGATTAACCGTGTCTCTTTCACCTAAAACACTAAGTGTCCTTGTGAGTTAGTGTGAAATCAACCCATTGAGAACTAACATCAAACATCTACTATGCAAGGTCAATGGGTATGTTTCCATCCCATTGACTAATCCTCACACCTAAGCCAATTAAGTGTAAAAGAACAAGCATTACATACCAAGATCCAATATCTCTATTGCTATGTCTAGTTCAAGAGAATCCCAAATCAACTTACATGGTAGCCAAACATATAAGAACATTAAGAATAGAAATGGGTAACCAAAACCAATATCATCAACATTAAAATAAGCAACATTACAAACATCCAAGATCCATAGAGGGATTCAAAGGATCCCTAGCTACAAATTTAGCTATCCATAACAATGAACAAAACACAAACTAGTTCAAGAGACATAATGAATATTAAAGACATAGAGAGAGGAAGAGATGAACAAATGAGGCTTCAATCCTTCTCCTAGTCCTTGTGTAACGACCCGATTTTTAGTATTATTGTGATAAAATAATTAATTGTGAATAATCTATAGGGATTTTGAAAATTCTGCAGAGCAGTTATGATTAGAATAATATGAGGAGTTTGTAAAAAATAAAAAGAAAAAAAGAAAATTAATTTAATATTATTAAAAATTAATATAATAATATTTTAATTGAGATATAGAATAAGATATATAATTGATATAAGGACATTAAAAAAAATAATGATAAAGTTAAATAAATATTTTTAACTCAATAAAAATTGTTTAGGCATCGATCGGGTACCAAAATAGTAATAATTGGTACACCGAAGTGGTAATAACTGGTACACCAAAACACTTAGTCTGGTAAAAATAATTTATATTATCAAATCCAAATAATTTTTACTTATGACAATTAAATAAATATAGATATTTTCAATATAAAAACAAGACAAATTGACCCGATAATAGGTATACCTATTACTTGGCCCCCAAGTTGGTTTTAATATAAAGGAAAAAGAAAAGGAAAAATAGCATTTCTTTCTCGGTTTGGCAGAGGCATTCTTCTTCTTCCTTTCACCATTTTCATTTTCTTCCTTCTTGAAACTCCATGAAAGCTTCCAATTCTTGAAGGTTATGCTTAGGCAAACACTTAAGCTAGTTCAAGAATACTTCATCTACATCAAACTCAAGCCAAATCCTTCTTTTTCCCTTTAAATCTGTCCACACAGCAGCTAATACATGGGCTGGAAAATGGGTTTGGAGCTTTAGTTAGAAGAGGAAAAGCTAGAGAAAAGTTTAGCCAAAAAACTTGGAAGAAAGGTAGGAAAAATTCTAGTTTATTGCCTTGTGATTGTTTGGCTATTTTGCTAATATAAACTCTTGATATGTGCTTGAAATTTAGGTTGTGAAATCTGAAATTATTTCAAGATTGCTTATGCATGAACTTGGTAGATGTAAAAGGGTGCTATGTTTGAAAGCTTATGAATTGAGTAATTGATATAAGAGATTTAACTATGTAAATGAAGAGATTTTTGATTCCTTAAAGAGAATGGGAAATCTGGAAATTTTTCAAGAACATAACTAGAAATATTTTCTAAAAATCTGCAAGACTAGAATTTTGAAGTATGATGCTAAAGTTTCATGAAAAACGATGAGATTTTGATTCATAGAAGAAAAGCTCTGAAATCTAAGCAATACACTTGGTTTAATTTTCTGAAAGATTTAAGAATTATAATGTAAGAAATTCTATAAGTTTCTCCTGTGAAGAAATCTCATAGAAGATTAGCAAATTTTGAGAAAATCTCGTCACAAACAACAGATTTTATAAACGGCTCATCAGTTTAATAGACTTTCAGTAAAAATTTCATAACAGCCTAATAGATTTTTAAAAAAATCTCATAAATGTTGAACTATTTTCTTTAAAAAATATCTCATAAAAAGTTTAGTAGACTTTCCTGATAAATCTCATAAGAACCCAAGAGATTTTTGAACAAATATCTCATAAGACTTCAGAAGATTTTGAATAGAAAATCTCATAAGAATTCAGAAGATCTAGAGTGAATATCTCATAAGAATTCAAGAGTTTTTTTAAAGAGAAAAGTCTCACAATAATTCAGGAGACTAACAGAGAAAATCTCAAAAGAGTTTAGGAGATTTCAAGATCTCAAGAGAAGTATGAGATATAGAACTATTAAGAAGAGATTTTACTTTATAATTAACAAAATTCCCCAACTACATGATAGAGTGCCAAACGAATAAAGAAAATTGAAGAAATACGTCATATGTAATGTTAATTGCTTAATGGTAAGCTCATGGATTCACGGGTAGTAGTAGACGTGCTACGCCCTTGGAACTATATAAGGTTGTAATCGCAACGACGTTACATCGTTTTGAGAAAAGGGATGTCCTGAGAAAGAATAGCGGAGCTATTAAGATGAGATGTAGTAGACGTATTCCATCTTGTGAACTATATCAGGTTGTAACATGACGACGTTACATCGTTGACAATACGATCCACGAGAAGTATATAGAAGAGTCCTATGAGTTCTACCATTATGTTTAAAGTATCTAACCAAGTTAAGTCACAGAAACTAATGATACTAACTACATATCAATTGCTTGGTTATAAGCTCATGGATTCAGAGTGATCTATATAAATATAACACGAGGTGTTACACAGCTAGAAATACATAAGATGAGAAGTATATTAGGAATCCTATGAGCTCTATTCTCAAGCTTAAAGTTCAGAATAAGATTGTACCCAAGAAGTAATGAAACAAACCAAATAATTATTCTGTAAATAACCAAATGCCAAGCAATTATCTTACGAATCCTATGACCTTTATATTCTCAAGCATAAGTGTACTCATAATCCTGTATTTAATAAGTAAAGTGAATGAGCAAGCTTGATATTTCAAAAGAAATCAAAGACACTTTAATTATTTTAATGTTATGTCAAATATCACTGTGTGGTAGACTAGTATTTTTCCTCCTGGGAATCTTTGATTCTCATTCCTGCTGTTGTTATATTTTTACATAGATGGCTATGATGATGATTATTTCATGGAAATTCTCAACTGGTACTGGCATCATGGTCCAGAGTTTTTAGTGAACTGATGATAGAGATTTAGTCAGTTATTTTATTTCCTTTTTAATGAATGTTGAGTAGTACCTACCTAGACTAGAGGGTTATGCGTAAACAGGGTAAGGGTTTTGATAGAATCAAATATGTTGTTGCTTTGTCGTCGGATAATACAATTATGTATTTTGATATATTATTTATTTTCGAATTTAACAACTCGAAGAGAAAGCATTTTATGTTTGTCTAGAAAAGAGGCTCATATTTAATATGTATATACTCCATCAAAGGTTAAGTAAAGAAAACAAGTAACAACTCATTATAAGGTTATGGCTTAAGCATAGCCTTATGGTGTGAAGGGTGTTACACCTTGGCCTTCAATCTTGAAGATGAATTCTTCTCTAGTGTTGGCTCATTCCAAAACCTAGGGTTCCTCTCAAAACTGAAAAGGGCAAAACGAACTCTCTTTTAATGCTGTCTATTGGGTAAATATTTACTAAAAAGGGCCTGGGCCGCATGGGTGTGACCGGCGGAAATTGTCAGTTGCGACCTGACTCACAAAACTGATCTAATGTTTAGGCGCCCAGGTTACAACCAAGCAAAATTCAGGTTGCGACCCAACAACAAAAACTTCAATTTAATGGCTTTTTCTTCATGCTTTGCTTCCCTACTCTTGGCTTCAACTTGAATTCTCTTTAAGCTCCAAACTTCTACAATTTTCTCTGTCAAAAAAATTCATTCAATGAAAATTTAATTTGAATTATGCAATTCATTCCAATAGTCTTGATTTGTGACATCGAATTTTTCAACAAAAGTTCTAAAACAAATATGAGCCAATTCTTCCTATTTTTAAGTGTTTCACTTGGAAAAATGAAGAACAAATCATGAAATTTCAATCCCAATTAGAAGCTAAATAATTCCATAAACTGGAGTTATCACTACCAATTACAATAACCTAATTCCTAACAAAGTTAATTTCAATCCTTTACCAATTGGATGTAATTAAATTAATCGGCCCAATACCCCAATGGTATCTAGATTTTGCACGCGAACGAATGCACAATCAAACAACTCTTAAAAATACAATTACAATAATCTTCACAATTGATATCAAAATAGAAGGTAAACGGGAAGATTAACCAACCATGAATTGCAATTAAAATTGGGAATCTCAAGAACAAACTTAATCCTAAGTTATTATTGCACAGGGTAAAGAGATTACTCATCCATAGGGGGAGTTTCACAATCAATGTTGAAAGAAAGCTGTAAATTACAATCCCAAACGGAGCCAAAACAAAGATTGGGAACTCCCAAAACCTAAGAGAGAGTATACGAGTTGAGAGCTGCCTTCAAAATCTAAAAGAAATAAAACTGAAATTGGGCCCCGTCTGAAAATTTGTGTCCCACTGATGGCTACTCGCATATGACCATTGGGGTGGTCCTGAAGAAGTCCGTGCAATTGTGTTTCTTCTGTTCACGCCTGGGCGGTTTTTGACCGCTGGGCGGTGAACTGAACACTTCAAAGCCTATTTTGAGGGCCAAACATTTGAACTAGCTCTTCGACCTAGAAATAGAAGTTGTAGCTCTATGAATAAGATTTCCAACGCTGTAAGAATCACCTTAATCAAACAATTGTAGCTCCAGATATTGGCAAAATATTAACTGAGAATCAAATTAGACAACATCGGCATCACCAACCTTTAATCTTGCAACTTGATTTTCACCAAGAGACAGTTATAACTGGGTTTTGAGATAAACATAAAATTTATAGAGAACTTCTTGAGCTTTCCAAAACATATTCATTTGTCCCAATCCGATCCCTATAGAGAGAGATACAAGTTTTCCATTGCAATACTTCCTATAAATGAGCTTCAGAACTCTTCTATTTAGCTCCCCAAATTCTCCCAAATTAAACATTGGTACAAACTCTATGCACCTCTATGGTCTTCATACACTAACATGGGAAGTCCCTGGAAGCAAATAACACTTACAAAAGAGGATTAAAAGTACATGTAGCTCCAAAATATTTTTATTTATCAAAATGGTGCAAAGAACCATGATTTTATTTAATGATATCCAATGAGAACTAAATATGAATCTACTAATTATCCATCAATTAAGTACAATTCAAATGTAAAATGTCCAGAGTTAGAGAGAATGAGTGCGTAAATGCAACTCATCAAACTCCCCCACACTTAAATAATTGCATGTCCTCATGTAAGAGACTCAGATGGATACAGCAAAGCGATTACTCCTAACTCTAAAAATGCATGATGCATGGAAAATAACAATACACCAATCCAATAGACCTAGAGATTTAAGCAATGAGCTTTCATACCAACAATCAAAGATGATCTCAACAAATAAGGCATGAATTAGAACATAACACACAAGGTGGAATCCACATACATGATGAATGAATTAAGTACAAAAATCCTCCCAAAGTTAGTGTTTATCACTCATTCACTCAAGTGTTTGAGGATAAGATGTACACTCAGATCACCTCAAATAAAAATGCATTACCATAGGCTTGTTAAGGGTCTCATTCTCCATTCATCACACTCATATGCATATTGAATCAAGAGGATTTGCTTTTGGTTATGATGGGGCTTAGGTGAAGGTGGGAAAATACAAAGGCCAATGGTGTTAAACCTTTGGGCAAAGGAGAGAAAATGCATACACCAAGAGCATAAGTGCCTATGGGTACACTTTGTCCATCTTAACACAATTACAGGCCTATATTTTGCAATGTGGCACACTTTCAACTAAACTTTTTTTTTCAATCTTTTTCCTTCTTAGTGTATCCTTATTGGTGTACCACTTACTGGATTTATTTTTGTACATATTGTTCCTCCCCACACTTAATTTGGGGCATGTCCTCATGCTTCTCCCCACACTTATGCTCAAGCACATATAAGAGATGCACAAATGTTCTCCTAAGCCTAAAAGGTTGGGAACTCTCCTTGTTTTTTACTTTTGGCTAAGGATGTACTAAAACAAAAAAATAGGCAATAAGGCTCAAAGGGGCTAAATGATGGAAACATGTAAAAGGTGGCTATATGGGCAAGTGGCTAAAATAAGAAGAAAAATACCTCTATCATATTCAAGCATGCACATGAAAAACATATTTTCAAACAAGACCCTAAGCAAGTTGTAGAATGCAAATTCAAAAAGGGGAACACACATGAACAAATAAGCATAGCACATGATAATCCAATTAAAGAGGCTCAAAATCTCACAGGTAAAAGTGCATGTACTCAATCTAATCAAGACATTGAATCCACCAAGCATGCAATACGAAATAAAGTCAATGCCAAGCATATCAATATAGTGCATGTGGTGTGAGTTTATACATGTAACCTCTAAGGTGCCAAAAGGATAGTGTGAAAAGCAAATAAAAATGAATATGATGCAAGATGCAAAACTAAAATAAATAAAATGCAGAAAATAAAAAAAAAGGAAGGGTAAGGAAAAACCTCACGGTGAATTGTCTCCCACCCAGCACTTTGCTTTAACATCCCTAAGTTGGACGATCAGGACCCTCATGGAGGGTGTGTAGCTTTAACCCAAAGATAGGCCAACTGAGCCTTTAGATCTCTTGGGGCTTCATAGAGTTACATAGCCGATGCTCATCAATGGTGCACCGAACCACCTTGGAGTTTTCTAATTTAATTGCACCATTAGGGTGCACATGGTTGACCAAGAATGGTCTCTTCCATTTAGACTTCGGTCCTCTAGCCATCAGATTTGCATGGGCTCATGAGGCAGATCCACTGCCCCTCACAGGGCTTCTTACCCAACATGGCTGGTCACGGAGCACTTGGCAAACTGATGACCTGCCTGGGTGGTGTACCTATCTGAAAGCTTGGAAAACTCTACCACAACAAATTCATCATATACCATGGGAGAAGAAAAATGGGAAGAGGGGTTGTGTATCCTTACCAAGTAAAGTATCACATGTATCTTCTACTAGGAGTCAATGACATCAATGCCAAACACAGAGTATTCCTCAGGAGGAATGTCATGGCATCAAACAAATAAAATTGAGCTTTCAAGTCCCCACACTCCATGCATAATGTACCAGGTATAAACATCAATTTTGGTTCTGCAGTTTTCAAAAGGGTCTACCCAAGATTAATGTATGCTGATTGGCATCAGTGTCATTCTCTATCTCAAGCACATAAAAATTAGCAGGGAATATTAAATCGTTTACCTTTACCAAAACATCTTCTAATTCCCCTCTGGCTTTGTAATGCTGAAGTTTTCAAGCTGGATTATCAACTGGTGGGCTTGAGCTCTCCAAAGTGTAAGGATCTGTAGAGTGATTTTGGCATAACATTAATGTTAGCTTCGAGATTAGCCATGGCTTGCTTGATTTGCAGGTTCCCAATGGTACAGGGAACATTGATTGTGCCTGGATCCTTACACTTGGGTGGTAGGTTGCCTGGTTTGATGATGGAGGAAGCATTCACCCCTATAGTCACCTTCTCTTTCTCACCTTGTAGTCTCCTCTTGTTAGTGCACAAATCTTTTAAAAATTTGGCATACATGGGGATCTACCTAATTACATCCAACAGAGGGATATTTACTTCTACCTTCCTAAAAGTCTCCAAGAGGTTCTTCTCAACTCTGATTCATTAGACCTCTTGGACCTTGCAATGTGGGAAGGGCAATGGAATAATTCTTTCTACCTGCTCTTCTGCTTGTTTTTGCTGGGTTGTAGACTTCTTGCTGCACCTCTGGTTGAACTATCTCATCCTCTTGACTCTCAACCACAACCTGCTCTAAGGGTCCAGGAACCTCAGGCAAAATTGTACCAAACCTCAGAGTAATAGCAGAAACGTTCCCTTGGGGTTGGGAACTATTTGAGAAGAATGGTGGATGCACTCCCCTCGGATTGGGAACTCTCTAGCTTCACAATTGTATTTCTCATCTCTTACATGGCTTGTTCCTATTTCCTCTGTGTTTATATCATCATTTTCATCATCTCTTACCATGGTACATCTAAAGGGCAGGTAGTGTGAAAGGCTGCTAATGGCAGGCAACAGTAGCTCTGATATTTTTGCTGGGGTGGAACATATTTTTTCCTCCGCTGATGAGTTATCCCACCTCAAATTGGGGTGATCTCCTTAACCCGAGTTATATGCGCCTAAAGGTCATATCCCTACTAGTTGTTCTAATTCTGAGGTCTTCCAAGGAACACATTGCTAGCAACAACTAAGGTGGGGTCCTCTTGTAGCTATGGACATACATCAGGAGTATGGGTATTACAAGAACAAATACCACAAGCTGACTAGGAAGGAACCTGCCAACTAATTCAAGGCTATCTGTTTCAAAACTTCTCCAGCCATCCAGTTTTTCTCCCGTTATTCTCAACTAAAGAGACTTCACCCACATGATGAGTACTACTACCAGCTCTAATCCAAACGCTGAGAGTTTTCTATCATGTTTTCAATCAAAAGTCTAGCTCCAACAGGAGTCTTGTCAACTAATGCACCCATTGGCAGCATCAACCATGCTCCTCTCCATAACCAGTAATCCCTCATAAAAGTATCGAATGGAAGCTCTTGAAATCTGATGCTGGGGCAGCTGGCACACAACCTCTTGAACCTCCCAGTACGCATAGAGAGATTCACCTGCTCTGAATGCCACAAATATCTTTCCTGATGGCAGCTGACCAGAAGCTGGGAAGAATTTTTGCAAAAATATGCGCTTCATTCCAGCCCAACTGTCAATTGTTCCATGGGGGATGTAGAAGAACCAATCATTGGTAGCTCCTTCAAGGGAAAATGGGAAGGCCCTTAGCTTGATTTGGTCCTCTGTTACCCCTTGAGGCTTCATCGTCACACAAATCAGATGAAATTGCTTGAGATGTTTGGGTGGGTCTTCCCAGATAGCCCATGAAACTTAGGCAAGTGGTGTAAGAGTCCCGATTTGGGCTCAAAGTCACCTCCCAGGGTAAATGATCCCCAAAGGTTGGTAGTTTTAGTCTTGAGTAGCGAGCTCCTTCAAAGTCCTGTTATTGTCAGTCATATCTCATAAAACACTAGTAGTAGGATCAGAAAGTTCAGGAGAAAAATAAAAAGAATTATCAAATTTCCTAGTTGTATTAGAAGAAGAGGGGTTGCCTGATAAATTAATTCTCTCCCTCGCAAACTTCTTAAGCCGTTTGAAAGTTTTCTCAATCTCTTGATTAATCGGTAGTGTAGGAAAATTAGGAAGGGAGAGGTCATAAAATTAAATTAACAACGATCCAACACACCAGGGAATAAAGAAAAGATAAATAAAATTTAAATTAAAATAAACTGAAATATATATATATATATATTTATAAATAAAATAATGTAGAAGTTAATAAACAAATAGAATAAAATAAATAAAAATAAAAATAAATAAAATAAAATAAAAATTAATTAGAAAAAAAAAGAATCAATTAGCACCACTTCCTCGACGCCAAAATTTGATGCGAGTTGTCATTACTTGCAACAAATTAAAAAGTTATAAAATGCCAAGTTATATAAAAAATATAGTAAAGGGCATAACTCAGGTCGTCTCACAAGAAAGTGTTCTAATTGATTCAAGAGATTTGGGGTTTTAGAAATTGTAGCAACTAAATTAAATAGAGGAATTATAATGAGAAAATTACCTGCACAAGGATTCCTTAGATTAAGAGTTGTTTAATCATTGGTTTAAAAAATAAATTCATGGTGGTGGTTACTTTCAATAGTTATGATATCACACAACAATGATGCAATTCTACTTAGCGGTCATACAATCGCACTCCCACTAAGGGTATGACTAACATATGAACTAGTAATTCACGCGTGATTCTATGAACCTGTGCTAGTTTGACTACCAATTACAACAACCTAATTCCTAACGGAGTTAATTTCAATCCCTTACCAATTGGATGTAATTAAATCAATCGACCCCAATGGTATCTAGATTCTGCACGTGAACGAATGCACAATCAAACAACTCTTAAAAACACAATTACAATAATCTTCACAATTGATATCAAAAGAGAAAGTAAACGGGAAGAAAAATCAACCATGAATTGCAATTAAAATTGGAAACCTCAAGAACAAACTTAATCATTAGTTATGATAAAGAGATTACTCCTCCATAGGGGAGTTTCACAATCAATGTTGAAGGAAAGCTATAAATTACAATCCTAAATGAAAGGCCAAACAAAGATTGGGAACTCCCAAAACCTAGAGAGAGAGTAGAGAAAGAGTATGAGAGTTTGAGAGCCGCCTTCAAAACCTAAATGAAATAAAACTGAAATTGGGCCTCGTTTGCAAAATTCGCGTCCTATTGATGCTGGCTATTCTCAAATGACCGCCTAGGCGGTCATTGACCGTTGGGGCGGTCCTGGAGAAGTCCGCGCAATTGTGTTTCCTCTTCACAGGCTTGGGCGGTCTTTGACCACTAGGGCGGTGAACTGAACACTTCCAAGCCGATTTTGAGGGCCAAAACATTCGAACTAGCTCTTTGGCCTAAATAGAGGTTGTAGCTCTGTGAATAAGCTTTTCAACGCCTCAAGAATCACCTTAATTAGACATCTATAGCTTAAGATATTAGCAAAATACTAACTGAGAGTCAAATTAGACAACATCAGAGCATTAGTAACCTTTAATCTTGCAACTTGATTTTCACCAAGAGGCAATTAGAACTGGGTTTTGAGCTAAACATAAAATTTATAGAGGACTTCTTTAGCTTTCCAAAACATCTTCATTTGTCTCAATTTGATCCCTGTAGAGAGAGATACAAATTTTTCATTGCAATACTTCCTATAAATAAGCTCCATAACTCTTCTATTTAGCTCCCCAAATTCTCCCAAATTGAACACTTGGTACAAAATCCATGCCCCTCTATGGTCTTCATACACCAACATGGGAAGTTTCTAGAAGCAAATAACACTCACAAAAGAGGATTAGAAGTATAGGAAGCTCCAAAATATTTTTATTTATCAAAATGGTGCAAAGAACCATGATTTTATTCAATGATATATACCCAATGAGGACTAAATATGAATATACTAATTATCCATCAATTAAGTAAATTCAAATGCAAAATGTCCAGAGTTAGGATAGAGAATGAGTGTATAAATGCAACTCATCATCCATGAACAATCAAATGAAACTAAGACAGATCCAGAAGTCAGAAATGGAAGAAAAACAAATGTAAATCAGAAAAAGACCACAAACCTTGAACTAATGCAAACCTACTAGAGAACGTAAACATCGCCAAAGCAAAAACAACCATGCTAGAGGGACATAAAAGACTCCAAAGAACTAAGCATGCTGGCGATGGAAAGCAAATCAACGGTGGTCAAAGGTAGGGTGTGAACTTCATTGAAGGTGAGAAAGATGAACCAAATCACAATCCAAAGAACTTAGTTCATTTTGAGAATATGAAAATGAACTGAACCGAATCAAAACTTAGCATTTGCAAAAGTCATGGGAAATACCAAAAAGGAACAAATAAGTCCTAAAATTTTGGGCAATTTGGGATATAGAACGAATACAAAGAAAAGATAGCACAAATAGAAAATGAAGGTGAAATCAAAGATTGAAAAGGAATAAGTGTGAGAGAATCCTTTTATTTTCTAAGAAATGTTTGGTGAGAGAAAGTGAGAAAATGAGTATTAAGAACTCAAGGTAGGCAACAGTGAACAAGTTCAAGGTGGATGGTAATGCTATGATATCTAGTTCAAATCCATGGAGGAGAGGAAGAGATAGAGCAAATCGAGAGAAAACACAAATAGTAAACTTTACTAAATGATGAACGGTGGGGTAATACAAGTAGAGATACAACCTTATATAGGCTAAGGAGTATAATAAGCTACAAAGCATTAATTAATATCTAACAAACCCAACCAACTCTAACTAATTTCTAATCTCAATTACACACTTTAATAATAATTATTGGTTTTTACTTTGAAGGATTGAGGGATTTTTGGGGAATGGGGAAAAATAAAGAAACCTAGAACGAGAAAAAAGACGAGTAGGAAGAAGGACTTTAGGGTATGTTTGGAAGGATGTTCGAGGAGGGAATGACAAGGAAAGGAAAAGGCGAATCTAGAAAATGGTATTTTGTGAGTGGTTTATAACGAGGAAGGGGAATGGATGGGGAGGGATGATAAGAGCCCCTAAGCCCTAAGAAACAATTGCTTTACTAACCCCCCCAACTCAAGGGGACAAGGAGGGAAGCTTAATTTTTTTAATGTGATTTTACTTTTTTTTTAATTTTGAGTCTCTTATATATGAAATACATCTTCTCTAAAATAAAAGGACAAAAGTGAGAAATCAAGTGTATACGCCCCCATTCCACTCATTTATAGTATAAATTTCCAGACAATGGGATGACATCACTCTAACCATTCTATTCTATATTTTTCTATTCTATTTTATTAATGATCACTCCTTTTCCTCCATTTTAAATCTCCCAAATATAGCCTTAGTTGTAGAGAGACTGAGAGAAGGAACAATGAGGAAGAAGAAAGAATACATTTAGATAGAGAATAGAAAAGAAAGGGGAAAGAGTGATGAAGTTAGAAAATATGTATCAATATGTGGGTTACAAAGATGACCTTATATCAGTAATTAGGATTTTAATTTCATTAATTTGCTCAACATTTAATGGAAATTATTTAACAATAAGACCAAAATATAGTTATTTCAGAAAAAAAAAGGATTGAAACCAAACTTAGGATTTTGCAAAGATTCAGACTACTTCGATACATATATTAGGATAAAAAAAACATATCTAAACGTTGATTCAAAAGTTAAGTTTGCTTGGCACCCCATGCAATTATTATATTCAATTATCAAACTTGAGAGTTTAGATAAACTCATTTTTGTATAATAAGATTGTAAACTTATAAGAGTTTAAGAGTTAACTCTGGAGTTCAATGATGCAGTCTTACAAGGTTGTCAAACTCGAGAGTTTAGATAAACTCTTTTTTTATGTGGTAAGATTGTAAAGCATAAGAGTTAACTCGAGAATTTAATAATTTTATTGTATGAGGTTTCAACACCAAAGAAAATACATAAAAATTTTAAGTCTAACCAATCATGAAATTTAGTTAAACTCAAAAAAATTAACTTACTTAAATAACCACAAGAAAAAATAATTAAAATTTAATTGCATACGATCAACGTGATTGCTCCTTTGTTATTTGCCAGAAGCTACTAGAAGTGAAAAAAATAAAAGTAAAATTAATAACGGGAACACTACAGATAGGAAATAAGATGTTTAAATTATCAAGATTGATCGCATGAAAATTAGCTTATTTTTCATCTATTAAGTAAAATTTAATGACCCTTCTTCCAATTCTAAAATAAATTTCATACAATCCTTCTTATAGTAATTTCAACATTTGATGTCTTTATAAGCTAAGTACTTCTTGTTACATTGTACTTACTGATCCTTAGCAATTATTTATTTTCCCATTACAAAACATGAATGGTAGTGCTTGACTTATTGTTAGTGTAGGCTTGTTGAAGCTTTGAGTCATTAAAGAGAAGAAAGACATGCAGATCTCTCGAAATCCATAACATCACTATGGAATGATTGGGAGCTACTGCTGGTTTTACTTAGTCTATTATGGCAAGTTATCCTCATCATAATTGGGAACACGAGGAAATATAGCAAAGGTGCCAACATTAGTGGCATGGTTTGGATGACATATTTAACAGCAAATTGGCTAGCCACAGTGTCATTGGGGAATCTTGCCAACGGCCAAAAAGATTCAAACATATCCAAATCCAAAATAGAGAGCAAAAATCAAGTGCTTCAGGCAATATGGGCACCATTCCTACTCTTGCATCTTGGTGGCCTTGACACATTCACTGCTTATGCCTTGGAAGACCACAACTTGTGGTTAAGGCACCAACTTGGCCTACTTGTCCAAGTTATTGTTGCCTTTTACGTCTTCTTATGGTCTTAGGGCAACAACCCTCTAACTTTTGTGGCCATCCCAGTGTTTGTTTCTGGAGTCATCAAGTACTCAGAGAGGACATATGCTCTTAGGGCTGTTAGCACTGAGCAATTTGTGGACTCTTTGCTCTCATTAGTTCTAACCCAGCAGGTCCCAGATTTGAAACACATTCAGGTTGACAGTATTAGCATGAAGTTTGGGCACACAGGGTACTTGTTGTTTATGGGTCCAGCCGCGAAGCCCAGAAAAATGAGTAAATGCAAAAGCCATGAGACAGTTGGAGGATTGAAAATTTTGGTGCATGCGTTTATTTTCTTTTCATGCTGTAACGCGTGGATCATGTTGTGCATTGCTTCTAGAAATAAAAGCGAATCATTCATTGAAAACACATATCAAAGTGAAAAAATTTAGAGAGCTGCTAGTGAGAGAGATTGTATTATTCTTAGAATGAGAGGAAAAACAGAGAGTGTAAGTAAATCAGAAAGTGTAGGGTGTGGGTAAACACACGGGAATATTTTTGGGTATCATCTTTATTACTCCTTGGTATTGCAAAAGTGTAGTATTTGAATAGGAGGGTTCTTAGGGAAACACTATATTTGCCTTTTGTTCGTCCGATGAAGTATCTTTTCATCAGATTTATGAATTACTTTACCAAAGATACCCAGAATATCACATAACAATACCAAAGTAAGTTTAATATATACTCCCTCTATTCTATGTTAATAGTCGTTCTTGAAAAATCGTGCAATTTTGATACATTGAAATAGCCAAATACATTCACTTTTTCAATGTACCAAAATTGCACGGTTTCCAAGAGCAACTGTTTATATGGGATGGAGGGTGTATACTTTATTTTTTTGACATTTCTTTGTTTATTTATCTTACTACATAAAGACTTAACAACTAACATCTTTAATTATTTTACATTAACTTAAGGGAGACAGCAAACGGTGATCATAAATTCATTGGCCTATCATCAAGAAGGCTTTTGGATACTAGCTTCAAGTTTAAGTATGGCATCATTGAAATGTATGATGGAGGAGGAGGAGGAATTAGAGGCTGAGGTGTTAGAGGATGCAGAGATCTTATAGCAAGTGGGTAGAGAAAATGGCATGTTTGTGGAAGAGGAAGAGAATCTGATGTCAATCTTGCAGGCAAAGAATAGAGAGAGGATCAGAAAAGAAAGGCCAAGAAGAAGAAAAAGAAAAGCAAAGGCACTGTAGCACATAAACGGGCAAGGAAGGAACCAGGTGTTTCACAAAAATCCTTATGAATATAGGTTGTTGGAATATAAGGGGTATTGGGAGTATAGGGAAAGAGGGTATGATTAAAAAATTGATAAAAGAAAAAAATTTAAGTTTCATAGGATTAATAGAAACAAAGAAAGCCTCAATGGATAGGTTTTTTATTTCTAGATTGTGAGGAGAGAATAACTACAGATGGGATGTAGTGGAAGCGGTAGGTCCTCAATGGGGATGATTTGTATTTGGGAACAAGATTTTTTTATAGAATGCTACTACCAGTAAAGGGAATAGATGGATGTGTATCAAAGGGCATATAAAGGAGTATGGGTTATGTGCCTTGTATATGGACCACACAATAGAGATGAGAAATGTGAATTGTGGAATGAATTGAAGAAGCTAAAAGATGAGTGGAATGTGTCATTTATGTTTTTAGGAGATTTTAATAAGACTCTAAATATTGATGAGAGGAGAAATTGTGTCAATTTACCTTCTTCTAGTAGGGACTTTATTGGATGGGTACAATTGATGGAATTGGTTGATTTACCTTTACAAGGAAGGAAATTTACTTGGGTTTGGGGTGAATCATGTAGTAGGATTGATAGAGTCATTGTGGAAATAGAGTGGTTGGAAAAATTCAACAATTTGAAACTGTGGGCTTAAATAGAAGTCTATCAGACCACTGCCTATTGGTAGTTGAGGAAAAGCTACTAGCTTGAGGCCCCAAACAGAAGCTTTGACATGTATTTTTCTCATAAGGTTTTATTAAGATGGTTAAGGAGGAATGGAAAGAATTGGACAACAATTATATATCTGGAAAACTTTGAGCCTTAAGAGCCCCAATCAAGAAGTGGAATAAGGAGGAATTCGGTAATGTTGATCATAGGATTAAAGTGCTAGAGGAGGAGTTAAGAATAATTGATGATGAATGTGAGAATGGAGTATTGGATGAGGTGAAGGAAGCTAGAAGAAAGACATTGTTGAGTAGGCTAAAGGAATGGTATAGAAGAAAAGATGCCTTTTGGAAGCAACTTCAAGGTCTAAATTGGCTAAAGAGATGGATAGGAACACTAGATATTTTCATGGGGTTGCCTCAATAAAAAAGAGGAGAAAACAAATCCAGAAGCTAAATATTAATGGAGTGGAGTGCACGAACCCAAGTAAGATTAAGAAAGGATTGATAGAGTTTTATAAAGGTTTGTATACTTAGGAATACTTGCCAAAGGTGAGTTTAGAGAGATTTAGTTAATAAAAAAAGCAAGGAGGAGGCAATGCAATTGAACTCAAGCTTCAAGTGAAGAAATAAAAGAAGCAGTGTGGTCTTGCGATCCCAATAAAGCCCCTGGAGTTGATGGTAATCTAAATTTTGTAAAGAAAATATGGGATATTGATTGGGGGGATTTTGATAAAGCAATTAAAGATTTTTTCCTGAATGGAAAGTTGAGTAAGGATATGAATATGACTTGGGTGACTCTTATTCCAAAAAAGGAAGTTGTAAGGGAAATAAAGGATTTTCGCCCCATTAGTATGATTGGATGCATCTACAAGGTAATCTCAAAAATCCTTGTGAATAGGATGAGAAACTTAATGCCAAAACTGGTAGGTGAGAACCAATCAGCGTTTGTGGGGGGTAGATCCTAGATGGAGCCTTAATAGCGAGTGAGACAGTCCACTGGTTAAAAAGGAAGAAAAAAATAGCATGCTTAATTAAGTTGGATTTTAAGAAAGCATATGATAGAGTAAGATGGACTTTTGTGGACGAAGTGTTGGGAAACATGGGTTTTGGGGTTATATGGCATTTGTGGATCAATGAGTGCTTAACAATTGCATCTATGTCAATTCTAGTAAATGGAACCCCCACAAAACCGTTAAAGATGCAAAAAGGGTTAAGGCAGGGTGACCTAATATCGCCCTTTCTGTTTGTCTTGGTTGGAGAAGTTTTGAATAGAATGATTGGAAGATTGGTGAGATTGGGAAGAATAGAAGCTCTAGGAGTAGGACAAGCAAGAATTGATCTATCCTATTTATAATTTGTGGATGATACAATTCTCTTTTGTCCACAAAATGAGGAAATGATAAGAAATTATAGGAGGCTACTAGACTGTTTTGAGGTGATATCAGGGTTGTCTATCAATTATGAAAAATCAGCTATTATTCCCTTAAGTTGTGAGAGTAGTAGGGTGAAGAAAGTTAGCAGGTATCTTAGGTGTTGTGTGGTTAAGTTACCCATCAAGTACATACCCCTTGGGGCTAACCCAAAACAGTTGCAACATGGGATCCCATTATAAATAGAATTCAAGAAAGGTTGAGTATATGTAAGGCAAAATTTTTGACAAAAGCAGAAAGACTCATTTTGATCAATGATATTTTTAATAGCCTACCAATGTATTACCTTAATTTGTTTAAGATGCCAAAGGAGGTCTCCAAGAAAATAATCTCCTTGCAAAGGGATTTTTTCTGGGAAAATAGGGAGGTCAAAAGGGAATGGCATTAGTAAGTTAGGACATAGTTCAGAGACCAAAACATCTAGGTGGATTAGGGGTGGGGGACATAGTGTTGAAAAATATGGCACTTCTTTAAGTGGTGGTGGAGATTTGCAAAGGAGGAGTGTCCATTGTGGGAGGGGATTATCTGCTCGTGTAATAATATTCAACTTGATGGGCAACTGAGTGATTAACAACCTAAAAATAAAGGAGGGGCATGGGAAACAATACATAATACAGGGAGGACTCAAGGAGGCATCATGATCAATTTGTCTGAGGGAATAAGGAAGGAGATTTGGAACGGTAAGGAGACTAGATTTTGGAAGGACTATTGGTCAGAAGTAGGTCTCCTTAAGAATGCATTTCCTAGGTTATTTCGAATAACTGATCAAGAGGAATCAAAGGTGAGTAAATGTGGCTTTTGGGATGGACAGGAATAGATTTGGAGTCTTCAATGGAAGAAATCCTTATTGCTAAGAGAGGAGGTAATGTTAGATAAATTATACTAAGTGTGAATACAACGAGGCTTAATGAGAAAAGGTGGATAAGTTGATATAGAAGTTTGATAAGAAATATGTCTTCTCTTAAGTCGGTGACACAAATTGATTAATGGGTGCCAATAGTAGCAAGAAATAAGTAGCTTCAACTTTGCCAGTAAGGTTTAGAAAGGACTTGTGCCCCCTAGAGTGGAGGTGATGAATTGGTTTGCTGTTATTGGAAAATTAAATATAAGAGATAGGCTTTGTAGGTTGGGCATTATCCAAGAGGAACAAAATATATGTCCAATGTGTGGTACTAAGGGAGAAGATTTGTGCCACCTCTTTCTAGTTGTGAGTTTGCATGGACAGTGTTGGGAATATGGTTGAAAAAATGGAATATGGCATGGATTATTCCATTTGACATGAAAATAGCCTTGGATTCTTGGTTGGGAATGAAGGTGAGGAGGGATGAGAGAAAGAAATGGATAAGTGTTTTCTTTGTTTCTAATTGGTTGATATGGAAATGTAGAAACAATGCCATATTTGAAAAAAAAAAATGTGCAACCATGAAGAGGTCATGAATATGGCTGAATTTTGGCTAAGAGAATGATCAACATAGATGCCCTAAATGTTAAGATAGGAATATGCATGTGTGTGGAATCAATTAGATGCTTTATTTTGTTTTATTTATTTTTTTGTGGTATCAGATTATGATGAAATTATATGTTCATAAGGCTTTCAGATATAAAAATAGTGTTTATTGTGTTTTGCTGAACACTAGAAGCTTACAAACCACAGGCTATGGCATATGATTGATACATTGTGAGGCATTTGATTGAGTATGGTGAGGTCTTAAGAAGTGAAATATATACACCAGAGTGATTCACATTGCCAGGTATAAGAAATTGTTGAGAGTAGTGAGGAATGATGACAATGGCTATAAGGAATTGGAGTGATATATTGTGAGGAGTGATACACGTGTTGAGTGATACACGTGAGGAGTGTAGTGATATATTGTGAGGAAGAGTGATACATAGTGAGGAGTGTGGTGATATATTGTGAGGAGTGATACACAAATGAGAAAAGGAATGATACACTCAGGATTTTCCTATTAGTGTTTGAATGTGTAACTTAATGTGCATATCAATATGAGAAAATGTACTATGGGTACTACTATTAGGTGTGTAGAAGACGGTTAATTGCGGATTGTGTGCAAAAATATTCTCCATTTATGTGACTTATATGTGTGTCAATGCAAAGAAGTGACATATTTGGTCAACACTGCTTTATAAATAAGACTTTGACAATGAATGTAGTGGATGACATTTCTGAGTGATGATGTGAAAGAAATAGCATGTATGCTCTTTGATTCTATAAGTGACCTTGATGGCTATGCCGTAGGGGTCAACTTGTGAACTTTTTCATATCTACCTGGCATGAACAACTGGGTGGCAATGTTATGTTGTGGCAATAATTCTGGCTTTAGCATGAAGGAGTTTTTCTAGAGTGGATTTGAATGTTTGATAACAATGCTTTCAATTTTGCCTTGTGGCACTAGTTGATTGCATATGATTAATGATTTTAGCCTTTGGTGTCTTGCGAGTTAGATATAATGGAAGGTATTTTCGTACTATGAAGACAACATACAGGTATAATGACAAGTGTTGCAGCTTGTACCTTGTGCAGATTTTGCTATTATTTGGCTATGTAAATCTCCTCATGTGAATTTTATTAGGAGTTGTTTTGGTATTGATTAAAGGTAGGTGGGCTATATGTTTTGATGATGTTTTGTATTTTTATTATATAGTCTAGAACTGTGACTAATATTTGTAGTCGAGAGATTATTCTATTGTTCTATGTTTTCGTCCCTATTTTGGTGGTGAATAATAATTATTGAAAAAAAAAAGCCATAAAGTGCTGCAAAGAGAGGAGCTTTCTGTAGTTCATCTATGAGCCATGATCACTAAAGAAAATATATTTGTATTTTTTTTTCTTTTTGGTGTTAAATGTACAGCTATGTCAATTATATATTCTTATTGATTATATTAAGTTCTTTATCCAAATTTAAAAGGAAGTGATAATACAGACAAAAGACAGTGGTAATAATCAATCTCTTACAAATAACATAACTAAAATATCCAATTATTTATACATGAATTTCTTAATGTCCAAATAATATGCGAACATCAGTTTAGAATCCTTTTTAATTACAACACAGTAAGACACATAATACAAATGTTAGTAGCGATTAATTAGGAATAGTTCACTTGGGAATTGGTCATCCACAATCTTCAGCTACTTCCCCTTCAGTAGACAGAGCAATTCCGACCGCACATTGGTTACTGCTTTTGAACACCTTTAAAGTAGCATGAATATTGGTGAGTAATATAAACTATAAAATGTAAACTATTCCTTCATTTAAAAAAAAAAAGGGTGTAAACTATACCTTTAGGTTTTTCTGTGAGTTTTGGAGAGAGATGTGGCGGTAAGGTAATACTATTTTTTTTTTAATTTTTAAATAAAGATATAAATGTTAGGAATTCTTTCTAGAGGGATAGGAGGAAGAAAGTAAAACAGAATCACTTACTTAAAGATACAGAAAATAATCACAATCACTAGTATATAGACTCAACCACATAAGCTAATACTAATTACTAATTAAAAATTTTAGTGGACCTAGTAAACTAACCAATAATGATTATATTCATAAAAAAAACTAATAATAAATATAAAATACATTAACAAAATGTACAACTAACTAAACTAAGATCCATATTTATTAGCATATGATTTCTCATTTATTTTCATTGGCAGATTCAATAAAAATATACCTATAATTACTAATTATTTATTTATAATCTCCAATTAAGTATCTAAATATTGCCCACAAAAATGATTTCAAATACTTACAAGTTGGGATCTATGATAATCATAGCTTTTGAAACGTGAAGAACACATACAGTTTGATAAAATTATAATCCTAATCAAAACCTTTAGTACACCCCTTCATCGATCAGTGCACGTAATCTGCTGCCCATAACTTCATATTGCAAAATGTATCACAATTAAAACTAAAATATGAAATAACAGTTGCATGCGATGCGGAGTTCAACCATATACGAAAATAATTTAAAATTCTAATACTTTACAATATTATTTTTTAATACTAATCTTACATTAAAATTAAATTTATGTGAATAGTAATAGCAATGATGGTGATGATGATCTTCAAAAAAATAACAATAATAATAATGGTGGTGATGATAAATTTACAGCAATGTTGACTAAAGGACTGATTGGTTTGAAGAAAAAGTAGTGTGAGAGTTTTACCTTTATTGTCGTCTTTCTTTTCGGGCCATAAAATCTCAAGTGGTGGTTTATCAGTATTATTCCCCGTCTTCCTCTTTATGTAGTTGGGCAGAGTCATCAAGTTCGGGCACCTTTCAATTGACAGAAAGGTTAGTGCAGGCATGAGTCGTCTGCGATCACCGGTTGTTGGATCCTCCCAAGTGTCCCATTTTTCCAACTCTCGGAAGTAAAGCTTTTGCAATTTTGGAAATGCACCTTCCAATAACTCATAGCCCGAGTCCTCTCCCCCACCCAGAAATTGAGAGCCAATTTTGGCCACTTTAGCCAAATTCTTCATCTCCAGTGTTTCAAGGGATCTCAGTCTCCCAAGAGCGGGTAGAATATAACATTCGCCGCAATCAGAAAGTATTAGGTGTTTTAGCTTCCCCAATTCTGCTATCCATGAAGGGAATGAGCTTCCTCTGTAGTAAAATATTCCAAGGCACTCCAATGGAGGAGGTGCTTCCAAGTCTCTAAGCACACGACCATGCTTATCTTTTAATCCCACAACAGAAAACCACAGTTCCACGCCCCGCAGGTCTTTCTTTTCACTTAGAGCAGCATTTTTAGCTTTAGGAACACTGTTTCCCAACCCTTCTATGGAAATATACCCTTGAAGGTTTTTTAGATGTTTCATATCTTCAAGATTACATGCTTTGCTATCGGCACCACTAGTCCCAAAGAAATGACTCAGTCTTGTGAGTGAGACCAATCTTGTAAGCCCTTTTGGTAAGTAGCTAAGATTTGCAGTCCAGAGTATATCTAGATGCCTTAGCTTAGTCAACTTCCCTATGCTTTTTGGCAGTTCTTGCAGCTCATCACACCCATTAAGATTTAAAGTTTGCAAATTGAACAAATTACATATTTCTAGGGGCAACCTTTTCAAATCGCGGTTGAAAGACAAGTCAAGGTACCTTAGATGCCACAATTCACATGCCTTGGTTGGAAGCTTTTTCATTGAGCAATTGCTCAAGACTAGTGCCCTAAGCCTCCTCATTTGACTCAGCAGGCTAGAAAGGTTTGCTGGCTCAATGGAGGAGTACTCAGACAACACCATCAAAGTGTGTAGCTTCTTACCATTGGAAATGGATGCTGGCAAAGAAGTTTCAGGCGAAACATCGAGTGTGCAGTGACGAACATTCTAGAAACTCCGTTATCAGTATGCTCTGTCTTATTAAGACGAATTACTGGCACTCATTTTCTGCAAGATAATCGATGATGAGGTCACTCATTAAACCTTGCAATTTGCATTCATAGCTGCCACTATCATCCTGCTGGGAATAGTCTTGAAAGATGGAGCGGTCCAATAATGCTTTGAACAGATCCCGCCCTTTTTTCCGTAGTCGCTTCATCCAGCCCAATAGAGTCCGTTGCCATCCATAGGTTGATCAACTGGTTCACATCAATGTTGTAGTTCTTAGGGAAGATTGAACAATACAATAAGCACTGTTTCAATTCTGGATGCAAGAACTAATAGCTTAACACTGTGGCTTTCATGGCATGTGAATCCTTTGGAACTAATCCCCAAACATCACTATCCAATACTTGTTGCCAATCTTCCAGTGTCCTGTCACGCAAGACACCACCAAGAGCTTTTGCAATGAACGGCAACCCTTGGCACTTCTTCACAAGCCCTTTGCGAACTCTATCTTTAATTTCTTTTCTCTCACTACTAGAATTGCCAAATACTTCATGTTCAATAATAGACCAGCAATCTTCATCTGGGAGTTTAGGCAGATCCATCTTGTTATTTGATTTTTTCACAACATCATGATCTTGGTGGGTGGTCACCAAAATTACGCATCCAGGGCCACCACAATTGAAAAGATCGTTTAGCCTTTTCCACTCGGACCCAAAATCTTTATGCTCTTGCAAACCATCCAGGACCAAAAGAAACTTCTTTTTCTTTATACTTTCACGAACCCTTTGCGATAGGCTTTCCATGGCCAGTTCCATCTTGTTTATCTTCTTGGATGTGACCCTTACTACAAAGTCTCGAACAATTCTAAGCAAATTGAATTCTTCAGAGACACTGACCCATGCAGGTAGGTCGAAATCCCCCTTCACTTGGTCGTAGACACGTCTAGCCAATGCACTCTTTCCTATTCCACTTGGTCCTTTAATAGATATGAGTTGTACCTCGTCCAAGGAGTGGTGCATCCATGTAATTAATCTTCTCTGCTCCGTAGATCGAGAATATATCTCCGGTTCTTTTTTGTCATGAACGGAAGTACCATTTGGTTCTTTTTTGTCATGAGCGGAAGTACCATTTGGTGGCTTCGGTCCTTGCACGACTCCCTTAGGCCCTTGCACGACTCCCTCCTTCGGTGCAGGTCGTTCTTCCCGCTCACCCTTTGGCGGCTTCGGCCCTTGCACGACTCCCTCCTTCGGCTCAAGTCGTTCTTCCCGCTCACCCTCCTTCGGCTCAAGTCGTTCTTCCCGCTCACCCTCCTTCGGCTCAAGCCGTTCTTCCCGCTCACCCTTTGGCTTCGGCCCTTGCACGACTCCCTCCTTCGGTTCAGGTCGTTCTTCCCGCTCACCCTTTTCTTTCTTTTCTTTCTTTCCTTTCAGGGCATTAGCCTTTGATAATATCTGATCTGCCATTTTCAGTGTCCCGTCGCGTTGAATTTGGCATTTCAGGATCCATTTGAACAAGAAAGTGGTATGCCGTTTCTCTCTTTTTGCACAGCCAT
Organism: Dalbergia oliveri; assembly: GCA_030441495.1. Taxonomy (NCBI): domain Eukaryota; kingdom Viridiplantae; phylum Streptophyta; class Magnoliopsida; order Fabales; family Fabaceae; genus Dalbergia; species Dalbergia oliveri. Next base: position 6,952,965 of record JAMLFY010000012.1, on the reverse strand, counting down.
CTCTTCCTTCCTTAATTCTTTGCAAAGATCAATCGCCTCATAGTATATATCCTTGACGTCAGCCAGCCACTCCACTACCTCTCGATCTTTTTGCGGTAGTCGTTTCTCTTTATCTTTGCGGAATTCGTGGAAGTTGTCTATTGCAGCCTTCAGTTGATCCATCTTGTCCATTATCCTTGATCTTCTTCCAGCAGCATTATTTGCCGGAGAAACTGCATCCTTAATTAGATTATAGGCCACGGTACCAAGTTGTTCAGCCATAATGGAAAACCTTGATGGTATAGATAATTAGATAGTCGATGTTTTCCATGAAATATATTACTCAAATATCATTGTACAGTTTGAGTTATATATCACAATAACGAGTACACAACCACACATGATCTAATATATTATATTGGATGCCTTTTTGCATTCATTTTTTATCATCAAAATATATCACATCAAACCACTTGGCTAAACCTAGTTCTACAGGATTTACATCCCTCAATTGAGAGTCAATCCAAACCAACTCAAATTTAGGCTTTATATGGATATGTATTATGAATTGTGTTATTTAATATTTTGAATTTAAAATTGTTGTGATATATTATAATTATGCTATTTGGGTATTATATATGTTTTAGACTTCTAGCCTCTAGATATTAGAATAGCCTATTTGTATTTGAAAATTTGCTTATATAAAATTTTTATGTTTTCGGTGTTTTTCATTGAATTTTTTGGACAAGAATTGAAAAAAAAAGGTAAATCAACCCAAACCAACCTAAATTTAATCATATAAATTTGGTTCGCATTTTGCAAGAAAAAAAATATGAACCCAAATCAATTAAAAATTGATTGGTTAGGATTAATTTTCCAAAAACTTGATCTGAACCAACCCTTTTTATACTCGTAGAAAATATGATAGCACTCCACTGCATACATATCTCCTACATAATATAATCTTCGTTTTTAGTTTCTCACACTTTTCCCTTAATCTTCGGATAAATATGCTATTTATTTTAATTAGAAGCAAGTCTTCTATACTTATTTCATTTTATAGTTTTATAAATAATAAATTTATGGATCTAACTATTAAATTATATAATATTGTCTTGATAATAAACGTACTAAATCTTAGAAAGTTATATATATATATATATATATATGAAAACGTAAATTAGTTATCCTTCTTTCTACTAAATAAATTTCATATAATAATCCTTCTCATAATAATTTTAACATTTGACGTCTCTTTAAATTAAATACTTCATGTTAATAATTACTTACTGATCCCGAGGATTAATTTTTCCGTTAGTAAACATAAATGTTGTGCCTTAACTTATTGTTAGTGTAGTTTTAATTTGTTGAAGCTGTGAGTTATAAAAGAGCAGAAAGACAAGCAGATAATCCCAGAATCCATAAGATCACTATGGGAAGAATGGGAGGTGCGTGTGCTGGTGTTACTGAGCCTCTTATGGCAAGTTATCCTCATCATACTTGGGAACAGGAGGAAATATAGCGGAAGTGACTTCATGCATTTCATAGTTTGGATTATTTATTTGTCAGCAGACTGGCTAGCCACAGTGTCGCTAGGGAATCTTGCCAACAACCAAGGAGGAGATGCAGGCATATCCAAATCCAAAATAGAGAGCAAAGACCAAGTACTTCAGGCACTATGGGCACCTTTCCTGCTCTTGCACCTTGGTGGCCCTGACACAATCACTGCTTATGCCTTGGAAGACAACAACTTGTGGTTAAGGCACCTACTTGGCCTACTTGTCCAAGTTAGTGTTGCCTTTTACGTCTTCTTATTGTCTTGGGGCAACAATGCTCTAACTTTTATAGCAATCCCAGTGTTTGTTTCTGGAATCATCAAGTACTCAGAGAGAACTCTGGCTTTAAGGGCTGCTATCCCTGACCAAGTTGAGGACGATCATTTATTATCACTTTTGGCCATGCCGCAGTACCCAGCTTTGAAGCCCATTTGTGATGACCCTGAATTGGAATGTGTTCATGAAGGGTACTTTTTGTTTCCTTGCTCAAACGTCTTTATGCAGATCTAAGCCTAAATATTTGTACCACAGCAAAGCTCTTCGTTGCTGGTCAAGGAAGGTGAAGAGACAAAAATTGGGACGGATGCCTTCAAAGTGGTTGAGGTGCAACTTGGTTTTCTGTTTGATTTGCTTTACACAAAGGCAGCCATAATTTACAAGCGACTAGCTCTTGTTTTGAGATTGGTCAGTGTCTTGTCCATTGTATCTGCTCTTGTTGCATTCCATATTGTCATTGATGATACCTACTCAAGGGTTGACGTTGTTATAACGTACTTTTTGTTTGCTGGGGCGGTTTCTCTTGAGATTTATGCGTTTGTTTCGCTTATTTTGTCTGATTGGACAATGTATTGGTTGACCAAGGGGGAGAGTCGTTTGGCACCCTGTGTGTACTCTTGCATTTCTCGTTGCAGGCGAATTTTGTGTCATAAAAAGAGGTGGTCGGGGTACATGGGTCAACTCAACCTAGTGGATTTTTGCTTGAGAGAGAAGATTGATAGGAACCTATCTGTTCAGCAAGATCGGTTTGAATTCAATCTGTTCCGCAGAAGGAAATTGCGGAATGTAGATGGTTATGTGATAATGTTGATCTTATTAGCGTTAGAAGATAAATACAAGGCTTTCGAAGCAAGTGAATTTGATAGCGGCACCCTCAAGCAATTGCTTTCTCATAGAGGTAACAATGCGGTTGAAAATTTTTATGATGTGATTGGCTGGAGCTTTGAGGTTGACTTTGATCACAGTATACTTGTTTGGCATATTGTAACGGAGATTTGTTTCCATTCCTATTCCGGGGATAAGATCACGAATGCCAAGTATAAAGCAAGCAAGAAGTTATCTGATTATTTGTTTTATATTCTACTTATACGCCCTTTGATGCTGCCTAAATGGATTGATAGGATGGCACATGTCAGAGACACCTTCAATCATGCCATAAGGCTATTTAATTCTTACGGACAGATCTCTGCTGCAGATGCTTGCAAAATGTTGATGCAAAAGGAAGTAGACTTGCATCCTTATTATCATGAAAGGAATACCAGGTTAGGGGACGCATGGGAGCTTGTTTTACAACTACAAGGCATTCACGAGGAGAATAAGTTGTGGGAAGTGATTTGTGGAGTGTGGATAGAGATGCTGACTTATGCCGCAAGTCAGGGTGATTGGGGTTCACATGCTCAGCAGCTGCGAAATGGAGGGGAGTTGCTCACCCATGTTGGTCTTCTCATGGCAGATATTGGTTTCAGTGAACACTTTGAATAATATTTTCGAATTGATGCTTAGATAATTTCAATTATATTGAACACATTATTTGTAATTACCATAACGGAATTAGCTTTTATTTTTTTTATTTCCTTTTATTTTTTTAAAAAATGAACATGTATTAGATACCGGCGTGTGAATATCTACGGGTACTTATTAATTCCCGAGGGAAATTAAAGACGGGTACCATGACCGTATTAATGAATGTTATGAAAGGAACTTAATTATTTTTTTTATGAGATGACCGTCAATTAGTGTATTAATTAATATAAAACTCTTATTATTATTATTATTATTGTTAAGCTTATATATGTTTTTAGTTCATATAAATATCGATTATTTTAATTTTATTCCCACTAAAATTTCAGTTTTGATTTTGATTTGATTCCTATTTTTCTCTTTCTTTGTTTTTGTTACCTGCTATTCTAAATTTTGAACATTGCAAGTTGACGCATTCAAACATCACATTCACAATCAACGGTTAATAATGTTTACCACTTTTTGTTTTTAATATTTTTTCATTGAAATACTTAGCTTCCAGCCGCAAGATGTCGACTCATGCGTCAGGGAGGACGAACAAATAACTTTTTCCATAATAAAAGGAGGCACAATATAATATCTCAATACATATGTGTCTAAACAAGTTTAGTATAGTTTCAGAACCCAGGAATACCATTCGTATTGTTAGTAAGGCCCCGAATACAAAAGAGCATTAGTGCAGAACAAACTATTTTGACATGGCTATGGTGGCCAGGGTCTTCATGGGAGGAGGCGGATTCTTTGGTGATCGCTCTGGCGGTCTCAGCCTATAGTGATAATGTGTAGGCGTTGGATGACCCCTAACCGCTGTGGCGTCTATTCTGGTACCCCAATGTTAGAACATTGTGAAATGACATAGTTTTGTTTAATGTGAGCCCATCCGTATAAATATCATTCCCAACACGTTTTCTCCCAAAAACATGACCCTAGCTCTTTCCACTCTCTCTTTCACCCTCCACTTTCAACTCCACTCAATCTTACTTCCTCCAGATTTCAAGGTAAGAGATTGTTGTTAGTTATACTCTCTTTCTCTCTTTTCCTCTATGTTCTTGAGTTTAGAGTGTTTATGTTCTTAGTTGTTACCAAGTTTAATTGAGTACTTTCCCAATGTTCATAGAGTTGTTCTAGTGAACTCATAGCTTACTCATTTGTCTATATGGTTCTATGACAGTTGTTGGTGCCATTCCAAACTTTCAAGGTCAAGATTGGTAGTAACCACACACTCCCAACTCCAAATGGTGAGTGAGTTACTCATGATCTTATTTTGATCATTAAAGCTATGTTTGTATTATTATGATTGTTAAATGTGGATTTAGAAAATGAAAACATGATATAGATATGATTTTGCAACTTATGCCAAGTGTAGCAAATTTATGGTTTTGACTATAGCAAGAAAATTATATTTGTAGAAAACCATGAGACTATGATTGATATGTTGTACGATATGTTGTATGCCATGAGAATGTTGTGTGTGCTTGTGAAAGGAGTTATTGAAAAATATATGATTTAGCAAGTTCACCAAAGTAGTGAAAAAAAAAGTTTAGATTTATTCTTTTAAGAATATCAAGTTAGTTTTATTCGAAAAATGTGAGCAAAGTATGGTTTATCTTTATGAATATATATGTTCAAAATATTTTAGATTTTGTGTTTTATGTTATTGAAAGGTTTGATCTGGCATGATTCATAACAATGCGAATACATACTCTGTCAACTTTGGGATCATTATATCTTAAGCTTGGTAATCTCTTGATATTATTTTATACCTACAGTTATGCTAAAGTCATCTTGTTAGAATTATATGAATTCAGAGCGTTTAAAGATTTATGAGATTTAAGAGTTTTTCAAAGTAATTCAGTTTGTGTTGATAGATAGAATACTAGAATTTTTATGAGCTTTAGAAACTTCAGATTTCTCAATTGAAATTTTTTGACAACTTTTAGAATAAGGAATTAGCAAGGAAATAAAGCTGCAAGTTAACAGATATCATTAACCTTAGTATATCATGTTGCCCACAAGGGGCAATCTCATAATTATTCAACTTTAGATGTGTCCTTAGCTTGATGGACCTATTTCATGTTTGCATAGTTGTCCATGAGGAACAAGGTTGCAAGAGACCAATACTATGCCCAAGACTTATCTAGTTCATGAGGGACCAATATCATCCAGCCGATAACATGATATATTCTATTTCTTTACTAATTGCTCCAGCTAATAACAAAATAGTTTCAACCAAAGATATATGAATTCTTTATCAATGGATTATGTATGTATATGTATGTGAAAATGTTTTTACTTGTTGCATGTGTGTGTGTGTGTGTATATCCTATTGGTTGTCCAATGTAGGTGGTGGATAGAATCCACACTAAGTTCGTGTCTAACCCATCTCCTTTCCTCCTTATAGTTATAATAGTAGAGGGTTATTGATCAGCTACAGTCAGTAGTACAGGATTCCAGTAGTGAGCTTTGCTTTGTAGTAAGGCTTAATTGAGGTTCATGTTAGAATTAGAGTGCTCAGTAGTTGTGGCGAATATAAACCATGTATTCCATTTTGATATTTTTTTTATTTATTTTCATAATTTATAGACCCCCATATGCATTTAGAATTTAAGTATGAATTGGAAATATAGATTGTGATTAAAATTTATGTAACAAGCTAGTTATGTATTCATGATTTAGTTTTCAAATATTAAATCGATTTTCAAATTAAGACTAATATCCCTAAATAAATCAGTCTATGTTTTCACGAATCCTGTAGCTCATGTTGAATTTGATCAAGATATATTCATGTTTATGTATGTGGAAATATTCCAATTTCTTAAATTCAAATAGTGTGTTTTAAATTGAGAAATTGATAATTGTCTAGAAAAAATTATGTTTTAAGAATGAAAATTCATGCATTTAGTAAGTCACGTCTCCAGAAGGCTTATGTAAGAACTTAGTCCCTCAAGCCAATCACGCTCCAAGTGGAGTTGTGACAACCAAAATCCGTACTAAAATTTTAGAAAGATCAAAATCAAAATGACTCATTTAAGAGGACTACAAACATATTTAAATATTATTATTACTATTATTATGAAAAGTATATAACTTTTTTTGGTAAAAAAACAATATAATATTCCGTATTGTCCAAAAGATCCATTAAATTCTAGTTGGATGTCGACACCCAATCAAATTTAAAGGTAAAAAAATAAATTTTATATTTTCAAGTAGGATAACACAAAATTTAATAGTAATAGATTAGATGTCACGGCATGGTATTAAAACGGCGGAGGGGTTTGCGGAACTGGTGAACGGTATGGTCCTTTGGTTCTTCAATCAAAGGTCAAGCATCGAAGGGTCAAACTTTGGTCAAACTGGAGTTACCGGCAGCGAACCGGCGGTGAGAGTCCACCGAACCGGTGTTGACCATGCCTCCTGTGTGTTGACCACGTCCACAGTTGAGCATTGGGAATTTTGAGACAAAATCCCAAAACTGCAACTTTGGGGAATCAACCCTACTCCCCACATGGGCAAGCCACACACAGCCACTAGGCCAAGCGCGCCTTTGATATATATGGTGTCAGATAATATATATATTACATCCTTGGGAATTTTGAGACAAAATCCCAAAACACCAAAGTAGGGGATCGAACCCCACTCCCCAACATACACAAGCCACACTCAGCCACTAGGCCAAGCACTCCCATGTTATTTATGGTGTCAAATAATATATATATATTACATCGTTACTCATCTCAATTTATATATTTATATAATTAAATCCGGTTGAACATGGTCTCCTGGTTAACCAAGTGGCATGGCCAATGCCTAGTTCAATCAAGGATTCCGATTTTTAATACTATGCAACACGTGTCTAAGAGGCGAGTGGTTGAAAAATATTTCCCTTATAAATATATCTAGATGTGATACATTAAATTTGTATTCATATAATAATAATAATTTTTCCTATTGTTATAGTACATTTTTCAATGAAGGCTATGATAGATAAGATGAGTACTAGGTGTTTAGCCATATATATTAAATATGGCTAAATACAATCAAAAGTGTAATGATTGAATTTAACCATATCTATAATACTAATATTTAAGACTTATTTAAAGGAAACTTTTCCATGTGTCACCCTAAGAGTAATTTATGACCCACTTTCAAAGTTTTAATAATGATTATATATCATTATAATATCATTGAAGATTATTAGCATTTAATAGTAAAATTATGTTGCAATGATTAATTTAGGACTTGTAAATTTCAAAACTTTAATAATTAATAATTTTAAAAAATAACTGTAATTATTATATATCATTATAATATCATTGAAGATTGTAGTGCAATTTTATTATTATCAGCATATAATAGTAAAATTGCACTACAATTATTAAAGAATGAATTTTAAATTTTGAATTCAACAATTTGTTTTAAACAAATGTAAAGGACAAGTTAAAAAAAAGTGTAGAGGATGATAAGAAGAAAACATATGTGAGTTTCATTTTACTATTATAATGACATAAAACATTTTTAGTATATCATTAAAACATGTTTACAGGACCACCTAGAATGCATTTGATATAAATATAACGGCAAATGACCATTCAAATGGTGAATTTAAAATGATAAAGATTAACATATGAATGGTAAGGATAAATGAAAAAAGGATAAATAGATTAAAGAATCCACTCAAAATCTTTAAAAAATAAAACAAAAAGGATCCAAGGTAAAGGATCCACTCAATATGATATCACAACTAATTGACAAAGTGTCACAATCAAAATAAATCTACATTAAATATATATTTAAAAATAAAAAAATAAAATAAATTTTCTTAATTATTATGAGATATCAATTATATTCATCAGACTTAATTAACAAATTTCAATCATAATAGTGTCATAATTAATTATTAGGTATCAATTATATAAATCATCGATCATAAATAAGGATCTTTTTCAAAAAAATTTGTGCATAAATTAGTTTCAATTAGTTTTGGTATGTAATTTAAACTTTTACATGTAAAAATCAATTTTAGATATATGAGCAAAAAACATAATTAATTATTAGATATCAATTATATCATCATCAATTATAAATAAGTAAATTTTTAAATTTTTTGTGCATAAAAAATTGATTAAATTATATTTAAGAAGAAATGATAATAAATACTCTATCACATGTCATTTTCTTAAAATTTATATTTTTCAAAAGATGATATTAAAACCTTATTACAAAAAATTTAGAAAAAAATTACAAAAGTGTAAATTTTCAATTCCAAATCAAACTTTTAATTTCAAATTAAGTGAAATCAATGTTATTTTCATATTTTGAATTTTAATTTAACAATCACAATTTAGTATCTTTATATCCTACAATCATATCATATAATAATTATAATACAATTAAAAATCTATTCTAGGGAAAACTTTGCCACATAGCAAATTTTATTTCAACAATAATTTAATACGTAAAAATTTTTTCTGAAAAAAAATATAAACATTCATATCCTATATATATTTTTTGTACATATATCATTTATGCATATTTAAGTCAATTTATTATGATATTTAATCAAATCATTTTATCATGACATAATATTATCATAATTAATAAATATAATCAATTTACACATAAAAAGATCAAGCAATGACAATCTAATAAATTAATCATTGTCAAATTAAATTTAAATTATATGTGTGTGTGTGTGTGTGTGTTGATGAATAGTTACAAGCAATGCCCATTATATATATATGGAAACAATAGTATATTTGAAATTCAAATAGTTACCTATTACCACACTACAATTTTATTATTGTTAATTATTATTGATGAGAGAATTATGTTGTGTTTAATTGAAATTTGTTTCCTATCAATTGTAATTTTTTCCACATTCTTTCATTTTAGATGCCTATATAACAAATAGTTCATCCTATCTGTGTCGCTTCCTTCATTAACTATACTATTTCTTCTTTTTATTGTGTCTTCATTTAGGAAATAATGGTCATAAGGTGGTTTCATAAACGGTGGTAGAGGAGGTATGACACAAGTTCTTCATTTTTTTAATTAATTTGATAGTTTTTCTTTATGCTTCTTTTTTTAGAATATTTTACCCCTAAATTGTGATGCTTTTATCATCTTCTAAGGTGTACTCTAGAATTTCTAATTATTGTTCTCAATTATAAAAAAGAAAAAAAAACTTATATTGCCTTGAATTCACTACAATGTAACTGCATTAAGATGATTTCTATTTTTATGAAAATATTGTGCATATTGCTTTGAAGTGATTCGCTTAATGGAGAGTCATGCTAGCCGTATCATTTATGACTAACTTAGTTGACAATAACCACTTTCTCATGAGGAAGTTTATGAACATGTTGTTAAGACATATTGTAGGCAAAACAAGGTGCTATGCAGGTTGAGGGGTTGATATTGTGGCAATACGTATTGCATGGACATCAACTTGCTTTTTGAGTACTAAAATATAAAATATAACAATCATAATTAAAAATTGGAAATCAATTATAGATATACCTATGCTATCAAACGTGCTTGCCCAAATTATCAATCGTAAATTTTACGCTCTGAGAAATAATAATATTAATTGGAAATCAATATTTGTGTTTGTTTTTTTTATTTTTGTCTTTATTTTTTAATTTTAATCTTCACATTCTTATTAATCCTTTTTAACGTCTTAGTGTTATTTGTTTTCAAGTCTTAATGGTTGTTGTGATATACCGGTACCATGTTGCATAAATAAATTCTCTAAAAGAGTTATGGTGTCTTCATGCTATGATTATTTGGTAGTGAAATATTCTTAACTATGGAAATTCAAAATTTCCATATTGAAATAGTTTTGATTGACGAATATGTAAGTATCACATTTTTTTGTTCATTGCTATTATACCTATGTACTTATTAATCTATATCACCTTTTTTTGTTAAAAAGGAGGAAAGATTCATGCCCCAATAAAAAAAGGATATTGATTTTTAAATTTTTCAATAAGCTAGAAGAAGAGGCATATCAAATGTCTCATTTTGGTATTGCTTTAAATAATAGAGATTTTAATATTACCAAATATTAATACCAGCTTGATTTTATACATCAAACTCTACCAGAAAGCTCAAAACATCCAAAATCTCATATTTAAATATAAAAAATAAAATAAAATTTCATAATTATTGTGAGATGTCAATTATATTCATTTGATTTAATTGACAAATATCAATCATAATAATCATAATTAATTATTAGATATCAATTATATCAATCATTGATGATAAATTAGTATTTTTTAACCTTTTTTTTGTCATAAATAAATTTCAATTATTTTTGGTATTTAATTTATTTTTTTTGTATAAAAATAATTTTTTTTATATATCATGACAATCATAAATCATTTTTTCTTTTGCCTGAAAAATTGACTAAATGATTTTTGAGAACCAATAAATGCTCTGTGTTTCTTGAAACTTATACTTTTAAAAAATATATATTTAAAAACTAACTACAAAATTGTCACAAAAGATTATAATATTGTAAATTTTCAATTCAAAATCAAATATTAAATTACTAATTAAGTGCATTAAATTTTATTTTCATATTATGAATATTTTAAATTTAATATATATTCCTAGATATCATAAATAACATATGTTCCTTTTCAATTTGAATAGTTATATGGTTGAATATAACGGAAGAGGGAGATGAAATGAAATTATTAACTAAAAGGGGTAAGAGAAAAAATGGGGTTAATTTTTTTCTTCAATTGTTTGATCATCATTTAAAAATAGAAAATAATTGCATTTTATTATTATCTATAAATATTGATTATCAACTATTTATGAATTATTCATAAATTAACTTTATCAATTTAGATTAAATTTATTTATAATTTAAGATTTTTTAAAAAATATTAGTGAACTGTACAAGTAAAAAAAATTATTAAGAGAATATTATGAATATACTTTACTTTGGTTTATAAATCTAATATCTAATATTAGTATATTAAAGAACATACAACAAAAGAAAAGGCACATAATTTTTATTTTAATTATTGAATTTCTATTAAATTTTGTAAAAGTATATTATAAATAAATTTTATTTGTATATTTTGTATAGATTTTCTTCAATTTGAATTTGTTAAACCATTATCAAGAGGTTAAACTAAGGGATAGAAAGGGACATACCGTTTTTTTAAATTAGTTAATCTTTATTTTTAAAAAATGAAAAATAAATAATAAATAATACTTTCAAGTTGATTCTAATTAACTATGTTGTGTATAAAATGATATAATAATATAAAATTTTTTGTTTTAAATTATTGTTATATGACTCTTATTATTTAAATATAAAAAATTTTAAACATTTATAAAAAAATTACATTTTCCATAGATTTTAAAATATTCGTATATATTAATTTAATATGAAATAAGTCTGTGCATTGTATAGGTACAAAACTATACTTTAAAAAAAAAAACTATGCCTTTTTCAGGATAGAGCATTGATCGCACCTACCTTTGAGGTAGTTGAAATGATCAATGAATTTAATTATTCTTTCTCATTTTCTTGGTGAAGAAAAGGGTATTAAGTTGTAATTCATATTGCATAGCAAGACGAAATTTTGACAATGAGACAGATTAGATAACTGTTGAGTTTTTAAATGAGATAATATGTTCTAACATTCCAAATCACAATTAGTTTTGAAGAAGGAAGTCCCAATATGATGTTAAGAAACATTAATCAATCTTTTGAATTGTGTAATAAAACATGATTAATAGTTGAAGATTTGGGAAATAATGTCATTGGAGCAATTGTAGTGACAGGTAGTAAAATTAGAGAAAATGTTTACATATCTCAAATGAATCTAATACAGCATGTCTCTCAAGTTTTACATATCTCAAATGAATCTAATACATTATGTCTTCAAGTTTCAAAGGAGACAATTTACGATCATCACTCTATGCTTTGCTATAATCATTAGTAAAAGTCAAAGGCAATCTTTATGATTTGTTGGATTGTTTATACCTAAATTTATCTTCATTATGGACAACTTTATGTGGCTATTTCGAGTGAAATCAACAAATGATTTGAAAATATCAATATTGGATGATAATGGGCAATCTTACAATATAACCAGGAATATTTTTATCTAGAGGTGTTTCAAAAGATTTAAAAGAGTATAAATCTTGTGTTTATATTTTTTATTTACTTTAATTTATTATATAGCACATTCATTACATTATATTGCCAAGTCTTTACATTCTTTAGTACTAATATATATTTATATTATATAATGTAGGGTGTTATATGAAGAACAAAATTTGAAACAAAGATCCTATATAATTAATCCTTTCTAATATATTACTTTTAATCGTGAACATCATTATTAATTATTTATTGTTGATAGTCAATTTAAAACTGTCATAAATTAATTTTATTATTTACTAAGTTTTTAACTATTTTTACTTATCGTAATGCATCGCATGGGTTAAAGTACTAGTTTTATAAATAAGATTAAACTTTTTGGTGCGTGATATACCACACTTCAAGTTGGGTACCATACAAAATTATATTTTTCACTCTGCACCGGCTTTTGTGTTTTGTTTTTCACTACTTTTTTTTTTATTTCTTTCCAATCATATTACGCTTCCTATGTTTTGTAAAGCATTTGCAAAAATTTTATTCACGCAGTATAGCAGAGCTGTAATAAAAAATAATTTTATCATAAAAAATTATAGAATAATAGAAAAGAAGACCTTGTGCTCGCACAATTAAACACTTATATGTAAAATAATAAAATTAGAAAAGGAATAGAGAGAAAATTTCAAAAGTTTTTAGTGGACCCATACATTGCAAACATGAATTCTTATCTTTCCATAAGTTTTTCTTATTTCTGAATCTTAAGGCACTGATTAAATAAAAAATTAATATTCATTTAGTCTCTAACTTTTAAAATGTCAAATTAGTTTAACGTTGCAAATATAAGTTATATTAATCCCTCAGCTCACTTTTATTTTACATTCTATCAAATAATTGATGATGTGTCATATTAAGTGATATTTTCATATACTTTGTATCATCTAATGTAGAATTAAGTTTAAAATGACTCATTTGACGTCTAAAATTACACAAAATAACTCATTTAAATCTCCTTTTCAAATCATAAAATGATTTATTTTATGCAATTTTAGACACAAAAATAAGTTATTTTAAATTTCATTATACTTCAATAACACATAATACATCAAGATATCATTTAACATTACAAAGTATTATTTAATTAATAAAACCTTAAATAAAAATGCGATTAGGAACTAACTTGACTGACATTTTGCAATATTAGGGGCAAATTTGACTCATTTTTAAATTTAGGAAAAATGACTTACAAATATAAAATCAGAGATTAAAATGAGCATTAACTCTCATTAAAACCCATATAAAAAATTTGGCTTCAAAATGTATCGGTTGTTCATGATAGAAGCTCATTGGAAATGACGGCGGAATGGAATGAAACATCGTCATGAAACCAAGACCGCTATTTGGTGGGCATGAACACTAATCAGAGAATGGTAAATGCAATGCTATTATGGGGCGTTTCATTTTATATGCAGCAAATTGAAGCATTGATTGCCGAATGGCATGAAGATGGTAAAATTAAGGTGGCTCGTGAAATGTTGAAGCTTGCTGATCTATCTGATGCTGCCCTCAGAAAGGTTGAGCATGTTGTGACTTGCATTTGGTTGGTGTTTTAGCTTAGAGTGGGGTTGGTTTATGAAAATATTTCTTGTTTTCATTTTTTGAAAAGGATTTTCACTTTAGATTTTTAAAATTTGAAAATGCGTTTAGTTAAAAAAAGTAGATTATGTTTTTAGAAAATGAAAATAATAAAAATATGTTTGGTTTGTTTGTTTTCAAAATATATTTTCAAAATCAAATTTAAGATAATATTATTATATTTTATTAAATTATATATATAAATATTATTTGCATTGGTTCATCTAAAAATATTGTCAGTCACAACAAAATTTACTAAACAAATTTATGAAAATTCAAGAATAAAATAAATTGTAAACTTTTGAGTTATTTTTATGATTTTAAAAATTGAACTTTACACTTTCATGTAATCATATTATCTTATTTGTATGATTTTTCAAAGTGAATATGAGATTTAATCACTTTTACTTATGTAATAATATAGATTGGATAACAATGTAAATTTTTTTACAATATCAATAAATAGAAATTAAACTCTATTTTTATTATAATTATCAATTATTACATTATGATTTATGTGTGGATAAACATTCAAACACAATGGAAATATGTTTTATTCGTCTATTTTCAAAATACAATTTTCAAAATTTAATTTAATAGAGTAAAATTATATTTTTTATTGAATAATAAAATCATTTGAACTTATGGATAAAATTGAAAATTTATTTAAATTTATATGTATTGAGAGTGTAAGAGTCATTTGATGATTTGTGAACTTGTTTTCATTTTCTAAAAAGGATTTTCATTTTCAGATATTTAAAATTTTGAAAATACGTTTGATTTATAAAAATATGTAATGTTTTTAGAAAGTAAAACAATAAAAATATGTTTGATTTGTCTATTGTCAATATGTAATTCTTAAAATCAAATTTAAGATCATAAAATTATATTTAGTATTAAATAATAAGAAATATATATTTGATTTGCATTTTTTCATTTACCAAAATAATTTATAAAAATCTAAAATGACTCTATAAGATATTTATACTAAAAATAAAACAAATTACTCACTTTGGGATTCTTTTGTTACAAATATTAATTATTATGTTTTCACTTGTGTCTAGATAAATATTTAACAATATTATAAAATTATTTTATACTATTAATATAGAATAAAAACTATAACTATAATAAAATAAATTTTTTTAATGACTTTCTAATTAACTTGCATGGCATAACAAAACCCATGGAACCTCTGGTCTTGAAGCTAACAAAACGAAAAAAAAAAAATGAAAGCACACAAGAAGTTACGAACACAACTGAATGGCCATGTAAGTCTCAACTCTCAAGTGGCATATGTACTTCTAGTATTAGAGTGTACCATAGTCGCTCCCTAAAGCCACTAAACTTAATTAAAAAAACAGACGTATTTTCTTTCAATAAGGATCGAAGCTGACACTTATCTCTATATTCTCAGTATTCACAAAACTGCCGCCGCGTTTTCACTGAAACCATTTTCAAATGTTACAGCAGAAAACACTGAAAACATCAAATTAGCATTTTCAATTTCGCGTGTCTTTCAAAATCGATTTTCAATGAAAACGTTTTGTCAAAGGTGTACCAAACATATTTTCAATTGTTTATTTTTTTTCATTTTCACAAAATGAAAATGCATAAACCAAACAGGCCCTTTCTTGGGGTAAATAAGGTTGAAGGCTAAGCTAGGTGTTATTATTTTTTGGCCTGTGGGTCATGTGTATTGGTTCTGTTAGCTTTTATCTAAGGGTTGGTTTTATCTTTGATATTTGGAATACTCAAATTGGTAACCAATTGTTAAAATACGACATTATAGGTTTAAGTTACTTGTCAATAAATCGGCACGTGTCAGAGTTGAAAAAAGCTGGTTGGAAGAAGGTGAAGCTATATGAGGAAATGAAGTTCGACACTAGCAGAGCTCGGCTCCTGGTGGTCAAGACTGATAGCATGTGACGCAGCTCACCTGTCATCAGCTCTCTTCAGCCAAGCTTTGCCTCCACCTGGAGCTATATTTTCTCAATGAGCTTCTCCAGACTCTGGTTTATCAAGGACCTATAGTGTCCCATTTTACAATTGTGAAGGACCAATTTGGGTGTTTACAATTGAGTAGGATTAATTTATCCATCAAAAAAATTATCAGAGGCCAATTTGGGTATTTACTCAAAAAAAAAAAAGAATCTGTTCTTGCTCCTCTCTCCTTTGTGGAGGTTGTCAAGCCTTGTTCTTGTCTTTGAAATATCGGAAAAAAAAAATAAATACGAAGGAATCAGAGGGCAAATAAGCACTGGAATCAAAAAATAAAATGACATTACATAAAATAGAAATTGAGTACAATCGCACAAAAGGATACAATTTTTTAATGCATTGTAATATAGAAGTTTAGTATATTTCATTTAATTTAATTATATATTAATATTATTATTTGAATGAAAGTATTTGTTTCTTACAATAATCACTTTATTAGAAGTCACTCATAGTAATATACTAGTTGTTTGACATGTGCAATGCAGAATAATAATAAAAAATAGTTTATTATTTATTATTAAAAAATAAATAATAATTTATTTAAATATATCTTATAGAAAATTAAGTATATAAATTTATTTTAAAAATAAGTTAATAATTAAATAAATGAATAAAGTATAAATGAGTATGCATGCATCTAAAATGATGAAAGATTCTATTTAATAACTTATTTTAAATATCATATTTATAATGTTGAGAAAATTTTGATAGATTATTTTTAACTAACAATAAATAACCTATTTTATGAAAAGTTTACATGTTTTGGTAGTTAAAATTGTTGAATAATGAAAAAGAATAAGTGAATAATTTACTATATCATGAGTCATTTATATGGATAACAGTGGGATCCATGAGAGGTGACACACCCTCTACTCCTGTCCAAATTTAGAAATTTGCCCTGTCCCCGTTTCCTATTTCCCTTAGAAATTTGAATCCATGTGAGTATTTCAGGACTATTAAAAAAATATCAAAAAAAGAAAAAATTTAAAGGTACTTTGAAATTCTAAACATGAATAAATATTCATAATAATAAATTTTTTGTTTGATTTATTGTTTTTTGTGGCGGTTTCTCAAAACTATATTTGTGCGAAGATGACTTTTTTTCTTCAAATATATGAATTTGTTTATTTCTTTTTTTATGCTTTTCAATTTATTTTTATTTTTTAATTAATAATATTATAACATTTTAATATTGTAATACCTTTCATTGTAGTTTGGAACATAAGTTATAAAAAATTTCAATTATAATATATTAAATATTCTAAGGATTTAAGGCTTATAATATTTAAATGTTTAAAAATTATGGAACTGATAAGTGGCATAATATTCAATATAGATCTATGTGTATATAAAAAAGAAATATGAGGGTATGATTAGAAAAACTAATTAATAAATATAATGTAAAAAAAATTTAAAAACTTACTTTAAATAGAAAAGTTGAGAAAATGGCGGCATAAATTTCTCTATAAACAAACAGCAAAACTTTTCATAAAATAAGTCTGAATTATTAGTAGTATAGATTCACTAAGATATATATTAATGATCTTCATTTAGAAAGCTAAAATATTAAGTAGTTAAAATTGTTTTTAATTATAAAAAATATTATTATTTTTTATTAATATTAATTAAAATATAAGATATTAACGATGACCAAATAATAAAAATAGGAAAGAAAATTACAATAAACGATTGGTATACATATAGATTTTTTTTTTGGTGAAATATGCATATAGATTTTTGTTATTTTTGGTGAATTATGCATATAAATTTATATAGGACATAAAATGTTACTGAAATATTTACCTACATAATAATATTGATAGTAGTAAAACTTAATTGCATTATAAATGAATTTATGGATGTAAATTATATTAATATTTTTCTAATGTTACCTAATGTTTTGAAGTGTAATTTTGGTATTTGATTTATATACTAAAAAAGGTAAACTTTAAAAATAATTTTTTGTATTAAATTATGAGATATACTTTTGAACACAAAATTATGAATATTAAGAATATTAAAAATATAAATATAATAAATTTTTTTTTGATAATTTTATGAAAGTTATGTACTCAAAAACATATGATAGTAATAATATTTTTCATCACAAAAAATAATAAAAATTTCATATTTTACTTAAATAAATAAAAATGATCAAAAAGAAAATAAAAAAATAGAAAATATGATTATGTGTTGTAAAAAATAAGAATAGAGAGAATAATGGAGAAGAAGAGAAATAATAGTCTTATTGATTATCTCAAAGGTGCTTTATATGGAGCATATAAATGGCTATTTATAGTCAAAGAAAGAAAAATATAATATCGCATCAAATTATAATAGATTCTATCTAATTTAATCAATCTTAACTGAATCAACTAAAGATATGGACATTCATAAATGAATAATATTTCATAACACTCCCTCTTGGATGTCTATTAGGGATATGCCTCATTAAAACCTTACTAGGAAAAACCCAGTGAAAAAAAATCTTAGTGAAGGAAAAAGAGTATAATATCCTCATAGTAAGAATGTAAAATTACCTCGTTAAAAACCTTATGAAGGAAAAATCCAGTGGAAAAAAAACCTTGATCAAGGAAAAAAGAGTATAGTATCTCTCCTATTCTTTAAAGTATTACTTAAAATC
Source organism: Dalbergia oliveri (assembly GCA_030441495.1). NCBI lineage: Eukaryota > Viridiplantae > Streptophyta > Magnoliopsida > Fabales > Fabaceae > Dalbergia > Dalbergia oliveri. The sequence goes on along the minus strand of JAMLFY010000012.1, from coordinate 6,934,229 downwards.
TCACAATTGATATTCTAATTTTGTGCACCACTTCTACAAAAAAGAAAGAGGTAGTAACTCTATCACTTGAACAAATTGGATATCATTCCTCTCTTTAGTTAAACTATCTAAACCATATTGTCCTCAGGTAAAGTTGTGCAATTTTCTTCTAAAAAAATGTACATGATAGTTTGAACATGCAAATCCCTAGCCTTTAGCCCAAAAGATTCACAAGTTTCATGTATTGTACTAATTTCTGTGATTTGGAGAAATAATGACTATAGTCTATCTTGTGTATCTTGAGGATATGATTATGTCTTCACAAGTGAAAGAAATCTGTTTGATATCTGCCTTTATAGGATTTGATAAATGTTCTGCAAGCTAATACACTTGAAGAAAATATATGCAATTTATCCATATAAAACTTGATAAGAGTTATCGCTATGTAAATTGATTGACAACCAAACATTTTATTTGTTAAATGCTTAATCTAGGCTGAGATATAATTTTATCTTTCTAAGATCTTTCATCTCAAACTTTTATGTTAGATCTTTTATGACTATGGAAACTTATTTAGGAGTTTCAATGCTATTCTATCATCAACACACATAGCTATTATAATGAATCCAATATAAATTTAGGGGCAAATAACATCATTTGTAAACCCCTTCTTAATTAAATACTCATTGAGACAATTATACCCATCTCAGATTGCTTTAGACCATATATATATCTTTGCAACTTGATTGAGTACATACCTTGGGGGCGTTCATTAGATGATGTTGATATCTTTAGTTCTTTAGGGACTTTTCATGTAAATATTATTATCTAATGAATTATGTATAGATAGGCTATGACAACATCTATCATATGCGTATTTAGCTTGTTATGTGCAGATAAACTAATCAAATATCGAAATATTGTTGCATCTATTCCTGGGGAATACGTTTGCCATAATCTATACCAGGTCTTTATGAGAAACCTTGTGTACAAGTAGAGTCTTATAGCGTACAATTTCATTTTTTTCATTTCTTTTTTTCACAAATACCCATTTGTATCCTACGGGTTTCACACCTTTGGTATTTGGACTAAGGTCCAAAGACTTTACATTTTTGCAAGTGATCTAATTCAGCCCAGATGACTTATTTTCACACCTTCTGGTGTTTGGAGTATAGGTCCAAAGACTTCACGTGTTTGCAAGTGATCTAATTAACCTGGATGGCTTCTTTCATTTTTGCCAATCATTTCTACGTAGACATTTTTTGATAAGTCTTGGCTCAAGATCCTCACTTTCATGCATTGTTGACAATTATTACTCATTGATTCCACCATTTTCCTATAGAGACATAATCTATTGAGATCATATCATTTTCAGTGATTATTTTAATACCTGAATGTCTTCTGTTTTCAAATATATCAAAATTTTGAACTGTGATAATGTCCTTTTCGTGTCCTTGTTCATTTCAATAAGAAGAGTATCATTTGTCTCCATAACATCATTTGGCCTCTTTGCCCTTTTTTTTTGAGGATTTTATTTTCGGAATCGACTAGTTTACCACGCTTCTAGCATGCAATTTTTACATTGACCAATTGTCCAACAGGAACATCAATTCAGATTGGGGCATTTTCAATTAGTATATAGGATTTCGTGATCCTTTTGTATTGTAAAAAATGCATCTGGCAATTCATTTGCTATTCTTTGTAAATGTATAATCGCTTGAATTTCTAGTTCACATTGTCTTGTGTGAGGATGTAAATAGAATATTGTTGCATTCCAATTAATTTCTTTTCCAACCGTGTCAACTCTTCCCCTGACGTTGGAAACATTATTTTTCACAACTGAGCCTTAAAACATCTCTTTTTTGTATTTCAATGTATTTGACCATAAAGGGAGAATCATATCCAACATATATCTCCAATTTTCTTTGGAGTCCCATTTGGAAAAAAAAATGGCAGTTAGACATATATTGCATTTCTAAAGTTCTTAAATGGGAACTTTTTGGCTGTAGGCCAAAGTAATTACAAGAGAGAATTATTAGTAATTTGTTAGTTTTATAGAAATCAGTGCTATAACATAATATGTGCCCAACTAGAAATTGAGAGATTTGTTCTAATGAGCAAGTGGTTTAGTAATTAACTTGAGCTCTTTTATAAGTTAATTATGCTAGCCAACTTTTTCTATATGTGAACATAAATAATTAAATGTTCAACATTTATAACATTGGCCTGCAAGCAATAGAAGCTTGAGAAATAAATTCACTAGAATCATCAAGATAAATTGTTTTGATTGGTGTCCTGGATTAGAAATATAGGTCAGAACACCTTGGCCCCAGGTCTTAGAGATCGGGCACATGGTGCCAAGTCTCCAGATTGCCTTAGATTTAGTTGAGGATATCTCCTAAATCTCTCATGGGATCTCTCTATCTTTCACTATATCTTGTTATTATTAAATTATATGTCATATATTATATCATATTTCCTACAAATCAGAATATATCTAATGTCTATTAAATCCAGAAATATCTCCCTTATATAGGGAAGATAATCTCCAAACTTATCATGGGGTAACCTTATACTATATAAGGGGCTCAATGCCCCAAGGTATTACAAGCTTATTACATGCTATTCTTTTACCACTCTATGTCTCATTCATTCATTGACTTGAGCATCAGAATCTTCAGGTACCCGCCACTTGCACGGACATTGAAGTTATTTGCACCCACACCCTATTTCTAGGTAAGAACATTGGCGCTCACCATGGGGCCGATAAACAAGCCTACCCTATCAAGATCTCTACCACCTATTAGCCGACTTTGCCTAACTTGACCAAGCTTTATCACTTCAGCCATAAACTCAAACAAACCTCCCTACAACCTTAAACATAACCATCAATGGCTGACGCCTAAGTCAAACACTCCCCGATTACCAATCTCCTCCTAACCTTGACGAGCTCCAGGAGGAAAGCCGGCACATGGTCGACCATATTCGAAACCTCAGGAAGAAAACCAACATCTTGAAAGCTGACAACCGCAAGCACTCTGAACTAAAGCCACTGAGCATCCCAGCTATGGCTTCAACAATGGTAAACCCTCATACTCCAGACATACTACCTATCATGCCTAAGTCTGACAATGAACCCGAACCTCTAGATTGCGGCCCATTCTGTAATGCCTCGATTTTTCCTTTGTGCAAAATGACCAAAATACTTCTAAGGTCATTTGCACGAGAATTGAGGAGTTAGTCTCGGCCATCCTCAAAGGTTTAGTTTAATGTTTGAAGGGGACTATATATGTTTTAGATAACAATCAATGTGAAAATTGCAATTCCTAAACTTTCTGTGTAAAATTACCAAAATGCCTTTGAGGTAATTTAACACATGATTAAGTGACGACAAGACCCATTATTAAGGAATTTTATATGTTAAATTGAAGGGATATTTGATGTTTGGGTGAGTCATGAAAGTTTTTATGTAAAGTTACTATTTTCTCCCAAACAATGCTTATTAAGCCTAATCAAAATAATTAAGAAAATAATGCGCATTTAAGTGTTCAAGAATATCTCAAGAGTTACTAATTATCTAATTACCACTAGTTAAAAGTGTAGCGGCATAATGACAAAGAGATTTGATGATATTACTAATCACTACACTTGTCTTTTAATATATTTTCTATCTAATCTACCCCACCTCTTTACCTAATCCCTAAAATACCCCTAAACCTAATCCAACCACCCACAAACAAATAAAAACCTAACCACTCACTCTCCATCATTCATGTGCCTCCATCCACCCCAACTCCACACAATCACATTTTATTTTTCAAAAACACTCCACCAAACTCTCTCATCTTCATGTTTAAACTTACTTATCTTATCTTGTTCTCTAAGTTTTGTTAAGAAGGGTTGAGTTTTGATGAATGATTATGCTTGAAAGATCAAAAGAAGTTGTATATTGTGTTGCTAGAATTCTAGATTTAAGCAAACATCTTCATTTTATATGATTTTATTCTCATAGATGGAGACAATATTATGAGCTAAAATTTTTATATGATGAAGCTAACATATGGAGGTATCTTCACTATTTTTCTTGAGGTGTCTTGATGACTTTTTCTATTTTTAAAAATTCAGAAATCAAGAAGGTTAGAGTTTAAATATGAAGTAATTTTTGAAGCACTGAATTTGTCCAATTTTGTTACTATACCAAATGATTGAATTTTAACTTGAAATTTTTCCAGGATGTTGTGGGTATCTTGAAGTTCAACCATGAATCTTTATAGCATTTTTTTAGTTCATTTGATAGGGTAATAAAATTGGGATTTCTAATGTTGGCTGAAAAGGTAGTTTTGACCAGAAATTGTATAATTTTATTAATATAGCTAGAGGCTTTATTAAACTTTGAAATTTTTATAGGGCCTCATAGACATATTGAATTATCTCTAAAAAATTATTTTGCTCTGTTTTGATTATGTTTAGTAACTTAATCATATTTTTCTTTGAGACTGAAATTTCTGGACAACATGATTTTGTTTCAAAGTTTTAAAAAAGTTTGGATTTTGGAATATATAGGTTCAGCCAAGACAGTTTCTCCTACAAGGAAAATGTTATTTTTAAAACTAACCACATATTTGGAATCTACATGAAAAATGGAGTGAGTGAGTACATGTGATTTGAGCATTTTGGTAATTATATACAAAATTTAGGGTCGAAATGTAATTTTAGAAAGTTTAGGAGTTTTTCTGCAAAAACCAAATATTTAGGAGTAAAACTGTAAGAATGGGTATTGGAACAATAAGGTATGTGTTTAGAAGAAAAAAATAGTCTTGGGTCATTTTATAATTTTAGTTAAGTTAAGGGGTCAAATTGTAATTTCTCAAAAGTTTGGGGTTTTTGTGTAGATTCTAAAAATTTCAATGGCAGAAATGGGTTTCAGTGGAATTAGGTTGAAAAACCTATTTTGGATTAAAAAAAAATTAATTAGAGGTTGTTTTGTAAATTTTATGAAGTTTGAGGGCTCTTTAGTTAAAAAAAAAATAGAAGTCTTAAGTTTTTTGAAAATAAATTATTAAAACATATGCTCCAAGGGATGGTGGTCTTGGTTTTCCACAAACATTCAAAAAATAGAAAAGGAAAATGATGTCTTCATGCTACTCATATCATCAAACTCAAGCCAAGTTTTTAAAAAAAGACTTATCACTTGTGATGCTATGTGAATGAATGACCCTTAGTTATCTATTGATGAATGGTGACAATTTATTGTACTTAAATGCCATGCTTGATTTAATTGTAATTATTGACTATTGATTTTGGATCCTGTTAGTTGGACAGTTGCATTAGCATTCATTCTAAGCATTGATCATGGTTGATTATATGAATGAGTCTTATCAAATGAAGGTGTTAAGTCAAGTATGCATTAAAGATTTTAATAAGAGAAATTATGAGACTTTTACATGATGTTGGAACATGAGATTTCAAAAAGTTAAACTTGATGTTAAGAGAAGTTGTTCCCCTCTATCCCTATTTAAATCTAGTAATGGCTAGTTAGGTTGAGCTCATCTTAGGCGATAGGTGATGCGGAGTTTAGGTGGAGGTTAAAATTACAGGGACGGTGATGTGGTTGGTTTAGGTGACATGAGAAAAGGTGATACATTAAAAGAATTAAAGTTACTAAACAAAGTGCTAAGGAAAGTGTGATGTCTTGATTCTTTTTACTCTTTTATGCAAGTTTTCTCTATGTGATTTATATGACAATAATGGTAAACTTTCTAGATTATTATTTGTTAATCAAGAATTTTTACAAGACTTAAAACATGGATCACTTTGAGACTTTTATTTGTGAACTAATTAAAATAAACTAAAGTATGCTCACTTATTTTGTAATTAAACCAAAGTGACTAGAAAACAAGTGATGACACTTGTACTATTTTCATTTAATTCCTAGATTCCTTTGGATTCTCACCCTTTCTTTTTCTGTGTTTTCTTCAACGGCCAATGGACCAAATAATGAAGTCCCTTGATTTCTTGATTGGAGCTACCCATACTTAAAGACTTTATTATTATCTATTGCATATTTTGTACTTGTCTCTTGAACATGTAGACCATTGATCCTTATTTATGTTTTTCTCTTTGTCTTGAAATTTTTATGCCTCACGGATGACTGTATTTGAGACAGGGCTTATCCGGCTCTTAACTAGAATTTATTTATGGTTTGTTCTATTATGTGCTTATTATTATGGAAATGTTGTTTCACACAGGATGCATTAGTTTTAATTATGCATTGATGAACAAGGCTTTTCGTTAAGAGTGTTTCGAATGACTAAACATACGAAATCAAAATGTAAGAAATCTAATGATTTGCCAATTATGATGTATGCATAAGAGGTTAATAATTTGGGTGCTACACATTCTCGGACAAACTCATGGCAACCAACCTCCTTTAACTTCAACTCCCAACATCACTCCGCCCTTATAACGGGACCGAAGATCCCTAATCATTCATCACGATGTTCAGATCCATGATGCTGGCTGGCAGCTGATAAGATCCTCTATTGAACTTTCCCATCATTTCTAGAAAAATCAACACTACTTAGGTTCTCTTCCTTCCCGAACTCCATCTACAAATTCGATGACCTCGACAAATCCTTCACCAACAGGTTTGCCTCTTCCAAAATCTACATCAAGACCTCAAACTCCTTGGAACACATCAGACAAGGATTCGGCAAGTTTCTAGAAGCTACCTCATCAGATTTCAAGAAGAAGCATCCCAAATCCCAAATCTCAAATCTCCAAGGTTGAACTCCACAGATCAGAATTGGATTACAGCTGGGCCCTTTCAAAGAAAACCTAGCCATTAACAGACTTCAAACCATACAAAAACTCAGAAAGCCCTCAGCTACATCACAACAAAAGAACTCCAAGCGCGAAATAACAACCAGAAAGACATAAATGGCATGCCAAAAAACAAGAATAAGGACGATCTTAGGTATTCCAAGCCGAGATTTAACACCTACACCCCTTTCAATTCCCAACCGAGCACAATCTTGAAGGAAATCTTCAGGCTCGACTCATGAAACCCTCATGGGTGATCCTTGATCGGCCCAGAAAGGCTTTGATGAAAGTAAAAAGTGTGAATACCACAATGCTTGAGGATACTTAGGAAGAATGCAAAGGCCTGAAAAAATCAAATCGAACCCCTCATCTAGAAGGATACATGAAATAGTTCGTGAAAGAAACAAATAAGAGGGGTTGTAGTGAAAAAAAAGACAAACGCTCTAGTCCTTTATCATCCTCTAATGACGAGTAAAGAATTTTCCAAGTGCTAGACATATGTTATTCTTATACTCATACAACCTAACTTTGATATGAATTATTTTTCTTATTGTCATGCTTTCACGATCAAATTAACTTTAATATTATATTATTGGATACAAGTATTTTCTCAAAAGGCTAATCTCTATTCCTGTTTCTAGCTAGACATGACGACACTCAAACTCCTCCCAGTCAAGCTCGACCTCCTGGCCGAACCACACCCATCCGCCTGAGCTCTAACATGATATATCTCTTGGACTCCTAGAACACTGCCTCTTTATTGGAACCAATCCGAAAAGTTTTTGGGTTGAGCATATTCCTGTCATACCCCAAGAAGAAGATCACAACTTACAGGGGAAACTCTCCATAAACCTTATCAATTCTTTAATGAATACATTGTAACTCTTTGATTTCTCATTGCAAGCATATTATTGTCCTAACTAACTTCTCAATGTTAGATCATTAGACAAAGCCTTGGTCGGCATCCAAATCAGTCACTCAGGCTCCTTAAGCTGAGCTTTCAATAAAGCCCTGGTCCTCAGGCACTTGGCCTCTTCAAGCCTAGCTCTCAGAAGCTTAGATAGAGTTCTGAGCAAAGCCCTGGTCCTATTAGGCACCCTACCTCCTTTAGCCGACTATGCTATGATATCTGGAGATTATTTACACGTAGGACATATCCTCTTACGTCTCATAAAAATTCCTCTCACGCATCATATCCTTTCATCCCATATATCAACTCATTTATGATCTAACTCTCTGTGTGCTAGACATATTTGTTCGGCTTCTTATATGCCAGGTATCAGCCTCTCCAAGCACTACACTCGGCACTAGGAGCTTGAACCACTCGGCAAGTCTAACTTCTGACACTCGATACTAGGAGAAGCTCCACCACTGGCAAGTCCAACTCCAGTGAAAGTTGGATAGCCTCGGCACCAGCCAAGCCAGCTCTAAACCATTAGCCAAGTCCAACTTCCAATAAAAATAGGATACTCGGCATTATTTCACTCTGAACATATAAGCAATCACAACCTTGGCACCAGCCAACCATGGTCGAAGCATTCTTCAACAAGCAAATCACAAGATCAAAATATACTCCGACCAATGCCAAACACACACACACTAGGAACATCCTCGAACAAGAGTTGAGCATTCTCCAGGCGGTACGACGACGAGGTATCTACACCTCAGCACCTCTTTTCAAGTTTAAAACATCCTAGACTTGCTTCGAACATATTCCAGACCATAGACATTCTCTAACATGCACATTGGCCTGTCCTCGGATCCACATCCAAGCTCTCCTGGAGCATAATATAGATTGAGCTATCCTCGACACTTCATAAGTAAAGCATAAATGTAAAGCAAACAGATCGACCTTTTTCAAATCCTGAGCTACAATCCCAACCAGGTACCATATTGTTCTCGGCCAACTTCTAATCGAGATAAAAGTTGACAAGCCCTTAGCTGATTCCTCGGCTAGGCATTCTGCCATTCTCGTCCGAGCTTTGATAATGCAAGTTTGGCATCCAACTAGACACTTTAATCATCCATTGACATAGGCAAAATAAGACCCATGACCGTGCTGAAGCACAACTGCTCCACAAAACTTAAACCCCACCTAATCAAGGACTCAGGGCTCCCTCCTTCGATCTAAATGGCTCACAGTACTAGAGAAGATACACCATAACCATACATAATCAGGCAATTCAAGCTCGCCCAAAGTCCTCGACCTTTATCGTCAAACCTACTACGAAGACCAAGAAAACTGAACCACCTACCTCATCAACCACTAAGGGCCAGTCACAATTCACTCCAGTAACTAAATGGCGCACAACAGGTCGACTCATTAGAGCTCGGCTTGTTGTCCTCACTGACACACCTCAATCACGATACCTCGACACCAGCTACTCGGCCTACGACGAAGCTCGGGGGCTATGTACTGGATTAAAAATATAGGTTGGAACACCTCGACCCAAACCATTAGAGCTCGGCCTCGGTTCCAGAGATCGGGCACATGGCGCCCAGGTCTCTCCCAGATTTACCTCAATTTAGTTGAGGATATCTCCTAAATCCCACACTTGGATCTCTCTATCTCTCATTATATCTTGTCATTATTACATTATATCTCATATATTATATCATATCTCCTGCAAATACAAAATATATTTAATATCTACTAAATCCAGGAATATCTCCCTTATAGGGAAGATTATCTCCAAACTTATCACGGATCACCTCACACTATATAAGAGGCTCAATGCCCCAAGGTATCATAAGCTTCTTACATGCTATTCTTTTACTACTTTATGCCTCATTCATTCACTGACTTGAGCATTTGAGTGTCTTGCAGGTATCCCATCCCCTGCTTGCACGGATATTGGAGCTACTTGCACCCTTACCGTATTTCTAGGTAAGAACAATTGGATTATCAGGAAATTGTGCTCTTAATAATTTGCACAATTAATGTTGCAAGCTTCAGGTTGCAAAATTATAATGAGCACACATGTGAGCATTTCATAGATACATATATTAAAATTATAAAATATTTAAAAGGTCCATATGGTGGATGAATTGATCAATGTACATTATCTTAAATTCCTTTTGGGAATTTAATAGATTTAAATTCAATCTTTGCTAGTGAAGGTCATATAATTAATTTACTTGAGAACATTACACAAGAAAACTCATTAAGATAAAGAATCTTATGGTTTTTCAATAAATACTCATATAAGCTTTCAGGAATGTCTTACATCATTATTGCTTCAGGATATCCTAATCGGTCATGCCAAAAGATAAAAATCATTTGGGCTAGTAAACATCTGGTTTGCAATAGCATATGATGATTCAATTGTACTCATATTAGTATTTTAGATTGAATGAAAGTGCAGACAAACTTTCCTAAAGCAACTTTCTTATCTGAAGCATAAGTTGTGATATTGAGGTACTCACTATTTTCCTCACTCACTATCATAATATGTTATCCATTTCAACGAGTATCTTTGAGACTTATCAAGTCTCTTTATTACTTTTGTATCTAGTAGAGAAGTATTTATGTTTCTTCAGGAAATAAAATAGTAGCTCTTCTTGGAACCTTTATTCATTTTGCTACCAAGAATGATATTAACATTTCTAATTAATTTTGTTTCTTCGGAAACATAATAATAGCTCTTCTAGAACCTTCAATCATATTCACAAAATTAAACTAATGATAGAGTTAAGATTTTATTATCTTATTACAAGATGAAAATATCAAAATATGTTATCAAAGCATTAACATATCATGTAAGTGAAAAGAAATTTGTCATGACATGATGGTGATATAAATACATGTATCACAGTTACTCTGAAAATATTAGTATTATATATTATTATTTCATGATATATTAATCATGATAATAAATAAGATTATCATGTGACATAAATCAATAAAGTAAATGATATGTTAAATCTCAACAATATCGCATAAAATTTATTTAATAATTATGAAATATGCCACGAATAATATAGTTATTTTATTCAATATTGAAAACAATCAGGACTAAAAGTTTTGAAATAAAATATTTCTTGAAAATAGTATCAAGTAATATATATAATAAACACTGTCATTATTAAATCAAATAAATATTATTTCTATCAAAATATTTAATGATAAAAGATATATCCAAATGACTTATATTAATCATGAAATGATTTCATAATGCATCTTGAAAAGCTTATGATTTTTTTTCTCATTTTTCTTTAATGATACTTAATAAAGATCAAACAAATGTCTCAATATATGATAGATACGTGTCAAATTTACTTTGATAATATAAGGATAATATTTATCACATTCAGTTAAGAAACTTAGTCACTTCTAGGGTTATAATATTTTTGTCACATTCACCTTAGGAATGGAGCACAGCCAACTGGACAAGTTTTATGAATTTATTTTTTCATGAAAACTCATTATTTGATCTCTTATGAAGCCATTTTCTTGGATGCTACTCCAGGAGCTCATTTGAGACATTAAAGTTAAGAATATATTTCAACATATATTTATTAATAATGCAACTGCAAGTACTATTGTAATGGGCTTATAGCTCTTCTTTGTACTTTATCAAAAATATCACCAGGATCTTTTAAAATATTAGACATAATTATTTATAAAAGTAGCAAAGAAGGAAAATAAATAAATTCATTATATTATTCTCTTCAGGAGAATATGAGTATTTAATTTAAATACTCAAAATTGAAAAACTATATATTGCAAATACTCAAAATTATCCTTGGAGATATATTCACTTCAGGGAATGTAAATATGAAAATGTTCCTTCTAGGAAATATACAAACTTATTTTAGATTATAATGTTACATATTTTATGTGGTGTAAATAATAAATTCATTCACTTCGGGAATAATCTTTTGACATATTCACTTATGGAAATATGTAAGTTTCCTTAAATAGAGAAATAAATCTATTCTAATTTTCTCAGTAATTTTAAATAATTTAGATGCATTCACTTCAAGAATGATTATCTATTTTTTTTTTGTATAATTCTCATTCACCTTTGGGGAATGATTGTTATTCACTTCTGGGCATGCAATATCTTCTTGTTTATTAGTCTCAAGATCCATTGAGTAAAGATGAATCTCAACATATAATATTCAAGATAAATATAATATGGTTAGGATGTCTTACCTCAAGCTTTTCTATTCACAACCGTATACCAATGTTATAATAATATAGGGGAAAGAAAAACCAACCAAGAACAATGCCTATGTAAGTGTAAGCGGCATGAAAAAAAAATTGTGGCTTGTATTGAATACTTTCCCAATATCCGCCATAAGTCATGAATCCTAGAAGAAGGAATCGTGCCTGCACTATATTAACGAGCTTCTTCACTTCAAGAGCAAACTCTGTCTGATAACTTGTTATAAAAAATAAGAATAGAGCGAATAATGGAGAAGAAGAGAAAGAATAGTCTTATTGATAATTTCAAAGGTGTTTTACATGGAGCATCCAAATGGCTATTTATAGCCAAAGGAAGAGAGATATAATATCACATCAAATCATAATGGATTCTATCTAATTTAATCAACTCTTAACTGAATCAGCTAAAGATATGGACACCCATAAATAAATAATATTTCATTACATTTTACAATTAATATCTTGATTTTATTTGTTTGATTTAAAAATAATTTTTATTTTCATTTTTTAATAATTTTAAGATTATTAATATATTTATGATATACCACATTAAAGTGTTAATTTATAATTTAACTTTTAAAATTAATATTAACTGATAAAAGATTAATATCTTATATGAAACTAAAAAATATATTGCATGAAATTTACTTTTTTCAAGATGTTATGGTCAATTTCGTTAAACTTGGCCATGCATTAAATATTTTAAAGTTAAAAAGTTTGATTTAAAAATAAATAAATTAATTTTTAAAATGATAAAATGATTAATTCTCAAAATAAATATTACAAAAAATTATATTACCATGAGTTAAAGTTCAATGTAATTATTGAAATTTTAATCTAACTGTTTAAAAAATAAGGATTAATGAATACTCATAAAGTTGCAAATTATTAGAAATTACAATAAGTTTTAGCTACAAATTATATTATTATTTATGATAGTTATAAATTAAAATGAATTTTTATTATAAAATATAGTAAATTATATAATAATTGCAAGTTAATTTGAGTATTGAATGTAAATGTAGTGAATTTTACTATATATAGATAGAATATAGATACTTTAACTTTTAAAATTAATATATGAAACTGAATAAAATATTACATGAAATTTATTTTTTTAAGATGTTATGGTCACTTCCTTTAAACTTGGCCATTTAAAAAAACTGATTTAAGAATAAAATCAAATTAATTTTTAAAATGTTAAATAGATTAATTCTCAAAATTAAAATTACAAAAATTATGTTTCCATGAGTTAAAATTCAATGTAATGATAGTTATAAATTAAAATAAATTTTAATTATAAAAAATAATAAATCATATAATAATTGAAAGTTAGTGTGAGCAATGAATGTAAATGCAGTGAGTTTTACTATATATATAATATATATAGAATATAGATGATTAATGGTTGATGGCGTAATACACCAAAATTAACTTCAAACTGCAATCACACAAAATGTTATTCCAAATTTCCAACCACACAAACAGTAGTTTACATTATGTTATTAGAAGTCCATAAGGAAACGTTATATAATTTATGTAACGGCAATTTTTGATAAAGTATACTATTTCCTTAGGCATATTTCTTGAAAAGAAACACATATTTGGCTAAAAAAGAATTATAGCTGGACCCAATTAAATTTATGTAACCCTTATTTTCTTATGGCTTACTTTTTTTTACGCCACTTAACATGCACTCAAGTAGGATGGGTAAAAAAAATTTCCCTTCTGAAAAAAATTTTAGGTGTTGAAGGCAGCTTTGGACCTTTGGTCACTTTCTCAACAATGGAAACCATGCCAAGTGACATGAAGCTTCTGTGTACCATGGTGGGCTTGGCCTTTCAATTAATTCGCCACTCTGTGTTGGGGAATGAGAAAAAAAGGTGGAAAAATAAAGGCATACACCTTCCACTTGTCCTTATTACTACCCTTGGATTAAAGGAAATAATGGGAAAAGTTGCAAAACAAGGAGAGCATATCCCACCACCAAGAGGATAGTGACGTGAATCAAAGGGCCCCTCCACATACAATATTCAAATGGCATGTAAAGGCCTTTCACATCCAACATGGAATGAAAATATTAATGTTAGAGGTTGATTGACTTGTTCTATTACCTCAACCGGGACATAACTATCAGTTAATTAGGGTTCTAGGACAGCCTGTGAATATCCCACCACCAAGAGGATAGTGACGTAAATCAAAGGCCCCTCCACTTACAATATTCACATGGCATGTAAAGGCCTTTCACATCCAACATGTAATGAAAATATTAATGTTAGAGGTTGGTTGACTTGTTCTATTACCTCAACCGGGACATAACTATCATTTAATTAGGGTTCTAGGACAGCCTGTGATTAGGTCAAGCATATTTATTGGCATTTCATAAAGTGGCGCTCACGATATTGACCCCATTGTGACATTAAAAAGAACGAAAAATACTTGTATCCACCCGGAGGAAATGTTTTTTCTTCCTAGCTTAGTTTAAACACATGTGAGATGAGAGAGAAGATATAAAAAAAGCTAGATGAGTGGTTGCGTGATGTTATGGAGGAAGAGTGCATTTCCTCCGGGAGGAGGATAGAACTTCTCAAAAGAACAGACAAGTCTCGGTTTCAAGCAAGAAAAAGAAAACGCTACTTCATATTTATCAATATATTTGAAATTTCTTTAAACCAAATTAACATTGAGATTTACCACCACCCTTTTACAGATTCCATGCCCCACGAATTCTTTATGATGAATCTTCTCTTCCTAGTCATGCAAGTTATTGGGAATCTGAGATAAGCATTCTTATAAAAAATGCTTTGCGTGCACATTTTATTTTACTTTTTGTACCAATGACAAAACTAAAAAACAAAGAAAAGCATGGTGCCTTGAGTATGTGTGTGTGTGTGTGTGTGAAGGATGAATTTTTCTTCTTTATAAAGCATTTTATCTATCTCTTTTTTTTATAAATAATTTTCTCTTTCGTAATTAGCTTTTAGCACATGATGGGTAAGATTCACATGATCAAAACTAATAGTTAATTAATAATTAATGATCATTAATGGTCATATCATCATTTAAAAAACTCATATGATTTTATGTTCTATTCTTGATTATTAATTTAAAATTTAATCATCAAAATTTTCTCCTCTTATATAGGGTCTATTTACTTTAAGAGTAAGTTATGTTATACTTCCTCTATTTAATAACACTTCATGGATTTAAAATTTTATCAACCCTTAAATTGAAAATTCCTACAAAGTAGATGAAGTTTATATTACATTTCATGCAATTTAAAAAAAAAACAATTTCAATATAATTTGAGTGTAATTTTGACACAATTAATATATTTATATATACACAAACACAAAAAGAGAGGTGAATGATATGTTTTTATCGATGTAAGACTTGATAGATATTTTATATATAGTTATAATTTACTTATTACATGATGGTTAGATGGACAAAAATTATATTCTATAAAGAGTTATTGAAAGTGGTTGAAAAAATACTTCCCTTATAAATACACCTAGATGTGATGTGTTAGATTTGTATTTATATAATAATAATAATAATAATAATAATAATTTTTCCTATTGTTATAGTATATTTTTTAGTGAAGGCTATGATAGATAAGATGAACTGTAGTGGCCCCCATACTAAGTGTTTAGCCATATATATTAAATATGACAAAAGACAACCATGAGGTGTGCCGTAGTGGAGCCCACTCTCCATTAACCACGTTTAATCCTCATTCATGGAATGAAACGCATTTAATTTAGGTTTACCTCTTTGAGAGAGCAGTTGTGACCATACAAAATCATATTTTTTACTGTGCACCAGATTTTGCGTTTTGTTTTTTACTACTTTTTTATTTTCTTTCCAATGATATTACGCTTCCCTTTGTTTTGTAAAGCATTTGAAAAAGTTTCATTCACGCAGCATAGCAGAGCTGTAATAAAAAATTATTTTATCATAAAAAATTATAGAATAATAGAAAAGAAGACCTTGTGCTCGTACAATTAAACAATTATATATAAAATAATAAAATTAGAAAAGAAAGAGAGAAAGAAAGTTTCAAAAGTTTTTGAGAAAGAAATTTTAATGCATTATAGTAGAGAAGTTTCGCATATTTCATTTAATTTAACCATATATTAATATTAGTATATGAATGAAAGTATTTGTTTCTTATAATAATCCCTTTATTAGAAGTCACTCATAGTAATATATGATTAATGGTTGATGGCGTAATACACCAAAATTAACTTCAAACTGCAATCACACAGAATGTTATTCTAAATTTCCAACCACACAAACAGTAGTTTACATCATGTTATTAGAAGTCCATCAGGAAACATTATAAGAATGCAATCAAAGTGAAACCACACAAAATACAAAAGGCAAACCAAATAGTCATGCAAGCACACAGCATAGTTTATAGTTATATTACATCATCATAGTATTAGAACTTAAAATGTTTTCCAAATTGGAAGCAGCAACAAGGAAACAATTTATTTGGGAAACTGGCTGGACCTTTGGCATGGCAGACCTTTAATCTTCAACTTCTTAAGACCCTTCAAATATAGAGAACAGAAAACTCGAATACACACATCTCTGCAACATTTCATGGACGCTGCACATTGGTTACAGCTTTCAAACATTTTTAATAAAGCCATGGATGGTTGACAAGCATACTAAACCTGACCTTCATTTAGACGTGAAAGTGACGCAAAAATCAGTCGATAAGAAAGACGACTTCTTAAAGCAAGGGAGAATATCCAATTAATAACTCATTGAAGACGCGGAAACTGTAGATATTAAAGCAGGAAATAAAAACCCCTCTCCAAACAATACAGGATACCAATAGCAAATTAAAATGAAGCACATAACATGAAGATTCTATATATAAGCAAAAATTGATTATGATCCAACGAGGATATAAAAGTCTTACTCAAGCAATAATAGTACAATCCAAAGTTTTCAAATTTGAACTACTAATTCTAATCGGCCTGTATTCCTGATTGAATCCCTAATCACACAAAGTTCAAATTCACCCAAATAAAATTTGAATAACAGAAATACTAAACTGAAATGATAACATTAACAGGTATTGATCATAGTTCAAAATACATATTTTGACATAAATTTTTTTTTTTACTAAAAAGTAACTTAAAAATATTTTATAAACACAAATATATTATTCCAAAACATCATATAACGAGCTAATGAATTTGTTGAAGCGCTGAACTAAAATTCTCAAGCTTGGACACACTGAGCTGGAAAATAATTAAAATGGCAAGATTATGAATGTGTTAATGGAGGCCACAACCTTAAATTTGGAAAAATAAGCATAACTAGAAAGAAAAATATTTGTTGTACAATAAAATTACATAATAAATACACATTACGTATCTTATAACCATTAGATGTGATGAGTGGTAACCCCACTCACTCATCATATCTAATCCTGATAAGTGTCGTGTGCATTTGTTGTATAATTTTGTTGTTCAGCTAATATTACTATTGGAAATATGAAATGACAGTGGCATCCTATGCAAGTTCACATATTTGAAACAAAAAAAAAAGTGTTGATAACAACAATAACATTAACAGCAACGCTAGCAATGTTTACTTGAGGACAATTTGATGAAAAGTTTACCTGCATATGCTCCTTAATTCATGCAGTCTTTCATTCATTATCGATACTCTCTCCATTTTGGTCTAGCCAAGGACATTTTGTGACGAACTTGATCTCCAATCTCTTTCTCTTGATGTAATCAGGAATTGCTCTTAACATTGGGCAGTTTATAATTGATAAAGACGAAAGTGAAGGCATAATATTTGCGTATACGCCATCACCGTCTAATTGAGCCCACTCTTCCCACTCATCCAATGCCTGGAAGAGAAGCTTTTGCAGCTTTGGAAATGCTATTGTTGATGAGGAACCTTCCTCACCAGTACCATCAGCGTTGTCTGATCCTATTCCCAGAAATTCAGAACCCAGCATCTCCACATTAGACATGTTCTTTATCTCAAGTGATTCAAGGGATGGTAGCTTCCCAAGAGGGGGAAGATTATTGCACGTGCTACAATCAGCAAGCATCAGGTGTGTTAATTTCTCCAAACCTATCATCCAATTGGGGAATGAAGTTCCTCTATAGTAAAATATCCCAAGGCACTGCAATTGAGGAGGTGCTTCCAGAGAATCAAGTAGGACATAATCATTTTGCTCTGGCCGTACAATAGAAAACCATAGTTCCAAGCCAAGCAGGTTTTTCTTATCCTTTAGACTCGCTTTTTGAGCATCAGATACTTCAGTTTCAACTCCCAACCCATCAATGGTTATACACCCTTGAATGAGGTTTAGTTCCTTCAAATCTCCAAGATTACATGCTCTGCTACCAGGGCAGCTCCTCCCAAAGAAACGACTCAGCGTTTTGAGCGAAGTTAAACTTGCAATCCCTTTTGGTAGGTAGCTGAGACTTGTTGTCCAAAGAATCTCAAGATGCCGTAGCTTGATTAATTTTCCTATACCTTTTGGTAGTTTTCGAAGACTATTGCATCCATTAAGATTTAAAGTTTGCAAATTAAGCAAATTACAAACTGCTTCAGGCAATTCCTTCAAATCATGATTGAAAGATAGGTCAATGTACCTTAGTAGTGGCAATTCCCCTACCTTCAATGGAAGCTCTTTTATTGAACAAGAGCTCAAGTATAATGCCCTCAGCATCTTCATATGACTCAGTAGATTAGCAAGGTTTGTTGGATCTATGGTAGAGTACTCAGACAAAATCATCAAAGTGTGTAGTTTCTCTGCATAGGCAATGGACTCTGGTAAAGAAGTTTCAGCTGCAACATCTAGGGTGTAATGACGAGGCTTTGTGGGAACATTAGTCCCTCCATGATCTTTCTCATAATCAAGAAGCATTACATGGCATTCATTTTGAGCAAGATAATGGATAAAGTCACTCATTCCGCTGTCCAACTTGTATTTGAAGTTACTATTATGATCCTGTCTAATTTCTTGAAAGATAGAGCTGCGTAACAATTGTTTAACGTACCTCCATCCTTCTCTTTCCATCTCATCTTTCTTTGAGGCAATAAAACCATGTGCCATCCACAGTTTGATCAGTTTGTCTGCTTCTATTGAGTGATTCTTAGGGAAGATGGAACAATACAACAAGCATTGTTTCAATTCAGCTGGCATCAAAGAATAGCTCAACCTTAGTAAAGACTTCAAGTCTGTTGAATCCCATACATCGCTTGCCAATACTTCTTGCCATTTTTCCGTAGAATCTTTGCCACGCAAGATAACACCTACAGATTTTGCAATGAGCGGCACCCCATCACACTTCCCTACAATCTCTCTGCCAACTTCTTCGAAAATCCTTTCGTCATCTGCCTCACCAATCGAAGTACTAAATGCGTGATCCTTGATAATTGACCAACAATCGGACTCTGAAAGAGCCATCAGAGTCATGATGTTTGTTGATAGGGATCCTGCTACGCGTGCCGCAGCCTCGATCCGTGTGGTTATCAAAATCCTACTTCCTGGATGACAAACAGTGAAAAACGCCATTAGACCTGGCCACTGGTTATCATCTTCACTCCAGATATCGTCCAAAACAAAGAGACATCTCTTTTGCTCCACAATTTGAGAAAATCTAAATTTTAATGCTTCGATTTCAACATCATCCACTGGATTAGAAGTCAAACTTTGCATGATGGCCTTTACAATCCTTTTTAGACTGAATTGCCCACCAACAAATACCCATGCCCTAAATTCAAAGATCTCCTCCACCTCAGAACGGTTGTAAACAAGTTGGGCCAGTGCAGTCTTTCCTATTCCAGGCTTCCCTACAATAGAAATGACTTGAATACCGCGTGCTTGACCATCTTCGTTACGTAACATTCCAATCAAAGCGCTTCTTTCATCATCTCGACCATGCATTGTTGCTGCATCAACAAAAGTTGTCTGTTGTCTTACTCCTCCTTCCTCCTGCTCTTCTTGAATCGAATCAGGACCAAGTCCTAAATGGTCCATATAGAGGCGGTCATGGTTTTCCAATAATTCCCTCCATTGTTGGAAAGAAGCTCCGTGCAACTCAGAACCGAGACATTTTGCAAAAAGAGGCACCCCATAACACCTCAGTGTAATGTCAGCGGTTAATTCGTTGAAAGACATTTGTTTATCTGGCTCGACGTTTGAGGCACCGAATGCTTCGTCCCTGATAATGGACCAATAATCCTGCTCTGAAAGATTACGTAGATAAATGTTGTCTGCCCTTCTGGATCGCGCCGCTAGTGCAACTGCCTCCTTGCGTGTGGTCATCAAGATAGTACTTCCAGGAGCCCCCTCATTGAAAAGATTATTTAGTTGTTCCCAACTGTAATTATCTTCGTTCCAAACATTGTCTAGAACGAAAAGACATATTTTTCCCCTAATAATGTCACCAATTCTCCGAAACAAGCTTTCCAATCCAACTTCACCACGTACAGGCTCACCTGTCAAACGTTCCAACACGGACTGAGCGATGTCTGACGGAATGAATTGTTCCGAGACCGAAATCCAACCCTTCAATTCGAAATGACAGTTCACTTCGTCACGGTTGAACACAACTCTGGCTAGTGCAGTCTTTCCTATTCCAGCCACTCCAACAATAGATATGTATTGAACATTCTGTTGTTGACCATCCGGACTCGGATTGAGTAGCACTTCAGTTAGAGCTGTAATTTCAACATCTCGTCCACGTATATCCGCTTCAATAACTACAGAAGTTTGTCGATGTGACATACTCCTAATTTGCTCTGGTGGTTTCCATCTGTCATAAGGTCTCAGCTTGTTTTTCATCTTATGGATGATGGCTTTCATCTTATGGCGTCGGAATGGATTGAAAATAGAAACACGATGGCCTAGAAAGAGTACCTGTTTGGCCTCTTGCAGTTTCAGTTCTTCCACCACGTCAACCACCTCGTAGCATACATCCTTAACGTCTTCCAACCACTTCTTCCAAACTTCATCTCTCAGTTGTTCTCCTTCTGCATTTTCCTCGGCATGGCGGATAACAGCACGCATCGTGAAAAGCATCGATGACATTCTTCGTTCCACCACCAAAGATTCTAAATCCGCCAACGCCTTAGATCCCTTGTTGAAGAGGAGATTCATGGTAGACAAAAATTGAGAAATGCAAGACGTCTTCTCCAAGTTGGTTGTGTTTTTGTTCTGCGACCGGCGTCTCCCTGGCTGTTTTTCTTTTTTCTGACTACGTGTAATTTACAGTGTGTTTGTTTGAGATGAAATTGGAAGGAAGGAGAGGGGAGGGAAGGAAATTGGAACGAGCGAAGTCATTTTCCCTTGTTTGGTTGGAATGAAAATTGGGGAGGGAATGACGAAACAGTAAAAATTCATGCGGGAGCCACTCAAAATTTTTTCTTCCCACCCATGGACGGAAAATCAAAGGGAAGGTTGCAATTTTCTTGCACTCCCAATAGTACCCTTTTACCACTGCAACATTCTCGTATCATCATCATCATGTAAACCAAATAACACACCCAGCACCATGAAAACACAAATAAAAGTGCTAATTACAGAGTCATGGATTCAATCCATAGCTCCAGAAAGGAAAAGAAATAAAAATTGGTACAAGAACATATCAAAAAATCAAAAGTCCATAAATCACAACCCCTTTAACATCATCTTCTTCATCGCCACCTCAACCACCGTGAGCCGCCGCTGCCGCAGTGCCGCCGGCCGTCGCCGTTCAGAGCGGCTGCACCACCACGACTCCACGGGCCGCCATCACTCTCTCTCTGTGATCGGCGCCCCAGCCATAACCCCATCCAAACCATTATGTGCTTTATGTTTTCACGGGTCACACAGGCACAAATGTTGCTCCATTTTTACTTTTTGTCTCTTTGTCAATTTGGGCTCTTTCATTAAAATAAAAATATGTTTATATTTTTTCAGCCTTCTTTGGTTGGGTTTAGTATTTTTTGAATTAACGAAAAAATAATTTTCATTTTGAATAATTTATATTGACTAGTATTTATTTAATTTTTACGGTAAATCAGTTATAAAATGGCTAACATTTCTATTTGATATTAATTAATATAAGTATTTAATTAATGTTGATTTTATTTAATAGGTTAGAATAACATCTTAAAATGCAATAAGGGCAAAATTGTCATTGAACGTCATTATTTTTATCTTTCCTCTCGTTTTTCATTCAAACAAACAAAAGAAAATAATTTTTCCTTTACTTTGTTTCCTCTCATTTTCCTTTCATCCAAACATACTATCAGTAAAAAAAATGCTTGGTTTTGTATTTTTGTCATGCTATAATATATCAAAATATTATTTCAATACTTAAAAAGTATATGTCTTTTGAGACACTCACTCACTTTATTATCATTAAATATGATGATAGTATCCACTTCTTCCATTATCTCATCACATTCAATAATAAAAAAATAAATATATTAAAGAACACCCACTTTTTAAATGTTGAAATATAAGTTCTCCTGTAACCTAACACAAATAATTTTCATTTATATAATTTTGTTCTCTCACTTTTAATCTCAAACCAAGCATGCTCTAGGTGCACGCACGTTAACTACTATTTTCACTGAAGATCAATGCAATGATAAATTGGTCTTTAAATGATATTTTATTAACTCATGATACATCAAATATCCTAATAAATCAGCCCCTAAAATATTAATATAATGGCAAATTAGCTCTTACAAAATTAATCTTTATAACATATTTTTGCGAACCCAATAGAATAGAATTAATAGAATTGATCTTTAGGGCAACACATTAATAACTTTTTTACCAAAACAAAATAACCAAAAAAATAATTATTTATGAATATACGCAATTGTTCACATTATTGATGAATATACACTTATTTTATTATAAAAGCAATATGTGAGACAGTCTCATGTATTTAGCCATAAACACGTGCACAGAATACGTGATATGCCTTACGTAAACATAATGCGTGACATTGTTCAATGTAGTACATTGAACATAATACGCTGATAGTCAAACGTATTATGTTCAATATAAAACGTTGAAGTGTCACGTATTGCGCCCGGGCCTATAAAAGCAACCATCCTAAAGCCTTCTCAGCTTAGAATACATAGCATAAGTGAGTGATCTTTTCTCTTCTTTGAAAAACAAAATGTTGGGTAGATATTATTTGCTTGTTTATTATAATTGTGAAATTATTCAAAATTAACAAGATGAGGTCAAGCTTTGTGGTCAAAATCCAATACTTATTAATGTGCATTCATCTGAGTTTTTCTAAGGTTCATAGCAAAATTCTTCACAAATAACGGGAAGAAAAAAAGCAAATAACTCAAATGATGTATCGGCTACCTATATTGATCAGTCAAGATGGGGTGAGGTATGGAAGTTGCAGCATTGATACTGATGATGATGATGTTTGATTGCCATAGCCAGTTTTGACCTCCATGTTATGGAGGTATTCGTAGCTATGGGAGAGTTGCAGTTGAGTTTTGAAGGATCAAATCCCCTTCAACCTAGCTTAGCCTCCTAGAATAATTTCAAGGCCAAGTCTAGCGCAAAATGAAAATGTTGGACAATTAAATTTGGAAGAAAGGACTAGTAGCTCGATCTTGCGAGAACCTTGGTCAAGGGTGGTAGAGAACTTCAACTAGATGGTCCAATTGCAGACTATGAGCCTTATAATGAAGTGATTTTGAAGAGGAGCCGAACGACGGTAAAATTTAATTCCAGTGTTTGAAGTTGTTATATCTTTTTTGTAGTTAGCATATTTTTTTAATGTTGTTTGAATCTTATTCATGAATTGGGGAAGTATTTTTTTTAATTTAACTAGTGTTGTTTGTTAAATTTTCCTCTTTAGCTCACAAATTCTCATCCATGGATTATTGTGTTATTTTTTTTTTAAGAATGTGGTTAACTTGTTTTTTAATATTGCTTAAACTCATATTCATGAATTATGTTATTTATTTTACTGTGATGTTTGCGGTTAATTGTTATTGGTTTAATTATTGTGCAAGTTCCTATTATCCCACGCAATTTTCAACTAGGTCCCACTAATTAAAAGTTTTTAACTAGGTTGTTATAATGTGTCATATTTTGTAATAAAGGATTTATTGTTAAAAAAATTGGTATATTCCAATTAAACTTTATCATTTAATATAATTGATTATTTACAATGAATGTTACCATATTTTCATATTACTTGAAATTTTATGATGATGATGATGAGATAGTGCCCACCACCTAGACCCAACCATTGACACAAACTCTCATGCGTTCTGAAAGTCGGTTGATCACTATTCAAGTTTGAATATGGAAGAAGCTCAGGTGACCATGGAGGGGGTTGAGGGGCATTGTGGGCAGTGGATACATTGTGTAATTATCTGGAGAGTCCCCTTTGCAAGAAGGGCAACAATTTCCCAATAAAGAATCCATGCTACTTTTAGTTAAAAATTATAGCATCCGAAGGGTGTTGAGTACAAGGTCCATGAGTTAGACCAAACAAAATATCAAGGCAAATGTAAGCACTTTGAGAATGGGTGTAATTGGAGCATCTGCATCACATATAGATGGAAGAAAGGGATATGGGAGGTTTGAAAGTACGGAGAGCATATTTGCTTGGATAGAGGAGTTTCACAACACAATTTCCACTTGGATGTTGATGTCATCACTTCTTGCATATTTTCTTTGGTGGAAGCGACCTGATGGTTCCTATTAGTGTGTTGCGAGCCTCAGTGCATGAAAAGTATAGGTTTTTAGTTTCATATAGGAGGGCATGACTTGCAAAACAAAAAGCCATTGCTCGAATTTATGGAGACTAGGAAGATTTTTACAATGAGCTTCCGAAATGGCTAATTGGTTTGAAATCATTTATGCCAGGTACGTTTGCATGTTTAATTTTTATTTTAGTTTTCAAATTAATTGATTAACTAACAATTTTCCTTTTTTAATTCATTTCAGGTACATTGTTTGAAATTTCAACTCTATCTTATTATAAGGCAAATTTGGTTAGCCCCATATGTGTGATGTTTCATTGTGTATTTTGGACATTGCCATCTTGCGTTGAGGCATTTAAATACTACAAGCGTTTTGTTTCAGTCGATGGGATACATTTGTATGGCAAGTATGGGGTATATTACTTATGGCAATTGCACAAGATGGTAATTTGAACATTTTGCCAATTGCATTTGCAGTGTTTGAAGGAGATACGATGGATGCCTAGTCATTTTTTCTAACTAATCTTCGACGGCACGTGACACTACAACAAGGGATTCTTATAATCTCTGATAGGCATGCTGTCATCAAAGTGCTTTAGATGCGGAAGGCAGTGGATGACACTCTTCAGGCCTACCATGCTTATTGTATTCGACACATTGCTTCTAATTTTGCACTTAAATTCAAGGACAAAGAAGCTAAGCGAGCTCTAGTCAATGCAACATATTCAAAGACTCGGCAGAGTTTGACCATGTCATGACCCGATTTGGTGACCGGCAAGTGAGGATTTTCGTCCCCACATAAGCCTCATAATCGTTACGCTGTACTATTTGCATATTTTATTCATAAAATCTATTTAAAATCGTAAATCAAATCTCATATTAAACTCATAATAAACCTAATTAGCTCTTTTCTCATAAATAAAATATGAAATTGTAGCTGTAAAATAATTCAAATTGAGTTGCTCGTTTACAAATGATTCATGAAAGCTATATCAATTTTTAATGCAAAAAGAATCATAACTTATCCAAAATGCAAAAATGGGTATATTTGTGGTCCCAGAACCTGCTCGTCATATCATTGGAGTACTCTACAAAATACTAAAACAATTCACGGCAATATGAAGCTCACCAAAAGCAAAAGCTACGCATCGAGGAGGGAAGGTGGAGGATCCAAAGTTGTGCTTGTATCTAAGAAAAGAAAGAAGAGAAGGGTGAGTTTTATTGCAAAACAATAGTGGATCTTCACTCATAACCATATATGGGACACGAAAATATATATAAATAGTAACAATCCAGTATTCACAATTCATTTTTATTCG
The DNA here is from genome assembly GCA_030441495.1 of Dalbergia oliveri. Taxonomy (NCBI): domain Eukaryota; kingdom Viridiplantae; phylum Streptophyta; class Magnoliopsida; order Fabales; family Fabaceae; genus Dalbergia; species Dalbergia oliveri. The sequence continues at coordinate 6,908,207 of JAMLFY010000012.1, read as the reverse complement.
TTCTATGTAATAACCATAAAATCATAATATTTCTCAAGGCATTACAAAGAGAACATACTATCCGTAACTAAAAAAGTGGTACTCAGTCCTGGTGAACATTGTAACACCCAAAAATTACTTAAAAATTAATTTAAGCTTTGTAGTCATAATTTTAAAAATATAACAGTATAGCAATGATGAGGGTGGCCTAACGGACTCTAAAAAAAAAAATCGGCTGGTAAATAGTAACTTTGCGGGCCCCACTGGTCGTGGACAACAAAACCTAGATCGGGACCAAGAAATGCCCAGGATTGAGAAAAGAGAGGGTTAAGGTTAGAAATAGTTAGGAATAAGGATTTTATACCTGAATTTAATTTTTGGGTAATATTGGTTCAATCGGTACGGTATTTACCCGTTCGGTGAGATTTCGTGTGAGTTTCTACAAATGAAACTTGCAATGCAAGTTTGCCACCTAAGGAGGACAAGTGTGTGGCTTGAGATGTGCCACACCTTTTCACCTTTATGATTAGCCAATAGGAATCTTACAAAATTTTATCTATTTATTTTAAGGAAACAATTTTTGTGGTAGAAAACAATTCCAACACATGTTATAATAAATGACTTAAGATCACAATTTCTTCCTTTCTTCTTCACAATTTTGTGCAGCCTTCAAGGAGACAAACCAGCCACTATTTTCATCCTCTTGAGCTTTACTTTGAATTCTAATCCCAAAAACCCTAAGCTAGAGTTGCTAAAACTTCAAAATTCCTTTACAAAACTTGTTTTACACCTCAAACCCTACAAAACTAACCGATTCAAATCTTTATCCCTCACCAAAACATACCTTGCCACTTCACCCTCACTGAGTTAAGGAGGAGTTTGGGTTGATTTGGGGAGCTTTGGGGAGCAAGAAGACAATCTTAAAGCATCTTGGGGCCAAGGAGCCATTAAGACACTCAAAGTAGGGTTTCTGTTATCTTTCTTTGTCAAATTTTCCTGATCTTTTTTGGCTTGAGCTAGGTCTGAAATTTCTGGTTTTATTGAGTGATATTATGTTGATATTGATGTATTAATTTTGGTGGTGTGTTTGGATGGTGTTAGAAAATGGTTTTTATCAAAAGAAGTTTGGACTAGGCTGCTGGATTTTCAGTTTTCCTGCAGATAGCAGTGGTGCACGAATTTTCTGGTATATTTGTGGATATTTTAATGAGCTATAAAAATTATATATTCGAGATAACATCTTGATTTAACTATATGAATTTTCTTGGATGTTGATTTTAAGGTTTATTGCCTCAAAAAAATCAGAAACCGAAATGAGACTAATGCTGTCTTGATTGTTGAAACTGAAGCAATAAAGTTGTCCAATTTTATTATCATAGCAAATGATTGAACTAGCCCTTGAAATTTTTACATGAGGTTAATGACATATTGAAGTATCACTGTAAATTTTATTGTGCATTGGTTCAATCATTTTCTAGGGTTAAAAATTATGAGAACTCTGGTCTAAGCTGTGAATTAGTGGTCTCTGACCACTAAATTTGTACAATTTACTGAAGGAGTTAGAGAGCTTTGTTTGTGTTAAAATTTTTAGGTGACCTTGTGGACACATTGAAGTGTCCTTGAAAATTTTTATAGCTTCTTAATTGCTTTTTTGATGAGCAAATAAATTTGTGTTACAATGGTGTAAAATCTGCCATTATGCTGGAAATACAACAATGCTTTGAATTAATGAAGTAATGGCATTTTAGATTCTAGTATGACATGAATACTTGATATTACCTATTTGGCCACGTGACTTGTGACATATAAATGCATGCTAGAGGAAGTAAAGAGTGGTTTATGAGCCATGATTGAGATTTCATTGTGAACGAAATGCCTTTATGTGCTTTATACATGCATTTGGAAAGAAAAAAGAATGTACAAAGTTTACTCGTGCATGTTCTGATATATGGACAAAATAGAAACAAGACTTAGGTTGAATGAAGGGAAGGAAATAGAAAAGAAGAACTCCCCAAATTTATAGTCGGTAGACGTATCGGCTAGGAATAGAACTGTGTGTAATTTGGAAATGGAAAAAAATGAAGTTCGATGATCACGTATAGGAATGAGCTCAGTCCTTAGCAGTCTATTTCCCTTGTGTGGTGTGATCCACCACAAAAACCATTTGGTATAAATTATCTATAGTGGAATTATCCACGGCAAATACCCGTTGGGTATAACTAAGTCTTTCCTATGTCAATGAAAAGAGAAAAATGCACTGATTTGATCTTTGTGGCCATAAGTGAAACCATGTCACTTTGAGATAAGTTCATTGCATGTATTATATGCTACTCATCTTATTCTGAATTGTCTGCCTTTTGTAATTTAGTAATTGTTAGGACATTATGAGATATATGCTTTAAGTGATAGAATGCTAAAAGAAAACCACTTCGGAAGAATGGTTTTTTTGAACGTTAAAATGAATCTTTGGTATATGTTGCATGCTCACATTTTCATAATAAACCAAAGTGGCTTGGGCGATGATGAAGACATTATGATAGTGTAACTGGGAGTTGCCTTACTAAGAATTGTGTAATTCTCACCCCTATGTTTTTGTGTTCCCATGTCGCCTCCAGGTTGATTCAGGGAACAATGGAGCTGCAACTTGAAAACTGGAATCGTAGTACTTATTAGTTGATGTTTTTACTTTACTGTGCTTAGTTGGAGTTTTATGTATGTAAATGAAACCGTGAATGTATTGTATTAAAGCTCTTAGAAGAGCTTCCTTTTGTACTCAATTATGTATTTAAATAAATGCTTTGGTTCTTCCTTATACATTTTAATAGAATTACACTTAGTTACTTCACGAAGTGTTCGATCTTGCTATAGATATTTAAGAAAGGTCCACTAATTAATAAGTAACAACTCCCGAGTACGATGTCATGACTTAAGGATGGGGTTGTACTTGGAGGATGTTACATTATGGTATAGGTCATCCTTGTAGGACCTTGAGGAATGGACTGGCTATGCTTCCTTAGTAAATGTTATGCATTATTATTTTATATATGTGTATGACTTGGTTTGGAATGTTGTGGATTGCCCACACTTAGTTTGGTATTGAGCCTGATCAACTCAATAATTCTTGTTTGGTGTGACAGGAATCGATGACTTCAAATCGGCAAACTAGGAAGGGAGTAGGAAATAATGTGGAAATGATGGACACCTTTCGTGAGATGAGGATGTGAGAGAACAAGTTGCAACAGCCAACCAAATGATGGAAAGGTTGGATTGACATGCTGAAGGAAATCCTGGAGGAATCCTGGAGAAGTAGAAGTGGATAGGGAATACAGAAGTTTGCACAGTTAGGAAAGCAAACCCCCTGTCATTAGGAGGAGCCTTCAATCCAAGTAAAGCGGAAGAGTGGATTAAGGCCATGGAGAAGATTTTCTCAGTTCTTCCTTGCACTAGATCCAGAAAGTGGATTTTGCTACCTATATGCTAGAAGCAGATGCCGAATTTTGGTGGGTTGACACCAAGGGATTATTTGAAGCATCCCAAACTAAAGTTACTTGGGATATCTTCAAAGAAGCTTTCTACCACAAATACTTCCTGTTTCGGTGAGAAATGCAAAGGAGCTGGAATTCATGGCGCTTAAGCAAGGATCTATAAGCATAGCAGAGTATACGGCCAAGTTCAAGGAGGTCTACAAGTTTTTCACTATTTACCAGCGCAATCCTGATGAAGCTTGGAAGTGCATGAAGTATGAAGAAGGATTACGGGAAGATATTGAAGCAAGTGGGTCTTTTAGAGATTCGGGATTATGCAACCCTAGTGAACAAGTCTCGACATGCAGAGGACTCCAACAACAAGAAGCTAGCAATGGCCAGATCTGCTAAAGACACTTCTAACAAAAGGTTGGCACCTGAAGACCAAAGTTTTGAGGAGGCTACGCCCCAAAAGAAGGCTTTGAGCCATCCTATATGAAGACAAACAGCTGCCAAAGACAACCAGCAAGATTACCCAAAATGTGGAACAAATCATGGGAGTAGACCCTGTTTGGTGGGGCAATATGTATGCTACCATTGTGGAATAAGACCTTGGAGTGTCCCGAAAGATATCCAAAGCCTGTTGAGAAGCCATCACAGGAACACTAAGATTTAAGAGGGCATCACTACCTAGCAACCCGATCAGAGGTAGGAATGTTTAGGGTTCACTGTTCCCTTTTGTTTGCCTATGTGTAAATTTCTTGTTTGATTTATGAAAATTGTCTTTTGAGAGTGTTTTCAAATGAATTTTGAGGGTAAAATTTTTTTTAAGGTGGGTGGTAATGTAACACCCTGAAAATTACTTAAAAATTAATGTGAGCTTTGTTAGTCATAATTTGAAAAATATAACAGTATAGCAATGATGATGGTGGCCCAATGGACATCTCAAAAAAAAATTGCATAATAACAAAATTTTCTTTCATGGATGTGCCTGGATCCTAAAAGAGGAACGGCATATACAGAGGGGTGGCAATATGGGTACAAGTTCATGACTACTCTCCATTTCCATACCATTAGCATTCATCACCATTTTCATCTCACCTTATCTCAGACCACAAGCAACTCACAAATCACAGCTAAATTCCAACCAAACCCTCACAAAACCAACCATTTAGAACCCAATCATTTATAGACAAATGCCACCATAGAGAGTCCAAATAGTTAATGTACAAGAGATAATAAAAATAACAAAAAAAAAATGTGAGAACAACTAAAATAGGAGAAGGATGGCGGTTCCACTCATAGCAACCACCATCAGGGTCCTTGTCATGTCCCGCAGCCATCAACATCGCTTGCCATCAGGAACCACCATCAAACCACCACTGCCATCCCTCTTCAACCGTGAACCATTCCTGTTTCTCCTCTCCCATTCTCCCTTGGCCTTCACAATCTCTTGCTTTCTCAACCACAAAACAAGCCATGAGCCTCACTGCTAACATCATCATCACTTGGTTCCCTTCCTCTCTTCCACCACCACCACCATCCTCCATCATCCTCAGCCATTCCACTCTCTATGCCGGTGACCTCTTCTCCTATCAGCCCACGGCGCACCTCCTCTTCCTCCCACTGTGCTAACCACCCTTTACACCTCACCGCTCCGCCTTCCATCGCAATCTCGTGAAGCCCAATCGGCCTACCATCGTGTAAAAGTCACGGATCCACCTTTTAACACCACAAACACCGCCGGCTCTCCCTCCGTCCCAGGTCCCTCTTTGCGTTTTCCTTCGCATGATCTGTAACGCCTTGATTTTTTTCTTGTTATGCAAAATTAACAAAATGCCCTTAGGTAATTTTCACACGAGATTTGGGGTCGAACAATCCTTCATTAAGAATTTTAACATTAGGGTAACATTATATGAGGCTTGGATAGCAATTTGTGCGAAAATCGCAAATCCGATTTTCGTGTGTAAAATGACAAAATGCCCTCAGGTTTTTCCAGAAATTGAAGATAGCCAATCCTAGCTATCCTCGAGGGGTTAGTTTTATATTTGAAGGGAATTATTTGTGATATGTTGATGTTGAGGTAAAAATCTCAACTCCTGGTTTTTCCGTATGTAAAATTATGAAATTACCCGTGGTAATTTAACTAAGATTGAGTAATTTTAAAACCCGATCATCACCAGGAAGTTTAAAATGTTTGTTACAAGTACTATGTAATATTTGTACATGTTTGGGTAATTCAGGGAGTTTTTATGTGAAATTACTTTTTTACCCTAATTAGTGCTTAATGATTTCACTTGAGTAATTAAGGCAATATTAGGCTCAAATTCTTTTCGAATTGATTTCATTCATTAATCTTGGGTTAAAAATAATTACTTGAGGTTAAAAAAATAAGGTAATTAGAGCCTAAGAATTGTTTAGGGAAATTTAATTTCCATTCTTAATCATAAAATCAATAATGTTAAGATTAATGTAAATCTAGTGCACTTTCTTTCTTTGTCTTAAGATTAGGACTTATGTTACTAATTGATTTTCAACTCAATTGAGATTAATTCCATTACTAGTATAAGATTCTTTTTTACCTTGTCTTGGTAAATTCTAAACACTTGATTTTTACCATTTACTCTAAGTTACTAATTCATGATTTACTATCCAATTAAATATGCTATCCTACATGTCCTACAATCTTATCAAGAAATCACAAATTGTCTCCCATTATCCCCATAGAATGTCGCGGCTTCCATGCTCTTCACCATCTCATGATTTAGTTTTCTTTCAATAAACAATGCACTTGCAACATCATTGCCTTACCATTTTTTTTGGAGTTGTCTTGCTCAAAGAATCATAAAAAAAAAATAATTCTACATTTTCTCAAGAGTTCAAACTTTCTTCTTCTTCCTCCTTCATAGCAAAGAAGCTCCATTCTTGACATTCATCCAAACTAGCAACCTCAAACTAACACATTTCCACCATAGATCAACCCCTAAACACCTAAACTTTCCATTTCCAAACACAAGAATACATGAAAAATTATTTCTCCATTCTAACTTGCCTTGGCCAAACCATCACTACCATTAAGAGCAAACTTTCTTCTTCTTACTTCATAAAATATCAAGCTTTATCTTTTGAAAACAAGAAAGAACTTGGTAGGGATCTTATTTCATGTTCTTTCCTTTAAATTTCGGTTCCTATGGCTTGATAATAACCATGACTTGATGATGAGGAATCATGGTGGTGGTTGTGAATCCATCATATAATGGACCTCTAAAGCTCAAGGTTTAGTTTTTGTTGTCAAAAGATTAATGGAATAATTGTTAATTTTCTTTAAGTTGATTCTTTTCTTCGCTTGATGATGAGTTCAAGAAATAAGGGTCTTGGAAACATGGTAATAAGAACTCTAAAGTTCACTTCCTCATTGTTAAGATTAATTGGAGTCAAAGAGTTCATTCTTTAAAAAGTCTTGAGTTTTGAGCTTAACAAGATATAAAAAGTAACTTGCATCCATGTTTATGTTTCAAGTCTTGCACATCATGTTTAGATTTCAAGCCTTGCATAATCATGTTTATATTTCAAGCACTCACCTTAATTCTTGAAGATAATAATATGGACTTGCATATCATGTTTTAATTTCCAAGTCTTACAAATCATGTTTAAATTTCAAGTCATCACCTTAAATCTTAAAGATAAGGAAATGGACCTGCACATCATCTTTATATTTCAAGCCTTGCATATCATATTTATGTTCCAAGTTATCACCTTATAATGACCAAGATTAAAAAATGAGATTGCATGACATGTTTATGATTTTAGTTATCACCTAAATCTCTAAAGCTCAAGACTTGCTCCTTTTATCTTAAATGAAAATTTTAACCATGGACATACTTTTAACACATCATTTTGTTCTCATGATGATGGGGGGCCCATAGTGAGTTTTATTTTATGCTAAGGCTTCATGTGTTTTCAATATCTTGAAATAATATTAAGGAAAAACTAGTAACTAGAAATGATTTATGATGCAATTTTCTAAGCTCTTAGAAATTAAAATAAAGGATTCTGATTTGCTTTTATAAATTTTATAACATGCTATTTGGAATGGCTTAGAGTGGTGAAAATTACTATTAGTTGTTGTAAAAAATCATTCTTGGCACATTAGTCAAGACTAGTAACTAGAAATGTGCAAAAGTACAATTTTTTGAAAGCTTCTAGAGATGTAAATTTTGACTACTGATTGGAATTATTTGATTATATATGATGTTGTTTAGGATTGTCTAATTGTGTAAAAATTTCTAATAATTAGTGTAATAATCATTTTTAACATCTTAGGAAAAGCCGATAATTAGAAAAGGTCAAAAACAATTTCTAAAACGATTTAGATTTAATTTTCTAATATTGCTCAATGCTGTTGGTACTATTCGTAAGGTTAAAAGTTAATGAAAATTATTGTCATAGCCATTGTTGGTCTTTTAGATGCATAAAAGAATTATTAGACTGAAGTGTAGTTTCAACCCGTTTAAGGGTTAATGGGTAATTACCGACAACTTGAGGTTGAAAATGAGAATTTTATTTGTGATGACCTTTGGTGCATTATGTAAATCTTGTTGAAGCATAGCATGTGCATTAGCTAGCCAAGTCCTTAATTTCGCATCCTGGGTAGGAGCATGTTTACTTTCAATAAGATGTTGATAATAGCATGCCTATGCGAATTATGTTATGATGAGTTGCAATTATGAGTGAGATCTTTGAGATGCAAAGATGATGTGTTCTATGAGCATAATGTAACACCCTAATATTTAACCTAATACGCCTAGGACGTATTGAGATTAATTATTAGTTATTATCCTTTTGTTCTATTCTTTAAATTCATTTTATCAAAATACTTAGCGGAAAATATGGGTAAAAATTTTTTGAAACATAAAACAAAACGTGAGTCACGCATGTTAACATAAATCAAACGTTGAGTGCCATCAAAGAAAACAAGGAAAATATAAGTCATGCACATACACATTTTAAAGCATAATATCCATCATAACATAATATGGTTCACAACATATCAGAAATAAAATAAACGGAGTCACACCCACTGAGTGGGCTGAGCTTTCAATACATAAGTAAACAACGAAAGAAAATATAAGAAAGCAGGAAATACATAGAATCACCAAACACTAAATGGCAGCTCCAGTTTCCCTCCCTAGTCCTACGAGTACTCAACCAAAAGTCACCCCTATCAAAAGATGCAGCAAGAAAAAGGCATCCTCGTGACAACTCGGCAATACGAGTCCTCCATCATGGTCTCCTGGCGGAACTGATCCTCCGGCATAGGGTACATACCTAATGAACTAGGTGAGCTCCTTGGGCGTATGCAGGCGGGATGTGGGACGAACATGGCCTCCGAGCGTGGATGCATCTCCGGTTGTCGGGCCTGGGCTGGGTCACCATGTCCTCACCTCTACCCATGTCCATGGGTACCATGGGTGCAGAACCCTCCAAATAGATGTGTGTGGGGGAGTCCTCGGATGGGTTAGTCTCTACGTGCCTTGTACGGGGAACATACTCGGGATAGTCATGAACTACCGAAGCGAGGGCCGAGCACATCGAGTCTGCTCATAGCGAGGTCGAGAGCGCTTAAAGATTAGATCATCACCATAGGGGGAAGTGGGGGTAAACCTGAAGTTGGAGACCGGGTAGGCAAAAGCGTCCATGTGAGCAAAAATGCAAATGGCACAATGACCCTTAAAGTGGTAAGAACGGTGATGTGGGTCGTAGTCCACCTCCCATACTAGAATGTCAATGAAGATCATGAATGTGGCTATCGGCCTCTGAATACGTGAGAAAAAAGAAAAGTAGAGGGAGTGAGAATCTTAATAAATAATCTCAGTAGGGAAAACCTCCTATCCTAGTGTCATTGTCTACGTTCTAGGAACCTTGGGTTTCTTTATGGAATGGTGAACATGCATAAGGTTTGATTTTAGAGTTCTAAAGTATAATTTATCAAGGCCCATTTATTTTAGTATGCATCTTGGATATTATAGATGCAACATACTTTATCATGAGATGCATGGCGATGCAAAATATGATATACTAGTCCAATCATAAAAGATGTTCATGAATCATAACAACCATAGCATGACTTTCTTCCACTTATCTTTTAGGTGACTTAGATTAATTATTTCTCTCATATAGGGCCACCTTATTTCTCTCCTCTTTTGAGATTTCTAGGTTATGAGCTCATACCTCATTAGTCGTCACTAGCATAATCTTATCCTATGATAAGTATAAATCCCGACTCTTAGAGTGCGGGATAGAGGGCAATAGGATTACCTTTCATAACCTTAAATTCAGGGAGTCCAAAGGATCATCTCCTTATTGGATCACCTCTCATAACCTTTAATTCGGAGTATAGAGGATCATTTCCATATGTCTTATGTCACCTCAACCTTATTGGATCACCTCTCATTGTAACACCCTAACTTTTAACCTCATACGCTCGAGTCGCATTCGGTTAATTATTAGTTGTTATGTTTTTGTTTCAGATTTTGACTTATCTTTTAAAATACGGGTAAGGAAAATATGACTAAATTTTTCTTTTGAACTTAAAACTTAAAATGCGAGCCGCGCGTGTGCATAGATACCGATTAATACACATAAGATATAGCAATCATATATTCGTCATCATAGCATATATAGGTAGACCATAGTATAATCACAACACAAATCATATATCATAATCTTAACATAATAGCGATGTCCTATAAACATAAGGACACCTTAAGATACTAAACACATCAATCAAGGTTGATCATACATTAGCCCAAAGCTAAACATAACAAAACTAGGCTAGTCTTCATGCTTCCGCTGCCCTCTGATTCGGTAAATGACGTGACCTCTTTTACCCCCGCCTCAAGGAAGATCACGAATATCTGCATCATTAATGTCTGGATATGACATGGAAGAAATAAAAAGGATGAGAAACTTTATTCAAGATTGTCAGGGCTTCCCGACTTTAACACGAGTGTCATCGTCATCGTTCCCAGCCACTTCGGTTTTTATTATGAAAGAGGTATGCATGCGTAAGATTTCCATTTTTAAATTTCTCAAATCTTATTATCCAAGGTGAGTGTCTTTTAGCATGGGTCTTAGTGATATGAATATAACAGATATCTCATCTATGCAAGGCAATACATTAAAAGCATAACCAACACATGTAAATAGCACTTGTCACATGATTAAATGCACCAAGAGGATAATAATGCAACATATGTATATATGCCTCTTTCCTTTACTTTTCATAATTGAACTTTCAAGTTCTTTCCACCCTTGCACATGGTCACCAAAAGCCACCCGCTTCACCTTCCTCAGCGATTTTTCATGGTCACCAAAACTCCTCCTATTCCATCTCCTAGGATGAGCTCAATCCTAACTACCGTCGCTAGATTTAATATGGGGTAATAGAGGGGGAAACACATCACTTTCTTATCATGAGTATGCAATTCTATCATTCATCAATTCATGCTCAAGATTTCATGATTTTTCTAAGTCAACAAATTTGACGGAAATCCAGCATAACAACTTGGGCGAATTTCCCAAATTTGCTTCCTGCCATATAACATCCAGACATGCATCTCAATCAATCATATATAATTGTAACATGCCATAAAGCACATAGGCAAGCATCACATTCCTTTGAATAAATCCATAAGCACAATATTCATCAATATCTTGAAGCAGGAACATGCTCCTACCCATATGCGGAAATCAAGGACCGGACTCGGCTAATGCATATGCTATGCTTAATAGAATATATGTATATAACATTCTAAGAATCATCATTCACACAAATCAATCACCAAAGGTCATCAATCCACTTGATCTTGCTTAGAAAATGATTATTTAAACATTTGGGTGCGGTAATCGATTACATGTGCTGGTAATCGATTACCAGAAGCTTGTTCCGGCACAAAGGCACGTTGGTAATCGATTACATATGCTGGTAATCGATTACCAAAACTGAACTAATTCTTGCACAAAGAAAGTCATGGTAATCGATTACATGAACTGGTAATTGATTACAGAACCAAAAAACTTTTTTCTGGGTACGAAGAACACCATGGTAATCGATTACATGAACTGTTCCGATATGAAAAACACCCTTAGTAATTGATTACATGAAATGGTAATCGATTACCAGGACCTAAAATCCTTCAAATAATGCCCTGGTAATCGATTACATAGACTGGTAATCAATTACCAGAACCTCTAATTTTGAGAAAACATGGTTTTTGACACATTCTAAGCTACTTAAACACCTTGAGATCACATAAAACATCTTTCTAACATTTCCTTGAAATCATCCTCACATTTTTACAAAATCAAAACCATCATCGTATCATGACTAAACACATCCACTTGTCATGGTTAAAATTTCCATTTGAAGATACTAGGGCAAGTCTTTTGAGCTCTAGGAGTTTAAGTGATGACATAAACTTAAACATGCTATGCACTTTGTTTATTTCTTCATTATAAAATAAAGTGAGAGCATAAAATAAATATGAGATGCAACCTCCTTATTATCTTTAAAGATTAAGTGATAACTTGAAATATAAACATGAAGTGCAAGCTTGGAAATTTAAACATGGAATGCAAGTTCATTTATCTATTCTTGAGAGCTTAGTGATGGCATCAAAAGTAAACATGATATGCAAGGCATAAACTTAAACATGAATGCAAACTTACTTTATCTTAACTAGAGCTCATTTCAAGACTTTAAAAGATAAACTACCAACCCCATTCAATCTTAACCAAATGGAAATGAGTTTTAGAGCCTCTTGACACCATGGTCCCATGGACCTCATTTGTCTAGACTCATCATCAAACTCAAGGAAAAATCAACAAGGACAACCAAAAACCTTTTTATTTTCATCATTCTTTCAAAACCAAAGATGAAGCTAACCTTGAGCTCTAAAGGTCTGCAAATGATGGTCTCATAACCAACATCAAGATTTCTCATGATCAAGCCCATGGCTCTTTACATTATCCAAGATCAAGATCCAAAAATAAAAGAAGGAAAAAAAGAAGTTTTAACAATAGCAACAACAACATCAGCCTCAACAACAACAACAATAGCAAAACTCCTTTTGTTTTATTTCTCATCAAAGCCGAAAAAGAAAGAGAAGAAGATAGGAGAAGAAAACTCAAACAAATCCTTACCAGAATGTTGTCTGGCAAGGAAGAAAGCTTGTTTCTTTGCTTGAGATGAGAAGACAAAAATCTTCTCTTGGTGGCTTGTGGTGGTCTAGGGTGGTGGAAAGAGCTTGGAGTTGAGAGAAAACTAGAGAGTTTTTTTGGTCACAAACTCAAACAAAAAAGCTAGTGGTAAAAGTGTGAGATTTCTCTACACATTGCTATATATATTATGGGTTGAAAAATGAAATTGTATGGATGAAAATGGAGGGGAGGGTTGCGGCTTTTGCAGCCATAAGGAGAGAAAAATATCTCTTGTAAGTGTCAAAAGGTAAGGCTAGGTATGGGTTGAAGCATGGTCTAAGGTATGACTTAGAGTATGGTTCTTTTGTGTGTAAATTAATCAACATGTAATGAATTAGGGGGGATGACTGATTGGTTTAGGAGCATTTGGGGGGAAAGAAAATCTCATTTCAATGTTGGTTTACATGTGTGTTTAGAAGTTAATTTGGTTAGGCCATGGATTAGGAGTTATAAGTAAGTGTTTAGGTGAGAAAATGGATAATTAAGGTGGTTCAAGACAAGATTAAAGAGTGATCTTGCATAATTAATGCAAATCCACCTTTATTAGGGAGGAATCTCATCATGTGACATCTTCCATGATTTAATGAAATTGATTGGAATCTTACTATTCATGAAAATATGACACAATGTCTAAAATAAAGAAAAAGGATTTTGGGTTTCTCTAAGCAATCTTAGGTTCTAATTAACCTTAATTAATTATTTTGACTCTAGATTAGTATTTAGAATTTACTAATCTTTAATTAGATTCTAATATTGCTTAGGTTTTGCTAATCACCTCATTAGGCCCAAAATGCACTAAGCTAGGGGTAAAATGATAAGTTTTCACAAAACTGGGGCTACCCTGTTAACCTGTTGTTAAACATCACTTAAAAACATCATTTAAAACCTTTTGGTAAAGTCCGGCTCAACCGGCACGTAAATCAACAAACAGCCACATGGGTGTTTTGGCAATTCGCCTGTTGGAACTCAAAAATGAGATTCTTCTCTATTAATACACACAACACATATAATCCCCTTATTATCATCAAAACATCCCCTTAGGATGGCCGGGCCGCGATCCTCATTTTCCGGGTAAAATGACCTCAGAGGCATTTTGATCATTTATACACTGGAAAAATCCGTACACTCATAACCTTTAATTGGAGTCTAGATGATCATTTCCATGTGTTCTATATTACTTAGAGATGTAATACGTGAACATACAATCACAACTTATCATTTCATACTCATAGAACACATCAATTATGCAAATTAAAGGTTATTCATCACATTATTCTCATAAATCACATAAGCATGCTATTATCAACATCTTTTTGAAAAGTAAACATGTCTATACTCATGTGCAACATATAATGGAATACACATTAAATGAATCATAACATATACAATTTATTACATTATAATTCATCCTTTAGTAACTAGTCATTCTACATCTTTAATTCTAAATAATTTTCATCATCTTAACATAATAACCAATCTTTAGTGTAACACCCAATTTTCCCTTGTACAAATTACTAAAATACCCTTGAGGTCATTTTACCCGAAAAATGAGGATTGTAACACCCTAATATTTAACCCAACACTCCTAGGACGTGTTAAAATTAATTATTAGTTAATACTATCCTTTTAAAACTCGTTTGTAAAATTACTTAGCGGAAAATATGGGTAAATTTTTTTTTAAATAAACTACTATGCGTAAAACAAAGTGCGAGCCATCGCGTACAACATAAACGGAACATAAAGCGGAAGAGTAATTAAATCATTCAGGATGAAGCAAGTAAGAACACTTCAACCATAAAAACAACCATCATAATATTACTTAACATAGTTTAATACATCACTGAATCCATCAACTAAAATATAAGAAAACATAAAGTCATACCCATATGAGTGGGTAGAGCTTGCAGGACAGGAAACATAAAATGCAGGAAACATAAAATAGCGAATACATGGAAAGCCTCAAAAGATAAACCCCAAGCCACGACTACCCACTCCCTCAAGCTACTGGTGGCACTGCTCCTCGTCCCTCAAAGCTACATACCCAATGAACTGTGCAAGCGACTCGGGTGTGTGAGACGGGAAGATGGATGGACATGACCTCCTCGTCGTGGGCGCATCTCGGGCGTCGTGCTAACCTCCACTGTGTCATCGTATCCTCGCTACCCCTCCCAATGTCCATCGAGACTCGGGAGACCCCCGAAAAGGGATGAGTAAGGGGATCCTCCGTCGAATTGGTCTTGGAATGCCTCGAACGGGGGACGTACTTGGGGTAACGCGCACCGCAGAGGACGAAGGATGGGCACAACAGTTCTGCTCATCACGGGGTTGCGTCCTCTCAAAGATCATATCGTCGTCGTAGGGAGAGGTCGGGGTGAAGCGAAAATTGGAGACCAAAAGCAAATAGGCGTCCATGTATGCAAAAATCCGTAGCACAACGACCCTCAAAGTGATAGGACTGATGATCCGGATCATAGTGTAGCTCCCACACGGGCGCGTCAACAAAAATCATGAAATGACGCCATCGGAATCTGAAGATGTAACGGGAAAAGAAGATAGAGAAGGGTGAGAATCTTACTAAAGAATCTTAGTAGGGAAAACCTCCTATCCTAGTGTCATTGTTTACGTCCCAGGAACCTTGGGTTTATTATAAAAAGGTTAAACATGCAAAGGTTTATTATGAGGTTTTCATAAAAGTAATTATCCAAGGTCCGTGTCTTTTATGATGAATCTTAATGCATGTATGCAGCATAGTAGAACATGAATGCATGGCAATACTTAGCAACAATAGAACGTATCATCAACAATTAAATCACATGTATGTGTGGCATGTAACTTCTCATGATCAATCTTTCGCTTTCATAAGTAAGATGCTTTTCATCTTTTCTCATTTCTCAAACTTGTGACATCATGATTTTTAAAACAACAGTAACCGACCCTGATCATACCTTAACTAGTCATCACTAGTTCTTACTTATCTTTTTGATAAGCGAATCATAATCATAAAAATAACAACCCTCCCAAGTACGGCAGGGGACCTAAGGAATCACCCATCATGGGACTTTTTTCCTTATCTGAAACGCATCAGCTGGTTAAGACCGTGACATTGTCTGCTTCGGTATGGCCCCCATGACCATGCCCTCCATGGGTTTCCTTTCTCCTCACCTTAGCAGGAGAAATGTGTCTCGGCATGTCACATATAAAATCTTTCTTTTCAAAACTTTCTCAAGTTCCTCAAATTTGACGGAAATTCAAGCATAACCACTATACTCCGAATTTCCTCAAATTTGAGTTATGCCACATAACTCAACCACACATATCATCCTCATGAAACTTTCTCAATTAAATAGATCTCTAATATATAATAGCATATCCTACTAACTCATTCATATCTCACATTCTCATGCATCACGAACATGGCATACCACATCATCACATCAATATGCCACAAATACACACATAGTCTCATGCTCATGATATTAACATATTCACATCATTGAGTATGCCCACTCGGTCTTATGCTCACATCACACCTCCTATCTCATGGTGTCTTATGCTTTGGCCCTTACGGGTCTTAAACTTGTGTTTCAATTATCCTAACCTTCATTATGGATTTTTATAACACCTAAGGGATCATTACCTATAATTTCCTCTAAAGTTTATGATTTATAACATAACCAAATAGCTCTAGATACTTTGGGTAGAATTTTGCCTTATGATTACGGATCCTAGAATCTTCGTCTTTGACCTTTTCTAAGTTTCGTCTTCGCCTAAGACTCTATAATTAACTCCTAAACCAATTATGAGGGATTCCTACATATATTAACTAATTTTAAACCATTTTTCTTAAGTCCAATTATGCTGGGACAGAATTACAAATTTGTGCATCTAAGTGTTCTAAAATTCACATTTTAAGTCCTTTTTAGTTACTTATTCTTTCTAAACTCTCCTAAATCATTCCTTGCTTCACTCAAATATAATTTTACACATTTTAACACCATAAAATAGAATTTATACAGTGGCCAATCAACCAAGGCAGAACCGAAAATATATAGCTCATATAATAACATAATTTCATGATTTAAATGTATATAAGTTGTTAGTTTCTCTTGGAATCATTTTAGTAGCTCAAAACTCATTTAGAAACCAAATAATCTCATTAAAATCACATAAATATATGCTAGGTCAGTAGCTAATTCATTTAGCTCAAGGAATAGGTTTAAAACACAAAACTTTGTTCATAAAGTTCCTTGAGTGTACCTAAGCTTAGAAAAATTTGAAGACTTAGACTATGGGCACTTATGATTAGATGAACTCATCCAAGTCCATCATCATCATCACAAGGCTGAAATGGCATCCTTGAAATGCCTCCATTTTCTAAAACTTTATGTAAGATACTTGGGCAAGTCTTTGAGCTCTAGGAGGTTTAAGTGATTGCATAAACTTAAACATGATATGCACTTATTTTATTCTTCATTAGAAAGTAAAGTGATAGTATAAAATAAATATGAGATGCAACCTCATTATTATCTTTAAAGATTAAGTGATGACTTGAAATATAAACATGAAATGCAAGCTTGGAATTTAAACATGATAATGCAAGTCCATTTAGTTATTCTTGAGAGTTTAGTGATGACATCAAAATAAACATGCTATGCAAGGCATAAATATAAACATGTGTGCAACTCATTTTATCTTACTAGAGCTCTTACAAGACTTTAAAGGAACATCATAACCTTAACCCAATATGTACCTTAACAAATATAAAGAGAGTTTTAGAGTTTTTAGCACCAAGACTTCAAAGAAGCCTTTGGTTTTGAACTTTTTCATCAAGCTCAAGAAAATAGACACAAAGCTCAACACTTTGTCTAAACAAAATACAAAGAACTAAGTCATATTCTTTATTTTATTGCTCATGGGCTTCAATCTAGAGTAAAACTCTTAGAACGGCCGACCAACTTTAAGGTTGACAAGGGTAAGCTTAGAGTTCTTTGAAAACATAGGATTAATTTTCTTTAACAAAACTTTTGTGGTCTACTTAACATTTTGAGCAAACTTTGTTCAAATAAAGGAAAAAGGAAACCGAAATCGTGAGAGGGAAAGGAAGAGGAAACCGAAACTTGTGAAGGAAAAAGGAAGGAAAAAACTAAAAGCATAAGCAAGAAAAGAAAGAAAACACAAGCATGTATGGTCCAAGACCAAGTTGTTTCAAGCTTTAGAGGTTTCTCACATGACAACAACAAGTCATTGTCTTGAAACCTCATCATCAAGCTAAAGTTTTTCTCAATCAAAGGCCCGAAGGCCGAAACAAAGAAAGGAGAAGGAAACTTTGAAATCCAAGAGAAAACTAGAACCTTTCTTTAAGAAAACAAAGAAAACTTAGAAAACAAACCCCTACCTAAGGAAGTCTTGGAAGAAATGAAGGAAAGCTTGAGTTCTTTAAGGATTGAGAAGACAAAATCTCCTCTTGGATGTGGATATGTGTTTCGGCCAAAGAGGAAGCTCAAGGAAGATGATTTTTCCTTGAGTTTCTAAGCTTGGAAATGGAAAGTTTGAGTGTTTAAGAGATGGTTTGAGGTGAGGAAATGGTGGTTTATGATGGTTTGTGGTGGTGGAAGGATTCTTTAAGAGGAAGAAGAAGATGAGCAAGATGAAGAGAAATTGAGAGAAAATGAGAGAAAGAGCAAGAAAGCTAAACTTAGCAAATGATCTAAAGTGCAACAAGGTTCTTCAAGGCTTGGTATTTATAGAAAATTAACACAATGGTGGCTGATTGGAGGGAGCATGGCCGACGGTCTCTTGGCCATTTGGAGGAGGAAAATATCTCTTGATTGGTATGGGCAAAGGCATGGGCAAAGCATGGTGAGGTATGGCTTCAAGTATGGTCCAAAGCATGGTTTTTGGAGTGAAGAAAAATCAACATGTGATGGAATTGAGGGGAGGAGTGTTCGGCCACTTCTTATGCAACCAAGGGGGAGGTTAATTTGGTCATGTAATTATGGTTTAGTGATGTGTTTAGGTGTTTCTTTGATTGAGGTTTTGGTTAGGAGTTGTAAGAAAGTGTTTAGGTGAGGTAATTGGCTAATTAAGGTTGTCAAGACTTGATTAGGAGGGTAATCTTGCTAGATTAACAATTTAAAATCATTCTTTTGGTCAAATGAGGTATGGCACAATTCCTTAATTTAAGGAATTGGAGAGAGAAATACTATTCAAGATTCCATGACTAGGAATCTTGAATTAAAGAATGCAATTAGAATTTAACTAAGCAATCTTAGGTTCTAATTAACCTTAATAAATTATTTTGACTCTAGATTAATTATCAAAATAAATTAATCTTCGATTAGAGTCTAATATTGCTTAGGTTTGCTTAATTGCGTCATTAGGCTCACTGGACACGTAGGGGCAAAATGGTAATTTTATACTAAAACCTGACCTCTGGCTAACTAACATCAAATATCACTCATAAACATCATTCCAAACTTTCTAGAAAAATTGCGGGCTCAAACGGCACCTTTACCCGTGTAGAACACAGGAGGGGTATTTTGGTCATTTTGAGCCAAAAGTTCAGAAAACGAGATTTTCACCTCGGATATCAAATATAACATATATAATCCCCTTCAAACATTGAGTTGACCTATTCAAGGACCGGGTAAATTGGAATTCGGTAAAAATGACCTAGGGCATTTTGGTCATTTATACTTTAACAGAAAAAAATTGGGGCGTTACAAGGATCGCTGGTCCGGCCATCCTCAAGGGGATGTTTTGATGTTGATAGGGGATTATATGTGTTATGTGTGGTAATAGAGCAGAAGAATCTCATTTGAGTTCCGATACGTGAAATTACCAAAACGCCCCTATGGTTGTTTGTCACCGATTTATGTGCCGTTGAGCCGGGCTTCACCAAAAGGTTTTAAATGATGTTTTTAAGTGATGTTTAACAACAGGTTAAGCCCAGGTAATCCGGACAGTTTTGTGAAAAATTACCGTTCTCCCTAGCTTAGGGCGTTTTGGGCCTAATGAGGTGATTCACAAAACCTAAGCAATATTAGGCTCTAATTAAAGATTAAGAAATTCTAAATACTAATCTAGAGTCAAAATAATTAATTAATATTAATTAGAACCTAAGATTTCTTAGAGAAACTCAAAATCCTTTTCTTTGATTTAAGACTTTATGTCATATTTTCATGAATAGTAAGATTCCAATCAATTTCCTTAAATCATGGAAGTTGTCACATGATGAGATTCCTCCCTAATAAAGGTGGATTTACATTAATCAAGCAAGAACACCCTTAAATCTTGTCTTGAACCACCTTAATTACCCATTATCTCACCTAAGCACTTACTTACAATTTCTAATTCATGTCCTAACCAAATCAACTCTAAATACACACCTAAACCAACATTAAGATGAGGTTTTCTCCCTCCATTAGGCCTTAATACAATCAACCACACCTCCCCCATAATCATCCATCACATGTAGAAATTCCATTAAAAATTGTTTAAAGAAACATGGCTGCCTATACTTTTACCCATGCTTGCCCATGCTTTAGACCTTACCTCACCATGCCTCCATGAAACAAATTCTCTCACCTCATGGAACATGAGATCACAACCTCCCTCTATTCATGCACCCTTGGTGTTGTTTTTCTATAAATATCATGCTTGGAAGAACTTGGGCACATTTTTGAGCATTTGCTAAGTATAAGTTTCAAAGAGCATTCTTAAGTTTCTCTCATTTTTGTTCTCTCAAAGCTCAAGAGTTCTTTCACTTCTTCTTCATCTTCTCAAAGAATCATCATCATCCACCATTTCCTAAACACAAACCATCATCCAAACACCACAAACTTTCCATTTCCAAGCTCAAGAACTCAAAGCAAAATCTTTCTTCCTTTTCCTTTTCTCTTGGCCGAATTCCTTTGAGCTTCAAGGAAGGAATTGTTCTTCTCATCCTGTTTCAAGACCAAGCTTCCATCTTTCAAAAGAAAAATATCTTTGGTAGGGGTTTATTTTCAAAGTTTTGTTTACTTTCTTTAAGAAAAGTTTTAGTTTTCTCTTGGTTTTCAAAACTCTTTTTATCATCCTTTCCATTTCGGCCTTAGAGCCTTGTGATGAGAAAATCTTTGGCTTGATGATGAAGTTTCAAGATAATGGTCTTGTGGATACCATGTGAGAAACCTCTAAAGCTTGAAAACTTGGTCTTGGACCATACATGATTTTGGTTTCCTTTTCTTTTCCTTACTCAAGATTTCAGTTCTTATTTCCTTTTTTCCTCAATGGTTTCGACTTTCATTCCTTTATTTGTACAAATTTTGATAAAAATGTTAAGTAGCTCACTAAAGGTTTTGTTTAAGAAACTTAATCACATGTTTTTAAAGAGCTCTAAGTTTACCCTTGCCAACCTTAAAGTTAGTCGGTCATTCTAGAGTTACTCTAAATTGAAACTTGTGAGTAATAAAATAAAGAATATGAGTAGATCTCTTTATGTTTGTATTGATAAGTGTTGATGGTTATCTCTTAATCCATTTTCTTGAGCTTGATGATGATGTTCAAACCAAAAGGCTTCTTTGAAAACTTGGTGCTAAGAACTCTAAAGCTCAATTTATATTGTTAGATACTGTTAGGTTAAGGCTATTGATATTCCTCTAAAGTCTTGCATGAGCTCTAGTTAAGATGAAATAAACTTGCATTCATGTTTAAGTTTATGCCTTGCATATCATGTTTATTTTTTATGCCATTACTAAGCTCTCAAGAATAAATAAATGAACTTACATTTCCATGTTTAAATTTCCAAGCTTGCACTTCATGTTTATATTTCAAGTTATCACTTAATCTTTAAAGATAACAATGAGGTTGTATCTCATATTTATTTTATGCTCTCACTTTATTTTATAATGAAGAATAAAACAAAGTGCATAACATGTTTATGTTTATGTCATCACCTAAATATTCTAAAGTTCAAAGACTTGCCCAAGTATCACAAGTAAAGTCTTAGAAAATGGAAGCATGCCATCTCGGCCTTGTGATGATGATGATGGACTTGGCATGAGTTGCATCTAATCACAAGTGTCAATAGCCTATGTCTTGGAATTTTTCTAAGCATAGGTGAATTTAGAGAATATTATGAACATGATTTTATGTTTTAAATCTACCCTATGGGCAAAATGATTTAGCTACTGCCCTTACTTATATTTGCATTATTTCAATGAGATAAATTAGTTTTTAAAAGAGTTTTGAGCTCCTAAAATTATTCCAAGAGAAAACTAATAACTTATATGTGCTAAAATCATGAATTCATGTAATTATGTGAGATATACAATTCGGTTTCTGCCTTGTGTGTTTGGCCATTGTATTGATGCTATTTTATGAAGTTAAAATGTGTAAAATCATGTTTGAGTGAGGCAAGAACCGTTTTAGGAATGTTAGGAAAGAACAATTAACTAAAAAGGACTTAAAATGAGGATTCTAGAACACTTTAACATAAGAATTATAAATTCTTTTCAGCATAATTGAACTTAGGGAAAAATAGTTTATAATCAGTGGATATGTAAAGGAATCTCTGATAATTGGTTTAGGAATTGAATATAGAGCCTTAGGCGAAACGGAACTTAGAAAGGGTCAAAGACGTAGATTATAGAACCGTAATTGAATAATAACCACCATAACCAATCTGTGCAATGCTATTTGAAGGTGTTAGTAAGCATAAAAATTAGAGAGAATTACAAGTAATGATCCTTTATATGCATCGAAGATCTGTTATGGGTGTTAGGATAACTAGAACACGAGTTTAAAACCCGTAAGGGGTCAAAGCATAAGATACTATAAGATAGGAAAAATGATGAGAGTAAGTGGCCGAGTGAACACATAGTTTTGATATATCGAGAGTATATGAAAGTATTAATGGCATGTTGTAATTATGTATGATTGATTGAGATGCATGTTTGGATGCTATACGACAGGAAGCAAATTTGGGGAAATTCCGTTTCCCAGCCATAATGCCTTTGGATTTCCGCCAAATTTGTTAACTTAGAAAAATCATGAAACTTTGAGCATGAAATGATGAATGATAAAGTTGCATACTCATGATAAGAAAGTGATGTGTTTCCTCCTCTATTACCCCATATTAAATCTAGTGACAGCTAGTTAGGATTGAGCTCATCCTAGACGATAGAATAGGAGGAGTTTTGGTGACCATGAAAATCGGGGAAGGTGAAGCGGGTGGCTTTTGGTGACCATGTGCAAGGGTGGAAAAGAACTTGAAAGTTCAATTATGAAAAAGTAAAGAAAAGAGGCATATATATATATATATATATATATATATATATATATATATATATATATATATATATATGTTGTTGCATTGTTGTTCTATTGGTGCATTAAATCGTGTGATATTTGCTATTTATATGTATTAATTAGGCTCCTGAAGTATTGTCATATATACATGAGATATCTATTGCATTCATTAAGACTCATGCTAAAAGATACCACTTCGAATAAGAGGATTTGAGAAATTAAAATTGAATCTTATGCATGCACACCTCTTTTATAAAGAAAACCAAAGTGGCTGGGGATGATGACGATTGTAATGCCCAGATTTTTTCTAGTTCAAATGACCAAAATGCCCTAAGATCATTTTTACCTTAATTCGGGTACGACCGATAGTCCTCGAATAGGTCAACCCATGTTTGAAGGGGATTATGATTGTAGTGTTTGATATCTGAGGTGAAAATCTTGTTTTCAAACTTTGACTCAAAATGACCAAAATACCCCTATAGTGTTTTACACGGGTAAAGGTGCCGTTTAGGGAACTTTTCCAGGAGTTCGAAATGATGTTTATGAGTGGGCCATGATAGTTAGTTGGGCCCGGGAGGTCCCGAGCAATTTTAGTGCAAAATTACCATTTTGCCCCTAGAACAGTGTACAGTGAACCTAATGATCTAATTAACCAAACCTAAGCAATATTAGGCTCTAATCGAAAATTAATTAATTTCGATAATTAATCTAGAGTCAAAATAATTTATTAAGGTTAATTAGAACTTAAGATTGCTTAGTTAAACTCTAATTTCATTCTTAGATTCAAGATTCCTAGTCATGGAATCTTGAATAGTAAATTCTTTCTCCAATTCCTTAAATTAAGGAATTGTGTCCATGATTTAATTTGACTTGAAAAGAGTTTTTAATTCTTTAATCTAGCAAGATCACCTCCTAAACCAAGTCTTGACAACTTTAATTGATCATTACCTCACCTAAACACCTTCTTACAAACTCCTAATCAAAACCTTAATCAAAGATACACCTAAACACATTATTAAACCACAATTAAATGAACAATTTCTCCCTCCCCCTTGGCTGCATACATGGCTGAATACATCCCCCTCAATTCATCACATGTTGTTCAATTTGCACTCAAAGAACCATACCTCAAATCATACCTTGGACCATACTTGGCCATAACTCCAACCATGCCTTTAAATGACTAATGTTTGAAGATATTTTTCCTCCCCAAAGGCCAGAAGCTGGCCTTCCTCCCATTTCAGCCTCAATGTTTCATTTTTTCTATAAATACCATGCCTTAGTGAACTTGGTTACACTTTAGAACCTTTGACAAGTTCAAGCTTTCTTGCAATTCTCTCATTTTCCTCTCAAATTCTCTTCATCTTGTTTTCTTCCTCCACCACCAAAGAAACCTTTCCACCACCACAAAACACCACAAATAACCTTGAACCACTACTCCCCTACCTCAAACCACCTCTCAAACACTAAACTTTTCCACTCCTAAGCTCACACTTTCAAGGAAAATTCATCTTCCTTGTGTTTCCTCTTTGGCCGAATCATCATCACCATCAAAGAGAGGATTTTGTCTTCTCACTTCATAAAAAAAAAACCAAGCTTTCTTTTATCTCATCCAAGACTTCACTTGGTAGGGGTTTATTTTTAAAGTTTTGTTTACTTTCTTTAAGAAAAGTTTTAGTTTTCTCTTGGTTTTCAAAACTCTTTCTATCATCCTTTCCATTTCGGCCTTAGAGCCTTGTGATGAGAAAATCTTTAGCTTGATGATGAGGTTTCAAGATAATCGTCTTGTGGATACCATGTGAGAAACCTCTAAAGCTTGAAAACTTAGTCTTGAACCATACATGATTTCGGTTTCCTTTTCTTTTCCTTACTCAAGATTTCGGTTCTCATTTCCTTTATTCCTTAATAGTTTTGGTTTTCATTCCTTTATTTGTACAAAGTTGATAAAAATGTTAAGTAGCTCACCTAAGGTTTTGTTTAAGAAACTTAACCACATGTTTTAAAAGAGCTTTACGCTTACCCTTGCCAACCTTAAAGTTGGTCGACCGTTCTAGAGTTACTCTAGATTGAAGCTTGTGAGCAATAAAATAAAAAATATGAGTAGATCTCTTTATGTTTGTGTTGATAAGTGTTGATGTTTATCTCTTAATCCATTTTCTTGAGCTTAATGATGATGTTCAAACCATAAGACTTCTTTGAAGACTTGGTGCTAAGAACTCTAAAGCTCACTTTATATTGTTAGATACATATTGGGTTAAGGCTATTGATGCTCCTCTAAAGTCTTGCATGAGCT
Source organism: Dalbergia oliveri (assembly GCA_030441495.1). Classification (NCBI taxonomy): domain Eukaryota; kingdom Viridiplantae; phylum Streptophyta; class Magnoliopsida; order Fabales; family Fabaceae; genus Dalbergia; species Dalbergia oliveri. The sequence goes on along the minus strand of JAMLFY010000012.1, from coordinate 6,882,920 downwards.
CTAGTTAAGATAAAATAAGTTGCATTCATGTTTAAGTTTATGTCTTGCATATCATGTTTACTTTTTGATGCCATCACTAAGCTCTCAAGAATAAATAAACGAACTTGCATTTCCATGTTTAAATTTCCAAACTTGCACTTCATGTTTATATTCCAAGTTATCACTTAATCTTTAAAGATAATAATGAGGTTGCATCTCATATTTATTTTGTGCTCTCACTTTATTTTACAATGAAGAATAAAACTAGTGCATAACATGTTTATGTTTATGTCATCACTTAATTATTCTAGAACTCAAAGACTTGCCCAAGTATCACAAGTAAAGTCTTAGAAAATGGAAGCATTCCATGAATGTCATCGACCTTGTGATGATGATGATGGACTTGGCATGAGTTGCATCTAATCACAAGTGTCAATAGTCTGTGCCTTGGAATTTTTCTAAGCATAGGTGAATTTAGAGAATATTATGAACATGATTTTATGTTTTAAATCTACCCTATGGGAAAAATGATTTAGATACTGCCCTTACTTATATTTACATGATTTCAATGAGATAAATTAGTTTCTAAAAGAGTTTTGAGCTCCTAAAATTATTCCAAGAGGAAACTAGCAACTTCTATGTGCTTAAATCATGAATTCATGTGATTATGTGAGATATACAATTCGGTTTCTACCTTGTTTGTTTGGCCACTGTATTGATGCTGTTTTATGGAGTTAAAATGTGTAAAAATATGTTTGAGTGAGGCAAAGATCATTTTAGGAATATTAGGAAAGAACAAGTAACTAAAAAAGACTTAAAACGAGGATTCTAGAACACTTTAACACAAGAATTATAAATTCTGTTTTAGCATAATTGAACTTAAGGAAAATGGTTTATATTTAGTGGATATGTAAAGGAATCCTTGATAATTGGTTTAGGAATTGAATATAGAGCCTTAAGGGAAGACGAAACTAGAAAGAGTCAAAGACGTAGATTAGAACTCGTAATTCAATAATAACCATCATAACCAATATGTGCAATGATGTTTGGAGGTGTTAGTAAGCATAACAATTAGAGAAAATTACAAGTAATGATCCTTTAGGTGTGTTGGAGATCTATTGTGGGTGTTAGGAGAGCTAGAACGCGAGTTTAAGACCCAAGCGTCAAAGCATAAGATCCTGTAAGACAGGGAAGAGGATGAGAGTAAGTGATCAAGTGAACACATAGTTTGATATATCGAGAGTATATAAAAGTATTAATGGCATGTGTATGAGCAATCTGTGAACTTATGATATGATTGTGATGATAATGCGGTATTTATGATTGAGGTGCAGAAGATATGAGATAATGACAAAATGGGTGAATTCTTGATATAAATAATTAAGAAAGGTCCATAAATTTAGAAGTAACAAATCTCGAGTACGACGCCATGATCTCAGGATGAGGTTGTACTTGGGAGGATGTTACAATAATCACAATAATCCAGAACTCAGAGTACGGGTAAGGGTCTAAGGATCACCCATCATGGGAGTTTTTCCTTCGAAACGCATAACTGGTTAGACCTGACTTTGTCCGCTTTGGGAAACTAATTGACAATGCCCTCACGGTTTTACCTTCTCCTTATCGTAAGGAGAAGTACGTCTTAGTCTACGAAACGCATTAACTTAAGATGACTTTCTGCTTCGGTATGGCTTGTGTCCATACCCCCCGAGTTTACTTTCTCCTCACGTAGGAGAAATGTGTCTCGGCATGTCATTTTTAAAATCATACTTTCAAAAACTTCTTTAAGTCTCTCAAATTTGACGGAAATACGATAGCATAAAGACTGTACACCAAATTGCTTCAAATTTGAATCATGCCACATAACTCATTTAACACATACTTCCTTATTCAATATCTCAAATAAGTAAAACTTTAAAATCATATAAACATCTCTATACAATTTTCTTGCAAGTAGATTTTTCTTTAAAGAATTCATCATGGATTACTTCTACTAATTCAACTTCCCTACTAGATTTGAAGGGGGAGTATATCTTGAAGGAAGCTTTTGCAAGAAAAGGATAGCTAATTAGATGCTTCAAGTTTCATCATATTGCCATGAAAGATTTCCCCTTCACCCATATGCGCAACAGACAACAAAAGGAACATGTATTTAAAGGAAATATGACATCCAATCCATTTTTAGCATTAGAAAAAATAGCTCTATCTTTCGTGACAACATCAATCACTCTTATTAAAGTTCATATGATAATCACCATACTAAAAACAATGAATAAAGAAAGAGACTCCCCTATCTCGCGTGAATCCAGTGATGTCAAAAGAACATCAAAGGCCTGATGTTCTTAAATTAACATTGGACCTAAAGATTCAAAAGCATCAAAGACACAAATACAATATACATAGCAGGCCTCCCGATAAATTAAGAATACATAAAAATGAAGCTTTAAAATGAATTGTATGTAAGAATTACTTTGAAAAAAGATAGGGTCGGTATTCAAATTTCAGAGGTTATCCCTATATCTGTGTTTCAGCCCACATTTGTGTACTCGTGATCCTTGTGCAATGCCTGCAGGGTTTGTGAATTGGCTGCCTAGCTTGCCACAAAGATGTATGTTCTGGACTTCTATTCCTCTCACCCACCATAGATACTTAATTCACATAGACAATGAAATGACTATGAGCATCGACTAACACACATAAACGCATAATGGATAACAATTTTCCATCAAAAGCAAATTGACAGGTCTACATTCATACCATAAGATGGAGATTCCATATAGTAGGAAAAATAGGTGGCTAAACTGTTTTCAATCTGAAGGAAGAAAGAATATGTTTGAAAAACACATAACTATTTAGCTACTAATGATTAACACAGTTTTCACCATTATAACTCAGTAGGTCAGACAACTTACATAGTTATTAGCATGAGGGCCATTGCCCCAATTCTCCGAGCTAACTATGGATGCAGCAGAATTCTCTGTTTCGCTAACCTTGGCCTCTAAAGTCTCTTCTTCCAGGGAATCGACAAAAGAAGAATTTAATGCACTGGGATTAGCAGTAGTAAGTGAGATCCAAGGAGCTCTGAATTTCTTTTTTGCTTCAAGAGATGCAAAACCTTTCAAGGCTAAGGAAAAATTACTTAAGCAGAAATAGAAACAAGGTAGAAACCAGTAGCAGTATGTCAGAAAGAAACATTTGAACTTAAATCCCACCATAATTTATTGTAACTTCTAAATTTTATTGCCTCAGCATGACTAATTTGAATGTAATTTAATCTCATCTAATTTTTTTAGAATTGGAAGCCAAAGCATCAGCAGCATCAAGCAATATCCCTGTGAACTATGGAATGCAGCCATGCATCCCACTCTTTTATATATGCTAAATAGATTGCATGCATAAAGAAAAATGCTTCTGAGGATACAAAAATACTTAGTCAAGAGATTCTTTTGCACGGGCAGACCAATCTCTTACTTCACACTTTCAAAATGAAGATTTATAAATTGAGAAGTTCCCGTAGTTGCAATCAAGCAGTAAGATTCTCTTCCTGCCATTACAAAAGGAAATAGACATCCACCAAAAATACTTTTAATCAAGGAGACAACTATCGAGGTTTAGGGGAGAGCATGCCTGTGTCTCAGGCTTTCTGTGCAATTTAACACACGCTCAGAGGTATGTATACATAACAACAACAACAGTCTTTTCCAGTTATTAGGTGAAGTCAGTCAAGTGGATTAGAAGGAAAACATTATCATAAGTCTGGAAGACTATAATATACATTTAAAATCTGGAAGACCATACAGTATAACTTTTTAATGAAGTTCATAACAAATTTACTAATCAAACATCAAATCACCATTTCTTAAGTCCATGATATCATAAGCCTCGCCATTTTTCCCATGAGCAAGAGAAGCAAGACAGGAATGAATGAAACTCTTCTTTTCTCTCACCACACCTTATTGCTTGGTTCAAGTCCAAGACCAAATGGTGTAAACAAACTAGATCATTTATGATTTATCACAGAACCAGCTGCTGTAAATAAACTAAAGAATTTCAGCTATCTTTCTTTAAGTGCAAAAATCCAAATGTGAAAACCTAGAACGCTAGTTAGCTTACCAATTTGAAATACAAACAAAAATAGATGCACCTTCATAGGTATAGCTCTAATTTTAAACTTAAGGTACATTCCTACCACTAATCTTTGACAAATTGAACATGACTAACAATACTCTCTAACTCTAAAAACACCAAATTCCCCAAATTCTCACCTGATTAACAATTGAAAATGTATTTTTTTAAATTATTTTTTGCACAAATGATATAGCAGGACCAGACAAACAAACAAACAAAAATTCAAATTGAATTGAGTTGAGATGGTCTGAAATACCGTACCAGAATGTTATCCGATGTGCCAACGAGGAAGATCTTCTTGTTGTGGGGAAACTTCACGATGGAAACGCGTCGGGGTGGGTTCTCATCGTCGATAAGAGCCTTCAATCAATGGCCAATGGATTCACCTACAGAGTCAAAATAAGCGGGATAACCTTCAACCACCTGTGGAAACCCTAACGGTCTCATCGAAGGAACGATTAGGTTGGACTGGAGGTTGAGGTTCATGCTGAAGACTCTGAGTTGGTGTGGCCGTGGAGGATCTTCGTCATGGAGCTGGGTTTTCACATTGGAGGCGGACACCATGAAGTAGGAGTCGAAGTAAATTGCCGACGTAGAGACGCCTAGGGGCCCTGGTAGCATAGTTTTTAAACTAACCCGATCACTCAAGTCAAGGCAAGTGGTAATGGTTAAAGGTTAACTTTAAACGGTTGAAATGGATTTATATGAGAAAAAAATATAAAAATATAACTTAAGATAGATATATGTATATAACTAATGGTATAATAACATAACACACCAACCCAGCCAAATGGTGGTTAAGCTTTTGTTAACCCAAGCAGGCTGGGTTTGATCTTCCAATGTTGCATTTTTTGAATTGTGACACCATATTTTGTCAAATTGTCCTTCATTTTTATTCACTTATTTATTTATTTATTTTCCTTTTGTCAAAAAATAAAAATAAAATAGAAGGGGAGAGAGTGTGTCAGCCCAATCCAATCTCTTAAGTTCAGGATTCCAGCCCATTTATTATCAGTTGCAAAGTTGCGAGCATGATCTCAAATAAAAAGGAAAGAATGCAACATTGTCGGGATTAGAGCTTGTATCAATTATAATCAGAATCACATCAGAACCAAATAAAAATAATCTCAATCAAACCAAATCAAATCCTTAATCTGCCCAAATCAGAATCACTCAATATTATGGCCACGAATCCACAACTATATATATATACAAGGCCATTCATCAAAGGGGGCAGCAATAAGAGAGAGATCTGAGGCAACAATAAGAGATTTCAAAAAAATACAGCAACATACACACAGAAACAACAATAGAAAAAAAATCTGAAAATACACAGCCATACGGAGAGAAGTTCTGAGCCATAATCTCCATCATCACAGCAGCCGTGCGAACCTCCCCTTTGCTGCCACAGCGCCGCTCCTCTGCCTGGCATCACCACCACGACAGCCAACGCCGTACGAGCCCAGCACCGCGAAGCCCGCTGCTCCTCGCCGTTGTGCTCTCTCGACTCCGCACGATAGCCCCTCCACTTCAGCCCTCTGTCCGTGACAGCCAACGCCTCCCTGGACCACCGAGACCGCGAGGAGCCAACCAACCCCGCCTCTGCCATTCACGCGTCAACCCAGCAGCAAGCCTTCCACCGCGACAGTAAAGTGACATATCGTGAAGCCAACAACAACGCACCAGAACCGCCGCCACCAGCCGCAAATCCCATCGCGTGCAGCTACCCCCGCGATCCGCGTGAGGCACCCACAGTCCGCGTCAAAGCCGCCGTGAAAGCTCCTCCTGCTCTTCGCGCAACGGCTGCAACCTTGCCCCTGCTCTCTACGCGTTGAGCCACCCGCGAGGTCCACCCCTCCTCTTGCCTCTCTCTCAGCCTTTCTCTGTCTCTCACTATCAGCCACTCTCTATTTCCCTCAATCTCAATTCCAAAAGTGAAATCTCTAGACCTTATCTCCGTGCATGTGCTGATGTTTATTCTTTCTTTTTGTTTATTTTTTTTTAAAAAAAGAACATCTTGGGCTTATTAGGATAGTTTGGTTTTAAGTCAAAGTCTTTTTTCTTGCTTGCTTTTTGGGCTTGATATTTTGGATTTAAAAAAAAGGAAAAGAGGTGTTTAATTTGTCTAGATTTCAAGATTTCAAAAAATAATAATAAGAAATAAAAGTAAAAGTATTTCTTTTTCATAAATAAAATCAATCAATGAATATTTATTTATCTTTATAATTAAAACTCATCAACAAACAATCATTTTCTACAGAACGACGTGGCTTGAGTTCCTCATTGCACAGAGAGGATACGTCGTAGCAACAACTATCAAGCCAAAATTAATTTTTTCATTAAATCTTGTTCTCTTTTCATTCTTTTTTCCTTTCTTAAATTTTATTTATTTTTTATTTCTATTACTTTGGGGGAAAATAAATATTCTAAAATTATAAATTAATTTGCATAATGAGCTCTAGGTAACCGTATTTATACGGATGTATTAGGGTGCAAGTGGGATTAAGTTTCCACCCTTCCCTAATCATAATTAAACTCCTCAAATCTTTTTCAAGACCAGTTCTATCAAATCAAAAGGTTTTCCAATTTTAACCAGAATTAAAATTGGTGGCAACTCCCTCTTCTTTAAATTGATTGTCATCCTCGTTACGCACCCTGGATATTGTGACAGTTGGCGACTCCAGGGGAAGTTAGAGAGTCAAGCCTATTAGAGTAAATTATGCAAATAATTATAACTTTATAATATTTATTTTTTTCCTTTCGTTTTGTTTTTTTGGTGAAGTCTTCCTTTTATGTATTTGTATATATTTGTTTATTTTATCTAAATATTTGTCACTCAAACCTTAGGATAGATGACTTTTTTGTATATATATTGTTTGGTTTTGTATTCAGGGATTTATATAATACATAGGGTTTGAAAGGTTGGTATGCTCCTCACACATAGTGCACAATCACCACTTCACAAACCTTTTTGGGCTCTATACCCAAGCTTGTGCAACCTTAGGAATAGGAAGGGTCCTAACATTGTCATTGAGGGGCTTCATGCTCACTTGGCATATGGCGGGACACCACCAATTGTTACTAGCGGCATGGAATGGTCATATTGAGAGGGTTTATCCCTACTTGTGATCCTTTCATGAGCTGGGTCTCTATCTTATGATAAGGGCAATTGGGACCATGGCCTTTAGAAAGTCTAGACACATCCTAAAAACCATGCACTAATAGAATAAGCTTAGTAGCCTCCCAAATTAAGGTTATGACTTTAGGAAAATCCTTCCCCTAGGACTAATCCCTTTAGGACACAGGAGCATCCATTTATTTATTTATTTATTTTTTCTCTTACATAAGCTTGCATAAAAATCTCTTGCATGGTTTGCATATAGAAATCATCTGGCATGACTCATTCATTGCATTAAAAAAAAATCTCTTGCATGGCTTGCATATAGAAATCAATCATCTGGCATGACCCATTCATTGCATAGAAAACTCTTACATGGTTTGCATACAGAAATCATTTGGCATGACCCATAAAAAGAAAAATCTCTTGCATGGCTTGCATATAAAATCATTTGTCATGACTCACATGCATTACTCATGCATCTTCCATGCATACAGTGCTCATTTGCCATACATAGCATCATTCCTTTTAATTTTATATCTTTCTGAATAAAGTCCTTTTTTGTGCAGGTACAAAGGTTATCATTAGCTCTCAAGATACAACATGGAGACAATCCAAAATAACACTAGCAATGCAAGAAACATCAAGGTTACCATGATCTATAGTGACTTGAGCACAATAAGCAAGATGAGTAAGCTGATGCCGCATGAAGACAAGCTTGACTTCCAGAAAAAGTATGGACACATACTAGACTTGTTGGACATCTCAGTCCAAGAATCCATACTTAGCGCCTCGCACAGTTTTGGAAGCCTCAACTTCACTGTTTCGAGCTCGAAGATAGACATAGTGCCAACCATAGAAGAATACACAACCATGATAAGGTTGCCAATCCGTGAGAAAGCGGGTGTATACCTTTATCAAGGGAACTATGTGGCAGGAGCAAAAGTTGCCAAGTTGATTGGAGTTCAAGCTAATAAAGTGTTGATGGAAGAAAGAGGTGCAACTAGAGGATTAAGCAGAAGCTTCCTCGAGTCGCATCTTGAAACCTTGTCCGACAAAAGGAGTGGCACTTGTTCAAAAGAACCTTAGCACTACTAATTTATGGGCTTGTACTTTTTCCGTTTACCCCAAACATCGTGGACCAAGCTTCCATGGATGTGTTCTTCAGATTTTGCACTTATGGGGCGAACCCTTCCGCCATTCTAGCAAACACTCTTCTTCTGGAGATGTTTGTCATCAGAAGAGAGAAGGGAAATTGAGATGTTGTACGCATATGTTGTATGTTTGGGTCATGACACATGCCCGTGCTGGAGTCACATGGGGCGGTTGCCTGATCCGTTGAAGGACTTCCATCGTATCCCAATAGAGAAGCAACCAGCAACTGGATGGATGCAAGAGTTCTGATATCAAGCCCGGCACCTTTAAGTGGGTCTGTCCTTGGTACCATGGGGAAAGCATTATTTACAGTTGTGGAGAATTTCCCCATGTACCTTTAATGGGCCCAAGAGGTTGTATATCATATTCTCCTGCTCTAGTCCTAGACAATTGTGTTGGACACAAACTGAACCCCAGGAAGAACAACTAAGGGGTTATGGCTTCCTGTAGAAAAACCAAGACACTAAGACACAAGAGTTAGAGATCAAGAGGGCTTGGGAAAACATCAAGTTAGGGAGAAGTAGACTGGGAAACAACGGCCCACCTCATCACCTCAGGATGATGAATGGAGGGAAGCAAGAGTGAAACCAGTCAATGACCCAAAGAAAGCTTCAATGCCGAAAAGCTACTTCAGTCCATGCCCCAAATGGCCTCCTACATTGAGGTATTGGAAGCACAAATGAGGTTTTTGGAAGAAAAGAAGCAAAAGGCTGATCTAGGTTGTCATCCTCCAAGATCATTGCCACAAGAGGGATATGGAAATTGAGAAACTGAAGAATGAATGTGTTGACTCGTTCGAGGCATCCCGATCACGAAAGAACAAAGAGAATGTTTCGATGGCCAACAAGATCAGGGACTTGAAGGAAGGTTGCACCACCTTTCAAAGGAAAAGATAAGCCTTGAAAAAGAACTCATGAGCCAAGACAAGACCATGGCAAAGTTAGAAGCTGAGTGGAAGGGAATTGTCAAGGATCTGAAAAGAAGGTGGCCAATGAGAAAGGCATAAGAGGAGAACTAGAAAAGGTGATTAGCATGGAACGACAAGCAAGAAGGGAGCTAGAAGAGAGAGTGCAGGGTTTGAAGAAGGTCCTTGCGCGAACGAAAATGATTGTGATCGCGCATGGGCATCATCAGGCCAGTACCAGCACCTTTATGTCATGGCTGATAAACACGACAATTTTGGAAGGATGAAGCCCTAGATCGCGTAGAAGAGGTAGATGGATGGAAGAAGAAATATGCCCAAATGGTTGCCGAGATCAATTACCATGGCTCAGTCATCGCACAAGGTTTTGAAAAAGCCAAAGAGGATATGGAAGAGACACCACTGCTAACCTCCCAAGGAGTAACCAAGTTCATGGAGACATGTGAAGGATATTCTAGGAGATTTAAAAAGAGAAAGACAAAGCTTTTGATGTATTAGACCCATAATTCATGATGTACTGAATGACATTTCATTGGAATAAAACTTTCGCTCTTTTGTCTCTCAGACTTTACATGAAAAATATTCTATAGAGGAGGAATACTCCTTTGGAATGAAAATTAATCGCATTTTGGTCTCAAGTCAAAACCGCATTGCTAGTGTTTATTAGATGGTCTTTGTTGAGGAGCAAATACTCCCTCAAAATGCTATCAACTACACTTAACGTTACAGGGTGAGGTACTCGTAACAATGAGTGAAGGGGATCTCTATTTGTTGAAGAAGCTAATGACAACCCTTGCATCAATCAAAATAATTAAAAAGAAAAACCGAAACCATGTCCTCTCTTGCAGGACATCTTCGTTATTCTTCAAGAGAAAGCTTCGTCTACACCAAAGTCATCAAGGAGCCATGGCAGGAGAAAGAGATCTTGGAAAAGAAATTGATGAGTTGAAGACTGCAATGAATGAACAAGTGGAAGTGGTCAAAGAAGCTATTGCACATATGCTTAAGTTCAAAGAAAATGGAGGAGGAAGTGGAGGCAATAACTCCAACAATGAAGAGCCAGGATATGACTCAGATGGGCATACCAACAATGCAACCCCACATAATAACCTGGAGGCAGAACGACTAAAGCTCAAGCATGAATTACAAGAAAGCATGTAGGAACAGTTGCGAATGCGGGCCTAATCCGAACGGTCCAATGAGTATTAGTGATCTGTGTTTGCCCCCAATGTGGTCATTCCCAAAGACTTCAAGATGTCTGAGCTCATCAAGTTCGATGGTAGTACCAATCCCATCATGCATTTGCGAATGTATTGTACCAAAATGGGAATGTGGTCAAAAGATGAGAGCTTCCTAATTAGCTTTTTTCCTGAAAGCTTGGACGGGGCTGCATGGGAGTGGTACATGCAGATGGATCAAACATAGTCAGGTGTTGGGAAGACCTGGCTCAGGCTTTCACAAACCAATACAAGTTTAACCTGAACGCTGCACCCCAGAGACCAATTGAAAGGGATGAAGAAGAAGGAGAACGAGTCTTTCAAAGAATATGCTCAGAGGTGGAGGTCCATGGCTGGAAGGGTTGTTCCACCGATGTTGGAGCAAGAAATGTGTTCATACTTTATTCGTACGTTGGAAGGTCCCTATTTCAAGAACATGCTTGGGACACATGTGAAGAGTTCATGGATTTGGTCAAAATAGGAGAAAGGATTGAGACAAATATCCAGGAAGGGAAGGTAGAGCTAGCAACGGGGGAAGTAAGTGATTCCCAATAAGAAGAATCCTCATTTCAAGAAGAAGGAGAATCCTGTCAACTACATCCACCCTCAATCCCAACAACCTACTCCTCGGCCGAACCACTATCCAACTCACCCATTTTTCCTAAATCAACAATATCCATTTCCAAGAGCTACTTCACCCCAAATACCATACACACCTTAGCTTCACCAAATCAACCATGTTTCCTACCCACGACCTTATACACCAACAACACCCAGACCCCACCAAGCACCACCCCAAGCCCACCAGACAAGTAATTCCTTTACAACTCCTCCGCTATTTAACCAACAACACCCGGGCCCCGATGGAGAACCGACCCTTACCCAATTTTCATATAAGTAATGCCGAGTTGTTTAAGCGTTTGTGCGGAGACAACTTGTTAGGCCCACGTCCTGGGAAGACCTTTGTACCACCATATCCTTGGTGGTATAACCCAAACCAAACTTGTGACTATCATTCAAACTCCCGGACACTCTCGAAGATTGTTATGGGTTTAGAAAGGTAGTATGGCATTTGATCGATAGCGGTGCCATCAGGTTAGAAGAGGAATCAAGACCAAATATAAGGAACAATCGTTCCCGACCAGCACAGGCCAAGTGAATTTTATCTGAGGAGCATATGAGTCAAGGAGTTGGGAATGCCAAGCTCCCAATGAAAGAGATCCTGAAGCATTAAGGAGGGGATATCAGATGGAAGCTGAAAGACGGAAAGGAAGAAGAACAGTGAAAGGAGATGAATGTGACCTATTATGTGAGTGTTTCGAAAAGAAAGAAAGCACCACCTAGAAGAATGTCTAGAGCTGAAGCTTTACATTGAAAAGATGATCAATCTAGGGGTGCTTGAGATACAAAAAGGGTCAGAAAAAGCATCAATATGATCCACCGTGCACCCCTGGTTTTTAAAGTCTACAAACATGAGCCATCACCTGCTTTTAAGGGGCCTAAGCCATTTCCTTATGAAAGCAACCATGCAGTTCCATGGAGATATGAAACAATGATAGATCAAAAGCCGTGCCTGTCTTCAAGGTATCTAGCTGTTCTTCTTATCTTGCCAACACTGCAAAGTCTAATAAGCCAGGAGTGATTAGAGAACATGGGTGAAGTTTGTTAGAACCCTCTGCATTAGAGTCTATTACCAATGTTACAGGAATAGGGGGAATTACTGGAGCGGTAGGTGTTACACTCCAAAAAGTTATTGAAAAGCCCCCAAGTGATACCTGAAAGATCCCCAAATAGTGCCTGTGAAGGGGGTAAAGAAAAAAGCCAGGAAGAGGATGAAGAAGAATTCCTGAAAATAATGAAACGAGTGAATATGACGTGGTAGAACAACTGAAGAAAACACAGCAAAAATCTCACTCTATTCATTGATTTTGTCTTCGGAGGCTCATCGCAATGCAATTAAGAAGGTGTTGGATCAAGCATATGTATCCAAGGATATAACCCCTGATAGGCTTGAAGGAATTATGAATGCGATTAAAACGGCTAATGCTATCACCTTCACAGGAAACGAGGTTTCCCTCATGCGGGGCGCCGAAGGCGCTCCATATCACCCTCAAGTGCCAAGGTTGCAATATTGCAAAGGTATTGATTGATGGAGGATCAGCCTTCAATGTGCTTCCTTACTCTACACTGCGGCAGCTACCAATTGATCCCTCCACGATTGAACCAACTAGGATGATCGTAAAGGCATTCGATGGGTCACTGAGAGAGATCATGGGTGCTATTGATCTTCAGCTAGAAGATTGGGCCAACTACTTTCATGACCAGATTCCAGGTGATGGACATTGAGCCGGGTACACGATGTTATTAGGGAGGCCTTGGATTCATGAGGCAGGAGCTGTCCCCTCAACACTTCATCAGAGGGTGAAGTTTATAGACGATGGGAAACTCGTTACTATCAAAGGGGAAGAAGAATTGTTGGTGACCAAGCCAGTGACAGTGCCATACATCGATGTCTGAAGATACGCTTGAGGTCTCATTTCAAAACCTCGAGATAGCTGAACAAGTGGAGCCGAAAAGTGATATGCATCAAGTGGCCGCTCAAATAATGTACAAGAGCGGATTTGAAGATGGAAAAGGGTTAGGGAGCCAACTGCAAGGAATCAGGAATCCGATCTTACTTCCTGACAATCCTGGAAACTTGGCCTTGGGTATGAAGCTACAAGTGAGCAACAGCCTTTTGAATCATCCAAGAAGAAGATCCCGCATATTAGGATACATTCCCCGCACCTAGCAATGGTGATGATAGAAGGTAGATCGACACTCTCAAAGGAGCCAAAGAGATGCCTCGGCTAATCTACCCAAGCTGTGAGCCATTGAACAATTGGGATTCTGTGCCCTTAAATGATTTGTTGTACTTTGAGTAATGGATGCTTTAGTCACCTTTATTGTACTTCAATTTCAATTTAATAAAATGATTATGCATGGTTTCTCTTTCTATTCTTTTTGTGATTTTCTTCTTTCATTTATCTCTTTTATTTATTTTGGGTCTCGTCTCAATTCCAGGACTCATCCCTCCAGAATCTTTATCTTGTGCAAATGATTGTAAAAACCCATTAACTGATTATTGCTTTACAATGGACTTGAATGAAAATGAACAAGATGAAGATTCCAGTTGTGCCAACAATTTGCCAAAATCATAAACTCGATGGAAAAGGGGATAAATCCACACGATGAGGTCGTTGAAACTGTGAATTTGGGACTGATGAGGATAAGAAAGAAGTGAAAATAGTCGACAACTCAAAAAAGGAGGAAATGGTTGCACCGTTTCGTGAATTCCTGATATTTTTGCCTGGTCTTAGAGATATGCCTGGTTTGGACCCAGAGATAATGGCTCATAAAATCCCTTTGATTGAGGGGATGGAACCTAAGCGACAGAAATTGCGGAGAATGAGCCCTGAAATGTCACTTAAAATAAAGGATGAAGTCAAAAGCAACTCGATGCAGGTTTCCTGGAGGTTTATACCCAAAATGGATAGCCAACATAGTACCTATCCAGAAGAAAGATGGAAAGGTTAGAATGTGTGTGGACTATCAGGATCTGAATAAAGCAAGCCCAAAAGACAATTTTCCCCTCCCCATATAGATGTTCTGTCAATAACACAGCAAGAAGTCATCGGTTCTCCTTCATGGATGGCTACTCAGGCTACAATCAGATCCTAATGGAGAGGAGGACAAGGAAAAGACATCATTTGTCACTCAGTGGGGGGTGTTTTGCTATAGAGTAATGCCATTTGGGCTGAAGAATGGGGTGACATACCAGCGAGCGATGGTGACTCTTTTCCATGACATGATCCATAAGGAGTTAGAGGTATATGTTGATGATATGGTAGCAAAGTCACAAGAAGGGGAAAGTCATGTTGTTGTGCTCAGAAAGTTGTTTGAAAGGTTGAGGACTTACAAGCTTCGGTTGAATCCAGCAAAATGCACCTTTGGAGCATCCACCGGAAAACTGTTAGGATTCATCGTTAGCAAGAAGGGCATTGAGGTTGACCCAGACAAGGTCAAAGCCATTCAAGACATGCCAGGACCTAAGACAGAGAAGGAGATTCGAGGTTTCTTGGGCCGTTGAATTACATAGCGAGATTCATCTCTAATTTGACCTACACTTGTGAGCCAATATTCAAACTATTGAGGAAAGACAATCCAGGTAAATGGGATGACAGATGTCAAGAAGCCTTTGACAAAATCAAGAACTACCTGTCAAATCCACCTCTCTTAGTTCCACCCACACCAGGGCGGCGCTTATACTATATTTCACGGTGTTGCATGGGTCTATAGGGGCAGTTTGGGTCAACATGATGAGTCCTTCAAAAGAGCAAGCCATTTACTATTTGAGCAAGAAGTTCAATGACTGTGAGTCTAGGTATTTGGCTATTGAGAAGACCTTGTGCATGGTATGGATAGCAAGGAGGTTACGGCAATACATGCTCTACTATACAACTTTGCTTATATCTCGCATGGACCCCATGAAGTACATTTTTGAGTCCACACATCTCCATGAGGATGTCCAAATGGCAAGTGGCTCTAGCAAAATTCGACATCAAGTATGTGACTAGAAAATCAATAAAAGGGAGCGTGATAGCTAACCACTTGGCCGAGAATCCACTCGAAGAATATCAGCCAATGGAGTTCAAATTTCCTGATGAGGATATCCTAGCAGCGTGGAAGAGGATAGTGAAAGTGAAGAAGAAGGGGACTTGATGTGGAAAATGTACTTCGATGGTGCCGTTAACATCCACGGGAATGGAGTTGGAGCAGTCCTAGTGTCCCCTAATGGAAAACAGTTCCCGATTGCTATCAAACTAGCATTTGATTGTACAAACAACACATCTAAATATGAAGCATGCATAAGGCCTGAAAGCGGCTATATCTCTTGGGGTACAATACCTAGAGGTCTATGGGGACTCAACCCTAATCATTTTTCAAGTTAATGGAGAATGGCGAGTCAAGGAGCACAGATTGCTATCATATTATGAACATCTCGTGAGCTTGAAAGATGAATTCAAAGAGGTCAGCTTCCATTACTTGCCTCGTGAGAGAATCAATTTGCAGATGCCTTAGCTACCTTAGCCGTGATGACCAACCTCGATCTAGAAGTGGAAGTGCAGCCTTTGCAAGTAGCCATTAGAAGAGAACCATCATACTGTTCAAATATTGAAGACGAGCCTGACGGCCGTGGTTTCATGATATCAAGAAATTCATCAAGGAGAGGGAATATCCGCAGCAAATGAGAATGATAGAAAGACACTCAGATAACTGTCCATGTCATTTTTCCTCTCGGGTGAGGTGTTATATAAAAGAAACCACGATGGAGTGTTGTTGAGGTGTGTCACTGTAGAGAAGCTAACTCCATCATATCAGAAGTCCATGAAGGTATTTGCGGAACTCATGCCAATGGCCACACATTATCTCGCAGATCCTCAGGCAAGGATATTATTGGCTCACAATGGAAAAAGATTGTATAGAGTTTGTCAAAAAATGCCACAAGTGTCAAATCTATGCTGATCGAATTCATTCTCCCTATGTCGTTGCACAATTTGACATCACCTTGGCCATTCGCAATGTGGGGCATGGATGTCATAGGACCGATTAATCCCAAAGCCTCCAATGGGCATCGATTCATCCTTGTAGCTATCGATTACTTCACCAAATGGGTGGAGGCTGCTTCCTACGCTAATGTAACGTGAAAAGTAGTGGTGAAATTCTTGAAGAACAACATTATTTGTAGGTACGGGTTGCCAGAAAGGCTCATCACAGACAATGCAACTAACTTCAATAATTCAGAAGTACAAAACTGTGTGAGCAGTTCAAGATCAAGCATCACAACTCGGCTCCCTACCGACCAAAAATGAATGGGGTATGGAGACAGCAAACAAAAACATCAAGAAGATCTTGAGGAAAATGGTGGTCACCTATAAGGATTGGAGTGACATGCTGCCTTGTGCATTGCATGCCTATCGCACTTCTGCAGATCCTCAACTGGGCAACCCCGTACTCGCTGGTGTATGGAATGGAGGCGGTAACACCCATAGAAGTGGAAATACCTTCTTTAAGAGTCTTGGTGGAAGCTGAACTGGAAGAAGCCGAGTGGGTCAAAACAAGATACGAGCAATTGAATATGCTCGAAGAAAAATGACTAGCTGCAGTATGCCACGGCCAGTTGTACCAGAAAAGGATGGCTAAAGCATTTAATAAGAATGTTCGCCCTCGAACGTTTCAGCCAGGAGATCTTGTTCTAAGAAGATTTTGCCAAATCAAGAGGATAATAGAGGCAAGTGGGCACCTACACACGAGGGCCTTTACATCGTTAAAGATGCCTTTTCTGGAGGAGCACTGATCTTGGCTGACATGGAAGGCAAAATACTTGCTAAACCAATCAATTCAGATGCTATAAAAAAGTATTTTGCCTAAAATAAAAAAGGGACTCGCTAGGTTGAAAACCCCGAAGGGCAACCTAGGCAAAAATTAGAGCAAAAAAAAAAGGGGCCCGCTAGGTTGAAAACCCAAAAAGGCGACCTAGACAAAAATTAGGGCACACAAAATAAAATAAAAAATAAAAAGAGAAGAGGAAGTTTCGCTAGGTTGAAAACCCGTAAGGGAAACCTATGCAATGGTGAAAGGTTGAGCCAATGATCAAGAAACTATATGGGGCACCGAAACTGGGCAATTTGAGTATCAGTGGATTATGGCATATTGTTGAGCACAACGGAGGATTACAATCATGATCATGGATTTTGAGTCTGGTGTAGCCAATTAATCAGTGAAGTAGGTAATCACATGAGAGAGCACACCAGTCTTTCTTCCTTTCTTAGGTCGTTGATATTCTAAATACTTTCCAGTTTGAAGTCCAATAAAATCGTCTTTCTTTTCCTCTGTGTCTCAATTTCTCTTTAACCTTTCGCTTCCGTATTTTCTTTTTAAAACCATGCATAATCATGATATTATAATTGAAGTGCAATTGAGGAATTAATTTGCTAACAAAGCTCAGAAATGATAAGTCAAATAGGGGGCTTGAAGACCAAGATTGACTCGCAAAGGAAATAAGGCAACTTACTAAGCCAGGGTTTGGAGGGTGACAGTCCAAATGTGGGTTCTTGATGGACTCTAAAAAGAGAGAAAAAGAAAAAAATCTCATTTGGTCGAAAACCCGGACGGGCAATGAAGGCAAAAGTTAGAGCAATAAAAAGGGCAATAAGATGCTGAAGCGTTACCATGCAAAGGTGTATTGGAGAACTGCCATGGAGAGGTTAACAGGATGGCTTATCCGAGGGATGGCTTCCTTTGGATTAGACGAAAGCTTTCTTGAAGAATAATGCAAAGATACCTCAAACTGGGGCAATTTTAGTTTTAAAGAGTTGTTGTCATCATTCTTTCTTATCACTAGTCATATCACTACTATATCAATTTTGCATCAATTCAGTCATCATCACTACAATAGACTCACATCATTCATCATATCATCATCACATCAGTTACTTTCAGCAATCATCACATCATCACAATCATTTAGTTTCACTTTTCACAAGTCTTTACGCTTTCATGTTTATTTCACAAGTTTTTACCGCTTTCACGTTTATTTCACAAAGTCTCTTATGCTTTCACATTTATTTCATGAAGTCTTTACGCTTTTGTGTTTATTTCACAAAGTCTTTACTGCTTTCACAAGTGTTTCCTGCTTTCACGTTTATTTTCGCGAGTTTTTACTCTACTTTCACATTTATTTTCACATGTCTTTACCGCTTTCACGATTACTTTCACATGCCTTTACTGCTTTCACGTTTACTTTCATAAATGTTTTCATGTTTATCTTCACAAGCCTTCGCTGATTTCATAGCTTTTCATGTTTTCACAGTCTTTCACAAGTGTTTAAATTTCACATTTCACGCTTTCGCAGTATTTTCATGCTTTCACGTCTTACATGCTTTCACAGCCTTTCATGCTTTCACGTCTTTTACAACTCTTTAAATTTCACATTTTATAAACTTTCACGTCTTTTCACGCCTTCACGCTTTCACAGTCTTTCATATGTTTTCGTGCTTTCATAGTCTTTCACGCTTTCGTTGTTTTTTATTTGCTTTCACGTCTTTCACATTTCACATTTTATATACTTTCACGTCTTTCGCATGCTTTATTTACTTTCACAAGTCTTTATTTGCTTTCTCAGTCTTTTACACGCTCTCACGTATTTATTTTCAGGCTTTCACGGTCCTTATTTGTTCACATAGGCTTTCCTCATTCACAGTCTTTCACATGCTTTCACATCTTTACACACTTTCAAGTCTTTCTATGCCTTCACAGTTTGTTTTCACGTTCTTTTACATGCTTTCACAAGCTTTACTTTCACAAGTCTTTTCAACTTCACATGCTTTCACAGTCTTTACGTGCTTTCACAGTCTTCCATACTTTCAATCTTTCATGTTTTCATAGTCTTTTACTTCATTATCACAGTCTTTTGCTTGCTTTCATAAGCTTTCAGTCTTTTAAAGTTCACATTTCGCATGCATCTAGCCTTCATCAAACCACCTTACATTCATTGTGCATTCATTATCATCACCATGCATTCATCACCATCATGCATTAATAATCATCATGCATCATTTGGACAAAATATGTGTTCATATCTTTACTTGTCTCTTAGCAAAATGTCAAAGTTAGTCTTTATATTTTTAAGAAACAAGTAAAGAGGGGCAACTGTGAACAACATATTTTGTCCAGATTGTCCTTCATTTTTATTCACTTATTTATTTATTTATTTATTTTTCCTTTTGTCAAAAAAATAAAAAAATAAAACAGAAGGGAGAGAGTGTTAACCAAATGCAATCTCTTAAGTTCAGGATTAACCTATCAGTTTTATTATCAGTTGCAAATTTGCGATCATGATCTCAAATAAAGGAAAGAATGCAACATTGCCTGGATTAGAGCTTGTATCAATTATAATCAGAATCACATTAGAACCAAATAAAAATAATCTCAATCAAACTAAATCAAATCCTTAATCCTCCAAATCAGAATCACTCAATATTATGGCCACGGATCCACAACTATATATATACAAGGCCATTCATCAAAGGGGGCAGCAATAAGAGAGATCTGAGGCAACAATAAGAGATTTCAAAAAAATACAGCAACATACACAGAAACAACAATAGGAAAAAATCTGAAAATCACAGCCACACGGAGAGAAGTTCTGAGCCATAATCTCCATCATCACGGCGGGCATGAACCCCCTTTGCCTGCCGCACGCGCCTGCCTCCGTCACCAGGCGAAGCCCGCTGCTCGCCGCGTGTTCTCTCGACTCCGCATGATAGCCCTCCATTTCAGCCCTCTGTCCGCGCCCAACGCCTCCCTGGACCCGAGACCGCGATGAGCCAACCAACCCCGCCTCTCCATTCACGCGTCAACCCAGCGAACCTTCCACCGCGACAGTAAAGTGAGATCGTGAAGCCAGCAACAACGCACCAGACGCCACCGCAGCAAATCCCATAGCGTGCAGCTTCCCCACGATCCGCGTGAGCCACCCACGTCCCCGTCAAGCCGCCGTGAAGCTCCTCCTCTCTTCGTGCAACGGCTGCAACCTCGCCCGCTCTGCGCGTTGAGCCACCCGCGAGGTCCACCCTCCTCTTGCCTCTCTCTCAGCCTTTTCTTCTTTCACTCTCAGCCACTCTCTATTTCCCTCAATCTCAATTCCAAAAGTGAAATCTCTAGACCTTATCTCCGTGCATGTGCTGATGTTTATTCTTTCTTTTTGTTTTTTTTTTTTTAAAGAACATCTTGGGCTTATTAGGATAGTTTGGTTTTAAGTCAAAGTCTTTTTTCTTGCTTGCCTTTTGGGCTTGATATTTTGGATTTAAAAAAAAAGGAAAAGAGATGTTTAATTTGTCTAGATTTCAAGATTTCAAAAAATAATAATGAGAAATAAAAGTAAAAGTATTTCTCTTTTTCATAAATAAAATCAATCAATGAATATTTATTTATCTTTATAATTAAAACTCATCAACAAACAATCATTTTCTACAGAACGACGTGGCTTTGAGTTCCTCATTGCACCAGAGGATACGTTGGCGTAGCCAACAACTATCAAGCCAAAATTAATTTTTTCATTAAATCTTGTTCTCTTTTCATTCTTTTTTCCTTTCTTAAATTTTATTTATTTTTTATTTCTATTACTTTGGGGAAAATAAATATTCTAAAATTATAAATTAATTTGCATAATGAGCTCTAGGGTAACCGTATTATACGGATGTATTAGGGTGCAAGTGGGATTAAGTTTCCACCTTTCCCTAATCATAATTAGACTCAAACTCAAATCTTTTTCAAGACCAGTTCTATCAAATCAAAAGGTTTTCCAATTTTAACCAGAATTAAAATTGGTGGCGACTCCCTCTTCTTTAAATTGATTGTCATCCTCGTTACGGCACCCTTCGGGTATGTTGTGACATGAATTATCAAGGATTTACAATGGTTGCATGCTTCAGACTTCAACGTGGCACGTGCTTCAAACTTCAAAGCTCAGAGCTGGTTTGGAGCGTGGCTCAAGAGCAAGTTGCAGGACATCGCAGGTGGGTTGGCACGGGAACGAGGTGATGGATCTAGTTTGAGAGCACGCGGTTTGGACGTAAACGGGCCGATCGGGTTTAATTACTATGCCTGGAGTCCCTCATTGAACAATGGCCACAAGTGCAAATAATGTAAACAATAGTGACTCATTAACAAAGTCAGCAAAATCCACCTGTTTAGATTTAACCGTTAATGAAAATTTTGGTTATCCAACGGTTGAAATACATTCATGCAGAGGGACTAACGTTGGCACCCTATGTAACACCTCAATAAGCTCTAATTCTTCCACCTTAAGTTTTAATATTATTATTATTTTAAACAATAATTAGCTAACATAATATTATTATCTTGTAAAATGAAATTTTTTTTTTTTTAAACCTATGATTATTTCTCATGTATAGCTCTTTTGGAATAATATATACCAACTGGAATCATGTATCTGGTAGATTCCCAGGAAAGAGAGGTGGGTCATAATGGACACGCTTAAATACCAAGTCTTTCCTAGCCAGAACCTTTCCAAATCACACTTTTAGTAATACACTTTCTTCCAGCAACCCAAAGGTGATTTTTAAATGACAAAGAATATTTCTTTTCTAATATATTACTACTATTTTTTAATCAATAGTTCCCAGTTTAGACAACCATCATCTATAAAAACATACTTCACTACTAACATCAATCCATAGGATATAATACACATTCAGATACATTAAGGAAAACTTTAATATAACAATATAACATAACCAAAGTCTGGTAACAGATAGTAAAGATTCTATCTAGCACACATAATAGAATCTGATTCATCCAAGGCTACATCCATTTCACTGTTGATGACGATCCATGTTATCTAGACACATCAAAGAAAAGGGGTGAGAGAATTTCCAGGTAGGGTGATGTTTCAGGGGAGTCCATTTCATCCAAAAATACTAAGAATAACACGGGAGTAGGTAAAATGCAATCTTTTATATTAACTCAAATTATATTTTACTAATTTCAAGTAAGATAGAAGTGCACAATATCAATCATAATAAAAGTTCATAAAAGAAGTGTAATAAATAATCATGAGTGTACTATAAGCTCCTTTTATAGTATCATGTTCTTTTCAAATGATTATAGTCTGCAAGGTTTACTTCATATTGGATCTATGAGAGCTCATTCAGGCGTCCCAGTCAGATGAGATGAATACCAAGTCTTTGTCCGCTAGCATGGCGGGGCCCAAGGTATCACTATAACGTACACCAAGTCCTGTCCGCAAGGCAGGCAAAGGTGTCTTTTAGCAATGGAAGACTAAGTGTACACCAAGTCCTTATCTGCTATAAGACGGCCGAGGTGTCACTTATTTATGTATTCATTTTACATAGTACATACAGTATACATAAAGAATGAAAATTACATAAAGTTTACATGATTTCTTTCATATTTACATATAGACCACAAGATTTTTCATATTTACACATAAAGTCCAAACAACATAGGATTCCTAAAATACTCATAAAACCCATATTTCTTACAATTATTATTGAAGCACCAAATCACACTATTTTTATAAATTCATTTCCTTTATAATAAAATATACTTAACTTAGTTTTTCATCATATAATAATTTATTTTCAAGTAATAATATGTTGCTAATTCCATAAGCCCAAATACACCCAAAATTATTTCCAATCTATCTTTAGAAAATATGTAGGTAAATTACCTTTACATGTTCAATATAAGTAAAAAATATTTTTATCGATATAAAGATATAATCATAGGGTAAATAAAAGAGCAATAAAATCTAAGAAATATTTAAAAATAAATAATTGAAATTATACCCAAACTTTAAGAAATCACTTCAAGCATGAATCTAGTTAGTTTATATGTCATATTCCTAATGGGACCTTAACTTAAATCTTTGTAAATAATATTTCTTAATGTTAATAAATTTATATTCAAGTCAAATATTTATAATCCAAGGTCCATAGTCCAAAATAAACATAACACATAAACCAAGCTAAATATTACATGCTCAAAGGTTTAAAATCCTTTCATTATAATGAATTAAATATAACACTTTTTATGAACTAAAAATGTTTTATGATCAAATACATAATGAGGTCAAAATCAAGCTATACTACCTTAAAATTTCACAACTTGTGCACAAAACTTTATTAAATGAAAATACATGGTTCAACAAATTTAGACAACATTGAAATATTTGAAGAAAGCATAATCAAAATTTAAATGATCTTAAATCATACTTTTCAACCATATAAGTAAACAAATAAATATACATCATATACACATAGATTAAGTATTTTATGTCACAATCTTTAAATCATTCAAACATATTAAAACCGTAAACACAAACTTTGTATCATAACAACATCATATATGAAAATCATGCATGAAGCTTATTAGTGAAAGAAAAACCCCTACTTGTTCTTGGAGCTTTAGAAACTTAGCAACACCCACGCTAGACCAGCAACTTCTTCAAATTTTCTAAACCTTCTCTAAGGGATATAATTCATGTATAAAGGGAGGGAAGTGTTGAAGTTAGATGGTGATAAGAAGAGGTGATAATTTGGAGGTGATTTGCTAAAAATTTATAAATATTTTTGTGTGAAAATAAAGAAAATGAAGAGAAAAATGATGGTTATGATTGTTGATAGATTTTGGGCAAGAAGAATGAAGTGTGGAGTGATGTTTAGAGGGGTTCTATTTATAGAAAAAGTTTAGGATTAAAATATTACTAATTTCATAATTTATTTATCATATTTGATTAGTTAAATATTAAAACTAACACTAAATAATTTAATAAATTCTCAATTATCATTTAAAGACATAATAAAATGTTAATGAAATGATTTAAATTCATTTATTAAATTTTAATATATTTAAATATAATTTAATAATTAATTATTCAAAATAAGATAAATTTGCTTATACTAGTTCATCTTAATTAAGTTAATTAATTAGTAAATGACTTATTTTTCTTATTCAAACATCATAATAAGATTATTAGAGATATAATACAAGTATTCACAAAATTTATATAATTTTATATAATTATTTATATTTTATTTGGTATTTTACACTATTGCTAGTTTTATTAAGAATTAATTATTAATTAACTAATAATTTATTTAACTATTATTATTTTTTTCTTCTTTGGCAGCCTATAGGTTTGAAAAATATGTCTAATAGAGTTACAGAGGGTGGAAAGTTATCTTGAATGATTAATATATGAAAATGACAAATTTTGCATATTTATCTTAAAGTTATATATACTAAATAATTCATAAAATCATCATAAAAATTAATTTTCCTTAATCTATTGTTAAGAACATGTTTTTACCTTATTTATAAGTTATCTATAATTTTCATGAATTTTTCTATAATTTTTAGTATTTTTAATATACCTTTACCTTAATTAGGTCTAATTTGAGCTAATTAAAATAATTAATTATCTATAAATAAAATATATAAATTTTATATAGTAGCCCATGTGAATTTTGAGCTTCCTAACATGATAAGCTCATCTTTGTTGAAATTTTTAGTCAAAGTTTGGTTGGTTGTTGAATAATTATAATATGAAAGTTTGACCATTTAATTTTATTTTTCAAATATTTTTTTCTTCCATGTGGCTGATCTAGGTGTTAATTAATTGGTTTAATATTTTCAGCAAGATAAATCAAGGTTTAGGAAAATTTATCTTAAATTTTAAGTGATTATTTAGGTAATTTAAGCTTTAATTAAGTCAAAATTAATTAATTAAAGATCAATATGATTTTTAACACTATCCATAGCCTAATGGAGAGACCTATTTCATGGTCCTCCTTATTTAATATCATAACTTAGTTAAAAAAAAAATTTACAAGACTTAGAGTTATTTTCTAAGATTTTTTTATTTTATACTCACAATAGGTTATTTTTGTGCAATTATGCTAATATTATTCAAAATTACTTAATATTGATATTTATGATCAAAGTTATTTTTAAGTTATATTTGTAATTTTTTATCATTTTTTTAATAATTTAATGACACTCTCTAAGCTTTTCTAATGTTTCTGTTAGCTTTTTCTAGCTAATTATGTTATAAGTTTATTTTCTATCCTCTAGTGGTATTTTTGTAATTTTAATAAAATCCAATGGAATAATTAAAATTTTACATTTTGGTGCTAAGTTCCAGATTGTACAACTATTAAGTTTTGTAATATTTTAATTATATATTTTTTTAATAATTATCTTTAAATATTTCTTGCCTAAACAAAATCCTCATATTTCAAAATAAAATGTTATAACAAAGTAACACTATATTAAGAAAAATTTGGGATGTTACACCCTACATGGGGCACACCAACAAATCTGGTCCCTAGAAATAGAGGAGTGGGGATTTTTAACAAAAATAAAATGAAAAAAGAGAGGTTACACACTTTTCCGTTTCCAGTTGCTTACATATATGTCCTCTCTTTCTAATAGCAAGTTTTTTTCATAAAAATAACACAAAAGTTGACTTAAATCGACTTCTGTTATGCATACATTTCAAGGTCAGGTCATATCATGTTAAATCATGTCTGGTCTGCCAAATAAACACCAAAGTCGATTTGGATTAATTTCATAAGCGTGTTTTTTCAAGATATGTTAGGTAATCGTTGCAATCGACTTCTGTAATAACACAAGAAGTCGATTGTACTAATTTCAATTGTACCTTGATAATTAAATTTTAATAACACTCAATAAAAAATTTTAAATAAGATAAAATATAATATAATATAATATTTTAAAATAAAAAACTAAATTAAGTTACCTTCATTGACAATCTACCGCAATATGATTAACAACATCAACATGGTAGAGCTCACTCTCCATGGCATCAAGTATAACACACCCTTCCTTGATGGCCATAGAGAGCGAACTCCACCATCTTAATGTTGTTGATGATATTGCGGATAATTGTAGTAGTAACTTAATTTAATTTTTTATTTAATAATATTGTATTTTATTTTACCTTATTTAAAATATATTGTAGTTAAATTTGAAATTGTTTAGTATGGTGTTGTTTCTTTTTTATTGTTCTAGTATGTTAAATTTATTTTAGTTTGGAACTCGTAGGTAGCATCTTATAGTTTAATTTTCTTATATTTCATTTACTATATAGTTGAACATGAATAGTTATTATAAAACTATGCTTAAATTTGTTATTAGTATTTGTTGTTGTAGACTCGGTAGTATTAGGTAGGCGTGTTATGATTGAACTCTTCCGGTAATTCTCATTCCTTTATCCTTCGGTTGGGATCCGTTACTGTTCATCAATGTTGGGCCGTTCTCATTAAATGATTTGACCTTCCCATTAGGAAAACGCTCCATATCTTGGGGTTGGGAAGATCTTGTGCTCTTGGGCCTTCGAGTTGTAAAGCCCAATCTCTAGAAGTATGGGTTGGTCGGGTTGTTAAGATTCTTGCTAACTTAGAAGTAGGATGGCCAAGAAGGCCCCATGAATGTGGGCCATGTTGTGGGCCGCAAGGTTCGTATGTGTCCGAAATAAAGGTATGCATATTATTTTATAAGTTATTAGTATTGTATATTATTTAATAAGTAAAGAATAAATAAATGATATTAAATTTGATTATTTAATGTGTTAAAACATTTTATTTGCTATAATAACTTATTGGAAATTATTCAAGTTTTAAACTAGTGGGCGTTTAATTTAATTTTAATTGGCAAATTTGGATAGTTTAATTTTAGGTTTTATTAATTTTATTGGAATGGCAAAAATCTAAAATAGCTTTAGGTATCCTTTTTTAGGTAAGTTTGTTATAGTTTAATTTGCTTGTATTTATTTTATTTTAGTATAATTTAGGGTAGTATAATTTAGTAGAACATTGTAATATTATATAGTGGTAGTTAAAATATTATATTATTTTATTATTAAGTGTTATTAAAATTTAATTATCAAATTATGCCAAGTAATCAAAATTGGTTGCAATCGACTTCTTTTTGTATTGCAAAAGTCAATTGCATCAAATTACTGACATAATTGACAAAACTGACACGCCTATGAAGTCGATTCAAATCGACTTTGGTGTTTATTTGGCCTACCCAACATGATACGACGTATATGACTAAGCCTAATGTATGCAGAATAGAAGTTGATTTGAGTCGACTTGTGTTATTTTTGTGAAAAAATTTACAATGTAAGAAAGTATATTCAAATCGACTTCCATTAAAAAAAAAAAAGAGGACATATATGTAACTAACGGAAAACGGGTGTAATCTTTCTATTCTTTCATTTTATTTGTGTAAATATGTTCTTCAACAGGTATAATAAGAGTAAAAACAAAATGAACTTATTTGCTTCTTTACCCCAATTTTAAGGGACAAAAAATGAAAAATTTAAGTGACAAGCAAGGAATAAAGTGTTCCTCCTTTATCATTTCGCTCCATCAACTAACATCACTTTGCAAACACTTTTAATTAAGAGTACTAATTGATATATTAATTTTATTATTATTGGTTGTGATGGCTAAGTATTATTAGATATGATAGATAATTGAACATAGTGAGGATCACTATCATGTTCAATAGTAAAAGAGTGGCAAACCAATTGAATACCTACTTTTAAGTGTTCAAATAAGATTTTTACTTAATTAACGAACCTCATTCTCCCTTCCTTGACTTTTCCTTCATTATTAAATTCTCAGACATGAGTTTTGTTATATCCTCCTACAAGTGTTTCTACATATCTTTCGAATACTAAAACAAGTAAAAAATAAATACAATCAATGTCTTAAGAATTTAAAAAGTAAGTACTACTTACTTTATTTGGCATGTAGGAAATTTTATAGGAATATTCTATCAATTACTTCATATTGTATTGTCACGACTCGACCTATTGTGGTGAAAATCGTGACGGGACTACGAGAAAGAATTGTTTAAAAAATTGGAGTCGCCACCAAGTTTATTCAAAATGGAAAACATGGAAAACCCATTTATGTTTAAAGGAAAGGTCTTTGTAACCAATTTGAGTTCGGAGTCGGTTATGCATAGAGAAGGGTGATTTAATCCTACGCACCTCATACACGTCCTTAAACGATACCTATTGATTGTGCAAATTATTAAAAACCCTTAAAAATATTTATTTTATTATTATTTTTATTTACAAGAAAATTATTAAAAAAATATTTCTTTAAAAAGAAATTTTGGAACATAAACTACAATTTAGATGTCCAAAATACCGAGGTAACAAGGTCACGGCTAAATTAACATCTTTATTTGAAATAATATAACAAGTTAAGTTGAATACATGGAAATAAAAAGATCTCTTATAAACCATAAAATATTTACAAATAACTAAAAAACTTATTTTGATATTTTTTTACAAAAAGGAAAGAAAATAAATAAATTTTCAAGGAAATTTGGGATCATTAAGTTGTCAAGCTAAATGCCCGCAATTAAGTTAACAAGTTGTCATGGATAAATTAACATTTTTTATCCAAAATTCCCAAATAAATGAAAAATTTAAATTAAATAAAAAGTCTCATGAAATAAAAAAAATTATTTACAAATAAAACAAAAATTATGAAAATTTAATTTTGATTTGACAGGATCGGAATCGCCTACTCCTACGTATCCCCTGGTACAATAGGAAACTCAAAGTCACGTAGTTCTTTAGAAAATAATTGTGTTTTTGATTAATTTTAATTTTGAAAAGGAATTTTGATTATAAACTTGGCTAAAATATTCTAGAATGCATAATTAATAAGCCGTCCTGCTCAATTAATTCTATTTATTTATTAAAAAAATCATCAATTAAGGAACTAAATAAAATTTTTTAATAAAACAAAAACTCAAGTATTTATCTTATGTCCAAAATGAAATAACTCTTTTATTTTAAACTCAAACTAAACCAATTCTACAACCAACGGGTCTAAAGTCAAAAATTAAACAAACACTAAATCAAACAAATGAACTTAAACCTAAAGAAATAATTCGAAAATTAATTCTACAAAATAAAATGACACTAACTTAAACTAAAATAAATCTTAAAACTACTTATTTATTTTCAACTTAACTAATTTAATTTTCACTTATCCTATTACTACACACCCACTCACACACATGCTCACACACACACACGAACACACATTCACTAAAACACAAAAAATAACTTGCTCTCTCACACATGGCCTTACAGGGAAAGAGAGAGATAAATTGAGAAAAGATCAAGAAAGAGAGAAGGGAAGAAAAATCAAGATCGGCGGACAAAGAAGGAGGCTTGGCGGCGAGGCCGGGTGAGGCCACAAGGCAAGGACGTGGCATGAGTGCGAAAGGGGCACGGTCGGCCGGTTTCACAGGGAGGGCGGAAGGACCACCATGCAAGGAAGGTCGTTCTTCCTTGCGCGGCAGATCGGACTTGGGGTGATCTTCGCGAGGCCAGGATCGAGAGAGGAGCCGGAAGGGCGCGGCCGGAGGTGACTGCCACGGCTCGGTCCGAGCTTCGCGCGGTCCTGGCAGCTGATGAAGTGGTTCGCGGCGATGGTTGGCCCGGAAGAACCGATCGTGGGTGATGCTACGTGAGGAGGACTGCACGGAGGAGGAAGACCGGTGGCGGTGGTGCGCGCTGAGACGAGCCCGCCTGGTAATTCCTTTTCCTTTCATTTCTTTTTTTTTTGAGAAAATGGAAATTGATTCTGATTTGGGATTTTTTGTAAATAACTGTACTGTTGATGACTGTGATTCGTATGAATTGAGTTGGGTATCTGGTTTTTGATTTGTATTTGGCTGAGGATGTTGGTATAGAGGGATGATTTTCTGATGTAATTGATATGGTTTGGCTTACAATGGAAAATGGACACTTGAAAAGAAAAATCAATCAACTAATAATTTACCTGTGGTTCAGTGATATTTCTCTTCTGTTTGTTCTCTCTATTAGTTCTCAATGTCTCTGAACAAAATTTTTCAAAGAATGAAAATAGTGATCTCTAAAATTCCCCCTCATCTGTGAAGTTTTGATCTCATTTTATACCCAGTTCTAAGTTCAAATTTTCAAAATGGCAGGCCATATTTGTTGAAAAATTTATCCTCTAATTGCTTGCTTGATTTTAGGGGATTTGATGTCGATATTTTTGAAAAATTTCCTTTGTTTTGTTGCCATCATCATTCCTTTTGCATGCTCTGACCACTTCCCCTTCTTGTTTCATTATTATTATTTTCTAAGAAAGGACAAGAATGAGATCGGTGCAAGGCGCTTCTCATTTCTGACTCCTTTGTTTTGTTGCATGCTCCTCTTTCACGCCTTCATTTTCATTTTGTACTTATCCGTGCATGCTTTCTCCTTTTTTTTTGTCCGTTTCTTTTTTTGAATTTTTAATGAAATAACAAAATAATGAAAAGAAGTGGGCAAACAATGGCAAACAACAAAAACGTAATGGGTTTTCTCTTTTCTCTTCTTTTTTTTTTTTTGAAATGAAATGGGCTTTAAAAAAATGAGCACATGGAATGGGCTAGGGTTATTTGTTAAGTAAAAATCAAACAATTGAAAAAAGAAATGGGCTAAGGCTCTTTTTTTAATTTAACAATTCAAAAACTAAAAAAAAATGAGCTTAACAAAAATGACAACTAAAAATGAAACGGACTAGAATTCTTAGAGGAATGGACTAAAATTTTTTGTTTTTGGGTTTGACAAAATTGGGTGTTCAAGTGAACTGACACGTGAGAAATCTCATCCACGTAAGCCTCGTGATCACTGCGCTATACTATATGTTTACTTTATTCATAAAAACCAATTTGAATTTTAAATCAAATTGTATCTAACTCATAAGAGGTCTGAATAAACTTTTTTCCATAAATAAAAACCTGAAACTGTAGCTATAATATAATCATATAGAGTTGCTCATTTACAAAATAAACCATAAATGTTGAGCCATTTTAATACTAAAGAAACATGGTAAACAAGAAGCAAAATAAAAATCTATGTATGCATATGGTTCTGGATTCTACTCGTCATATCACTGAGCACTCTACCAAAAAGAACCCAAAATACTTCATGGCAATGTGAATCTCACCAACTGAAATTGGCTACTATAGAGGGGAGGAAGAGAATGATCTTGAGCTAAACCTGTATCTGAAAAAAAAAAAAAAAGAGGTGAGTTTTGTTACAAAACTGTAATGAATTCTCACTAACCCCTTTCATTGAACAATAACCAAGATGCATGAAAATCATAATAATACTAATAGAAATAATAACTACAATAATAAAACAAATTCTAAAACTATTTCTAGCAATCCTATATATATATATATATATATATATATATATATATAACAAAGCTCTAAACTCCTCTGAGTCATAGTCAATAATACTCTGAATTTGATAAATATACATAAGAATAACAATGACTGTTTGTAAATATCTCTTTCTACATGGGCACCTCACTAAGTCCTAATTTGCTATGTTCTTTAGAGGCTTTGTGGTGTGGGTTGTCACTACCCGCAACAAATTTAAAATAATTTAATGACCAAATTAGACCAAAAATGTAGTTAGGGTACAATCCAGATCGTCTCTCGAGGAAGCGTTCTAATTGATTCAAGAAGTTTGGGGTTTTTCAACATCATTGAAAAACAAAATTAAATAGAAAGAATTCTAATGGCAAGGATTACCTGTAAGGGTTCCTTCAGATTAGGGGTTGTTCAATCATTGACTCAAAAAATAAAATCATGGTAGTGGTCGCTTTCATTGATATGTTAACACACAACAATGCCATAATTCTAATTAACGGACATAGAAACGCATTCCCGCTAAGGGTTTGGCTAACATATGAACTAGTTATTTACAATCGTGATTCTATGAACCTATGTCAATCTAACTACCAATTATAGCAACCTAATTCCCAACGAAATTTATTCCAATCCCTTACCCAATGGATAAACATCACATAAAAGGAGAACTTTAAAAAATACAATTGCAATAATCTTAGAACCAATAATTAAAAGAGATGACAAAAAAGGAAAACCAACCACAAGTTGCGATAAAAGAACAAGAATTTCATGAACAACCTTAATCTTTAGTCATCCCTCTGCATGGTAAGGGAGTTGCTCCTCCATAGGAGAGGATCACAATGTTTAAAGGAAAATGTAAATTACAAAACCAGAAAAATTAAAAACTAACAATGATTGAAAGTCCTAAACCTAGAGAGAGAGAGAGAGAGAGAGAAATTTCAAATTCTTCCTAAGCAAAATTCTAAACTAGGTTAAGCCCTCTCCCTTCCTTTCTCTTACGTTTCCTGTTTTCCCCAAAGAGGATCCAAGTAGGCCTAAAGACAATAAGCAAACCAAAAGGGTGTTATTGCGCGAGCGAGTAGTGCTCACCAAAATGGGTGGTCCAAAGCTCTCATGCCTCATCTCTCCAGACACCGGCACTCACCCAAATGGTGAGCTCTATGCTCTCTTCCTTTCAATCCAAGCTCCTTGCAGAGAGTTCCCAATCCTTCTTTTGATGTTTTGCACTCAATCCAATGCTCTTGTATACAAAAAATCATACTCGAGGAGACGGGTTAATCGCAACAAGGTTTACTTTCCTAATTATTCCAAAAATGAGCAATAGCTACTGATTCTTTGAAATTGTGCAATGAGGTCCAAGTTAAGAAATATTATTATTTTCCTCAATAACGCATCAAAAACTCATGCAAAAAGCCAAGCTTTAGAAGTCAAATAAGTGGCATAAATGCCTCTTATCACTTTGCCTACATGGCTGTAAAGGGGTTTACCTCCATGACGTTAAATAAGGTTGCCTCTATGGTCGTTTATTACTATTGCCTCGTGCCTATTTAATATTATTGCCTCAATGACTATTTAATACTATTGCCTCCATGGCCGTTAATAAATCTCATCATACATAACTCAGCAAAAATAAATAAATTCAAGAACATGAAATTCCATATTTCTTAGTTTCGTGAAAACTCTAGTATCATAAGAACTCTGGATTCTCATAACTCTAGAGTCTAACCTTAATAACTGGCCATGAAATTGTATCCAAGAGATCACCTACTTATAGACATTATGATTTCCAAGGCTCACAGAATATGTAGCCACCAACTGTTGGGAATCATAGGAAACTCTGTGCTCTAAATCATTTTGACTAAATTTCTAATTGAATCTCAAACTAGCATAGTTTCATAGCTAGATAATTCTAACATCGTACTTTAACACCAATAGGGTTCTAAATCATAAAAACTTTGAAATCATAATCATCTGGGTTCTCAAAAGCTAAAACGGATTGGACTCTATATATATTCATTTTCTCTAAAACTTTATGCTAAGCTCTTCTCTAGTTTAAACTCTATCATATATACATTCTCTATTCTTGAGCTCATCCTGTAATTCACAAGTTTCTAATATAATCCTATTCATAATCTAGCTCTTTACTAAAAGTCATTTTAGCAACAAATAATCCCATGAGTCTCTTAAAACATATAATTCATGCTCTTTGCAAACCATAACTTTCATAAATTTGACAAAATCAATAACAATCTCTAATATCTCTGAACTAGTCATCTAAATCATGTATTTATGCCAAACTCTAAATAAAATAATTCTAATGATCAATATCAGGATCACAGGATTCGAACCCATTCATCTAGAGGGTGGAACGTGAATGACCAACTTCAGGAAAGCTCCAGGAGGAAGGATGGCACCAAAGTCTACCATTATATCTATAAAACTCATTAATGATCTATCAGGAGCTCTAGATTACCCTAAACTAACTCTAACAATATTGAGGGAGAACCCTCACTTAATAACAATGGAAAAAAACCACAACCCAAACCAAGAACATGAAAGAATGGAAAGAACGAAGACAAAATCTATCAACATAAACATACCTTGATGATTTGGGGAAGCTAGACTGAATTGGATTAAGAGAGAAGAGAGAAAATAGGAGATTGGGGTTTCCTGGCTCGAGCAAAAAATAGGAAGAAAGAGTGGGGAAGGGTTTTATAAAATGGGGGAGGTATAAGCAAGTAGAACAATACCGTTTCACACTGTTCATACTCTAGGGAATGATCGCTATAGCGGTCAGGCCGTCCCATTAACTGGTCACTTACGACCACTATACAGTCCTTAAACCACCAAAACCCGTGCAAACCAACCATGTGACCGCTATAGCGGCTTGGACGCTATGGCAGTGAGGCAACCCCCAACTTCATGTTTTCTGTCATATGACATCTGGTTGTCTCAATACTCACTTATTTACATTACTCTTCATTAACTTTAAAATATAAATGTAAATAAGCAAATATCCCCCATTTGGATTCAAATAAAATATCAAAAAAATCAAAATCCCAACAATTCAAAATCCAAATTTTGGGTTTTAGTTCAAATTCTAGAATTTTCGAGATTTTCTAAACTGGAGGCTAAAACGAAACGTTTAAAGGTTTCATAAAATTCATTAAAAATCACTCATTAACTTGTTTTTCTCTTGGGAACCATTACGGGACTTTTGATTCCAATAAAGTGGCTCTAACATATAGTCCTTAAAGGAGATGTGGGATCCAGACTAACGAAAATCCATGACTTGACAAGATGGATGGGTCCAGAACCTAGGTTGTATGAAGAAAAAAAAATCTCCTGACACGTGTACTTTGGGTATCACATGTATAGAATATAAAGTTATAAACATTGGAAAAAAAAACTTAAAACTTAAAATAGTTATCAAATGTATGTTATCAATCTTCCACATACCAGATAAGAAAAATGACATAATTTAAAAATAGGTAATTTCAATCTTCATTTCATAAATATTTTTTTTAAGGTTTTAAAAAATTGGATTGAATATTAAATCAGATAAGATACCAATTCAAAGGTTTATTGATTCAGCTGGAAGTTTGACTATAAAATAAAAATATATCTGTAACTATATAATTATAAATACATAAATATTATTAAGTATACATTATAGAATAAATAAAAAAAATTTAAATAATAAATTAATTGAATAAGAATTATTAAATAATAAAAAATTATTACAACAAATTTTATAAAACCAATTTAATTATCTTTTCTTATTTTCAACCAAATTTATTATTTACACAATAAAAGTTATCAAAACTTAAAATTGGCCCATTTGTAATTAAAAGAACACAAATGTTTTTGAAAAAAAAAGAAAAGAAACACGTACCTTCAACCCACGGTAAATGTAAGGGCAAAAGGTAAGCCCAAATAAAAAGGTCCCTAAAAAAATTTACAAGACAATTTAATCCTTCAAAAATTGAAATTAAATTCTTATTCCCTCCATGTTTTAATAATAAGATACGTTAGTTTCTCTATATGTATTTGATCCTTTAAACACTAACATAATTACATAGTGATTAGTTAATAGGATGTTAAGTGATACGTGTATTATTTAAAGTTATACTAGATTAGAAGTATGGATCAAACACCTCTGCCAGAGCCACAAGAGCTCAAACACGGGTCCTAGAGATCGGCCACATGGCGCTAAGTCTCCGATTGATTTACCCCATTTAATGGAGGATATCCTCTAAATCTGATACATGGTCTCTCTATATCGCTCATTATATCCTGTCATTATTACACCCAAATATAGAGTATATCTAATATATATCTCATCAATATCTCCCTCATTTAGGATAGATTATTTTCTAACTTATTATAGGGTCACCTCACACTACATAAGATGTCCAATGCCCCCAAGTATCACAAACTTATTACGTGTTATTCTTCTACCACTCTATGTATCATTCATTCACTGATTTAAGCATTATAGTGTCTTTGCAGGTACCCACCCTCCACGTACACAGATATTGGACTACTTGCACCCTTATCTCCACTTCTAAGTAAGAACAAAAATAAAATAAACTTTAAAATGACTCATTTTGGTCATTAAAATTCACAAAATAAGACAATAAAATCTTTGTTATAAGTTATAAAATGATTTATTTTTATCTAATTTTAGACATCAAAATGAGTATAATATATTCTAAAAAAGCATCATTTTACTTGCATCTAATATTTTAATGGCATGTTATCATTATATTATGTTATATATGTAAATCCACTGATAAAGAGCTAATAGAGCAACTAATATGTTTATTATTCTCCATTTTAAGAGACCACGAGATTATTTTTTTAGGGATAAAATAGTTTGATTTAAAAATTTTAAGAGATTAAATAAGATGTTCACTAAAAAAAATGTCACGCATTTTTCTCTTTAATATCTTATCCATAGTATCCTATATGGATTCTCGACCAATGCCTGAAGGCCACATATTTCTTCTATGCTTTTGTGCCATGGAAGGTTTGGAATTTGAGAGAGGATTGAGGCATATACCCCACGCCACCACTGAATTTATTAAAATATAAAAATAAATATTTAATCATAATAATAGATATCGATATTTTGTGGATTTATAAAAAATATTTAATTAATTAATAATTAATCGTGTTATTTGTTTTAATATATATCCATCTTGAACACTATTTTATCACAATCCTATTTCAAGAGATATTATTTGTTTTAATGAAATTGTCATAAAGAATGATAAAGAATAGTATGAAAAGAAATAAAATAAAAAGATAATTTTATCATATTTTATTTATCATAATATTTAGAGTAAATACAAAATTTTATCCTTCAAGATTTTGTATTGAATAATTTAGTTTATCAAGAAAAAGAAATTAATCATATAATTCCTCCAAAATAAATATGATGAACATATTAATGCCATCATTAGTTCTCTATCAGTGGATTGATATACATGACACAGGATGGTAATAACGTGTCATTCAAACATTGATTGCAATCAATGTTTGATTGCAATCAAAGGATGTGTTATGCAGAACCACTCATAATGAAGAGAGATGAAGGAGATGAAAGAAGAATCTCAAGCTCTATAAGATGTCATTTTTGTCTCCAGAGAAATAACGATGGTGTTTGACATACACATCATTAACATTCCATGTTACGTGTTAAGGGACCACGTTATAATTTCATTAACTTTTCAAAGATTAACTACAAGTGGCGGATAATTTGATCCCACATCTCTTAGGGAGTTTTATATGCTTCTTACTTAATTATAACAAAGTTACTAAATTAACTCTATTTTAATTTTTAATTCCTTTGCAATCATTCACCTCTCTTTTCATTGCATACATGTTTCTTTCCGCCACACTAGAGCTGTAACACCTCACTAAGCTCTAATTCTTCCACCTTAAGTTTTAATATTATTATTATTTTAAACAATAATTAACTAACATAATATTATTATCCTGTAATCTGAAATTTTACGAGAACTTTTTTTTTAACTCTATGATTATTTCTAATTTATAGTTCTATTTTGGAATAATATATACCAACTGTAAATCATGCATCTGTAGATTCCAGGAAGAGAGGTGGGTCACAATAGACACGCTTAAATACCAAGTCTTTCCAAATCACACTTTTACAGGAATACACTTTCTTCCAGGAACCCAAAGGTAATTTTTAAATGACAAAGAATATTTCTTTTCTAACATATTACTACTATTTTTTAATCAATAGTTTCCAGTTTAGACAACCATCATCTATAAAAACATACTTCACTACTAACATCAATCCATAGGATATAATACATATTACACATTCAAGATACATTAAGGAAAACTTTAATATAACAATATAACATAACCAAAGTTGGTAAGATAGTAAAGATTCTATCTAGCACACATAATAGAATCTGATTATTTAGAAACTAAGTCCAAGGCTACATCCATTTCACTGTTGATGACGATCCATGCTATCTGGAAACATCAAAGAAAAGGGTGAGAGAAGTCTAGGGTGATGTTTCCAGGGAGTCCCATTTCATCCCAAAAATACTAAGAATAACACGGGAGTGCGGTAAATGCAATCTTTTATATTAACTCAAATTATATTTTACTAATGTCAAGTAAGATAGAAGTGCACAATATCAATCATAATAAAAGTTCAAAAGAAGTGTAATAAATAATCATGAGTGTACTGTAAGCTCCCTTTTATAGTATCATGTTCTCTTCAAATGATTATAGTCTGCAAGGTTTACTTCATATTGGATCTGCGAGAGCTCATTGCTGGGCGTCCCCAGTCAGATCAGTGAATACCAAGTCTTTGTCCGCTAGCATGGCGGGGCCCAAGGTATCACTATAACGTACACCAAGTCCTGTCGCTACAAGGCAGGAGGTGTCATTTAGCAACTGCAAGACTAAGTGTACACCAAGTCCTTATCCGAGGCAAGGCCCGAGGTGTCACTTATTTATGTATTCATTTTACATAGTGCATACAGTATACATAAAGAATGAAAATTACATAAAGTTTACATGATTTCTTTCATATTTATATATAGACCACAAGATTTTTCATATTTACACATAAAGTCCAAACAACATAGGATTCCTAAAATACTCATAAAACCCATATTTCTTACAATTATTATTGAAGCACCAAATCACACTATTTTTATAAATTCATTTCCTTTATAATAAAATATACTTAACTTAGTTTTTCATCATATAATAATTTATTTTCAAGTAATAATATGTTACTAATTCTATAAGCCTAAATACACCCAAAATTATTTCCAATCTATCTTTAGAAAATATGTAGGTAAATTACCTTTACATGTTCAATATAAGTAAAAAATATTTTTATCGATATAAAGATATAATCATAGGGTAAATAAAAGAGCAATAAAATCTAAGAAATATTTAAAAATAAATAATTGAAATTATACCCAAACTTTAAGAAATCACTTCAAGCATGAATCTAGTTAGTTTATATGTCATATTCCTAATGGGACCTTAACTTAAATCTTTGTAAATAATATTTCTTAATGTTAATAAATTTATATTCAAGTCAAATATTTATAATCCAAGGTCCATAGTCCAAGATAAACATAACACATAAACCAAGCTAAATATTACATGCTCAAAGGTTTAAAATCCATTTATTATAATGAATTAAATACAACACTTTTTATGAACCAAAAATGTTTTATGATCAAATACATAATGAGGTCAAAATCAAGCTATATTACCTTAAAATTTCACAACTTGTGCACAAAACTTTATTAAATGAAAATACATGGTTCAACAAATTTAGACAACATTGAAATATTTGAAGAAAGCATAATCAAAATTTAAATAATCTTTAATCATACTTTTCAACCATATAAGTAAACAAATAAATATACATCATATACACATAGATTAAGTATTTTATGTCACAATCTTTAAATCATTCAAACATATTAAAACCATAAACACAAACTTTGAGTATCATAACAACATCATATATGAAAATCATGCATGAAGCTTATTAGTGAAAGAAAAACCCCTACTTGTTCTTGGAGCTTTAGAAACTTAGCAACACCCACGCTAGATTAGCAACTTCTTCAACTTTTATAAACCTTCTCTAAGGGCTATAATTCATGTATAAAGGCTGGGAAGTGTTGAAGTTAGATGGTGATAATTTGGAGGTGATTTGCTAAAAATTTGTAAATATTTTTGTGTGAAAATAAAGAAAATGAAGAGAGAAATGATGGCTATGATTGTTGATAGATTTTGGGCAAGAAGAATGAAGTGTGGAGTGATGTTTAGAGGGGTGCTATTTATAGAAAAAGTTTAGGATTAAAATATTACTAATTTCATAATTTATTTATCATATTTGATTAGTTAAATATTAAAACTAACACTAAATAATTTAATAAATTCTCAATTATCATTTAAAGACATACTAAAATGTTAATGAAATGATTTAAATTTATTTATTAAATTTTAATATATTTAAATATAATTTAATAATTAATTATTCAAAATAAGGTAAATTTGCTTATACTAGTTCATCTTAATTAAGTTAATTAATTAGTAAATGACTTATTTTTTTATTCAAACATCATAATAAGATTATTAGAGATATAATACAAGTATTCACAAAATTTATATAATTTTCTATAATTATTTATATTTTATTTGGTATTTTACACTATTGCTAGTTTTATTAAGAATTAATTATTAATTAACTAATAATTTATTTAACTATTATTATTTTTTCTTCTTTGGCAGCCTATAGGTTTGAAAAACATGTCTAATAGAGTTATAGAGGGTGGAAAGTTGTCTTGAATGATTAATATATGAAAATGACAAATTTTGCATATTTATCTTAAAGTTATATATACTAAATAATTCATAAAATCATCATAAAAATTAATTTTCATTAATCTATTGTTAAGAACATGTTTTTACCTTATTTATAAGTTATCTATAATTTTCATGATTTTTTCTATAATTTTTAGTATTTTTAATATATATTTACCTTAATTAGGTCTAATTTGAGCTAATTAAAATAATTAATTATCTATAAATAAAATATATAAATTTTATATAGCAGCCCATGTGAATTTTAAGCTGCCTAACATGATAAGGAGACAAGCTCATCTTTGTTGAAATTTTTAGTCAAAGTTTGGTTGGTTGTTGAATAATTATAATATGAAAGTTTGACCATTTAATTTTATTTTTCAAATATATTTTTTCTTCCATGTGGCTGATCTAGGTGTTAATTAATTGGTTTAATATTATCAGCAAGATAAATCAAGGTTTAGGAAAATTTATCTTAAATTTTAAGTGATTATTTAGGTAATTTAAGCTTTAATTAAGTCAAAATTAATTAATTAAAGATCAATATGATTTTTAACACTATCCATAGCCTAATGGAGAGACCTATTTCATGGTCCTCCTTATTTAATATCATAACTTATTAAAAAAAAATTATAAGACTTAGAGTTATTTTCTAGGATTTTTAGAGTTTATTTTATACTTCACAATAGGTTATTTTTGTGCAATTATGCTAATATTATACAAAATTACTTAATATTTATATTTATGATCAAAGTTATGTTTAAGGTATATTTGTAATTTTTTATCATTTTTTTTAATAACTTAATGACACTTTCTAAGTTTTTCTAATGTTTTGTTAGCTTTTTCTACAGCTAATTATGTTATAGGTTTATTTTCTATCCTCTAGTGGCATCTTTTGTAATTTTAATAAAATCCAATGGAATAATTAAAATTTTACATTTTGGTGCTAAGTTCAGATTGTACAACTATTAAGTTTTGTAATATTTTAATTATACATTTTTTTCAATAATTATCCTTAAATATTTCTTACCTAAACAAAATTCACATACTTTCAAAATAAAATGTTATAACAAAGTAACACTATATTAAGAAAATTTGATGTTACAAGAGTTGGTATAGGTCACAATCCACGGACTAACTCGTTACCTAGGAACCGCACTAAAATGGACAGAAAATTTTAGTTCTTGCTTAACTTTTTCCGTTCACTTAACTCCGCTAAACAGGCTTAGTCCATTTGGGACCAGCCCGTTAGCCTGCATAGAAATTGCTCTAGTTAGTCTTGGTCCTGGAGTGCTTCAGTGCTTGGCAATTTCCACGTTTTAAGTTGGCGTGAAACAAATAAGCCCAACTGCCCAAGCAAGCCAAGGGGGGATTTAGACTTGAGTTTTTACTTTTTAGTGGCCTAGCCCATGTGGCCAAGTGGAAGACACTATTAAGCTAAGGTTGAAAACTTGCTATGTACTTGGCTTGAGTTATTCTACTTCTTCCCTCCTCGGTTTTGGGTGGCGCCTTCTCTCTTTCAAGTTGAAATACAGTAACTCAAATATGTATTTCAAACAAGTAACTCACCCATGCGGCCTCACTGATCTCTCACTCTCGAGTCTCGTCTCTCAACTCTCTTCTCTCACGCCTCGCGGTTGCGATCAGCAGATCTCCACTTCGAGCTTCCATGCTTTGTCATGCTTCGCCAGCAGATCTCCGTGTGCTTCGTTGAGCTCGCCGTGCTTCGTCGTGCCGTCTGTCGAGCTACCGTGCTTTGCCGAGCCGCCGCTATTGAGAGAGAAAGAGAGAGATAGCAACGGTTCACACAATCACACCTCTGTCTTTGACTCTCTGTGAGTACGAGTATTATTATTTTTTAACCTGTGTTTTTTTCTGTTTTTTTAAGTGTGCTTTGTTTAGTTTTACTGAGAACCAGTTCTGGATTATTCATTTGTTCGTAGAATTGGTAGTTTGAAATTTAAAATGTTTTTATTGTGATTGTTTGGTGTGATTTAGATTGAAAATTAAATATGAATGTATAAAAGTTAGTTGGGGTTCTTCAACAACTCACTTTAAAAGCAAAAAAAAAAAAAGTCGGTCCGTGTACTGGTCCGTGGGTTGTTCCGCAATTTGGTACCCGGGCTTTTGCGGGGCCAAAAATTTGAATAGTATACGGAAACCGAACTCTGTCTTACCTTAACGCAAACTACAAAAGGCAGGTCCATTGGTAAAGCGGGACCTCTACCCTATTACTCCCATCAGGAGGCTAAACGAAGCTTATATACCAGCTCTACCCACCACTACCCCACCTCGCGCCAGCTTTGCTTTGTCCACTGCACTCTATTTCTCTCAAATCTTTTCAGAGATAATTTAATCTCGTGTATGATGGAAAGTTGTTAGGTCCAAATTTTCCTCCCATTTCATCCCCAAATGCTTTTGCTTCATGCTATTTGATTCCATCGTCTTACCAGCATTAAGTTCATTATTTCATTTCCACCTTTTATACTCATTTGGGTCATCTTCGATCTTCAAGTTTCGATTTTTCGGCTTCGATACACTTTAACACTTGAAATTTGTTTGATCCCTAACTCTCTTTTTTGTCTTCATTGTAAGTTCCCTACAGTGATTTATCAAGTTTAAATGTCAGAGATATGTTGGCAAAATAGCTATAATTTGAAAGTGGGATGAGGAAGCATGTTGTGTTAATGGATGGTTGTGGTGGTTTTGTGATAAATTAAAGGCAGTGTCTGGTGGAAGAGAGGACGTCCATGGTGGTGATGGTGGTGAATGAGAGTGAAGAGTCAAATGGTGTAGAAGAGTTAATTTTGTCTTTTAAAAATTATAGCTGCTAACTTTAAAAATTATTGTTTATCTTTTATTTTATATAAATATTATTTCTTTAGATCTGAACTGTTCAAATAAAATCTAATGACTACAAATAGGGAACTATATAATAATTTAAAATTAAGGTGGACCAAATTATCAACCAGAATATAAAAGTACGAGCTTGTCCCATAATTAAAATATTGAAATACCATGAATTGGGTTTCGATTGTTGAAAAACGGCATCTTATGTGGTCTTGCCTTAATATAATTATTATCAGGGAGACAAACTCCTCCAAGACCATTTATAAGATGCCGCCTTGACTCCTCGTGACACCGACAATCACCTCACAATGGCGCATCTAAGTGTATAACCAACTTCCTTGTTGCTAATCCGAAAACAACCAATAATGTCCAGTGGACAAGGAAAGTTAAGTGGGGAACATTGTGTTTGTGACCATATATTCAATGAATATTATTGGAAGAAGGATAAATATTAAAATTATATTTTAACCCTCATCCTCTAACTCTGTTCTCTCTCCCCCTTTTTCTGTTTCATCCTTGCTCCACCCTCCTGCCTTGGCACCACCTCACCCCTTGGGTACTACTGTTCCCAAATTACTACATCGCCACCCCAACCCCGTGACCTCATTCAACATTCCTAACATTCAAAAGAGGCCCCAAATCGAGTCTCAATCTTCTTCAGGTCCCATATTTATTACCGCTTACTACAGGTCCCATTTTTCCTTTTTGCCATTACTCTTATGTCAACACCTCCTCCACTTTTCATCCCATTATTTTGATCCGTCCTTCCATCACATCAGTGATTTGACACATAAAAAGGGTAACTTGCATCGCAACTACTTATTGGTCTTGCTCATGGATTATGGCAATGCGTTCCATGAGTTTCTAACTGGGTTGATGTTGGATTTGCTTTCTTTTGTCTATGCAAACCACAAGATGAAGAAGGCATTGATGATGGGCGGTGGCTAGCCAGGCATTGCAGAATGGCTGAGGATCCCAAAGAAAGGGAAGGTGAAAGGGGATCTCACACTAAGAAAGCAGAAAAGGTCAATAAGTGGGAACAGATAGTGAAAGAGTAAAAATAATAAATCACCTAAAGATTATTTTTATAAATATAAATGCATAATTTTTTTTGTTTTATTTTAATTAATTTTAATCATTAAATTTAATTTTAAATAGTAAAAATTTAGTGACAATGTGGTGACAAACTCCACTTTCTTCGTAAAGGAACTCACCCAGTAGACAATCGAATATCAGAATAAATATCTTCTGGAAAAGAAATCTCACGTGTCCCTCAAAAGTCAGGGTCCCACCAAGTATACCCACCTCCAACAAGCATCACTGGTTCCACGCCATCTTGCGTAATATTTCACTGTTTTTGGAATATCAATAACGTATATTTGATAATTAGTTTTAGTCTTAAAATTTTTGAGTAGGTAAGAAATACATGATGGAATAGGTCATAATTTGAGAACAAATAATTTTTATCTATGAACTGATAGGTAGAATTTACACTGGTGTTCAAATTTTTGAAAGACTACTCAAGGAAATCAAGCTTCCCTCCGCGGCCTATGGTGAAGATATAGGATTTCTTTTTTCATAGTTGTCAAGCTGGATATGTAATAAAACATATAACATTATTAATTTTTAATTACTTTCAACAATACCTCTAAATAGGGTTAGTAAACCTGGGATTTTGCCTGGCAACCCAAGCATGGAAGAAAAGTATTGGTTGAGAATCTAGACAGGATATTGTGATCAAGACATTAGAGAGA
Organism: Dalbergia oliveri; assembly: GCA_030441495.1. Taxonomy (NCBI): domain Eukaryota; kingdom Viridiplantae; phylum Streptophyta; class Magnoliopsida; order Fabales; family Fabaceae; genus Dalbergia; species Dalbergia oliveri. Next base: position 6,838,037 of record JAMLFY010000012.1, on the reverse strand, counting down.
GAAGTGAGATAATTTTTTTTCCCTTTTTACACTTACGGTGACGGTGGGTTACAAGTGTGTTTTTCCTTTTAAAAAAAATAAAATTTGTGTTCTTTTTAAAGAATCGAGCTAATATGTTAAAAATGGGCCAATTTTATGTTTTTATAGCCTTTATTATGTGAAGAGTTAATTTGGGTGAAGACAAGAAAAGATAATTAAATTCGTTTTATGAATAAACTTTTTATTTATTTTTATAATGTATACTTAATATTATTTATGTATGTATGTATAATTATATAATTATACATATAAGTATATTTTATTATATATTGGTTAAAATCTAAATTGAACCAATAAATCTTTGAATTTAAATTAGATAGAACCTTAAAAGAATATTCAATTCCATTTTCAGAACCCTAAAAAAAAATAGATTTGTGAAACGAAAATTTAAATTACCTATTTCTAAATCATGTCCTTTTTCTTATTCCATTAGATCCTTTTTTTTTATGCAGAAGATTATCAATATATATTTGATAATAATTTTAAGTTTTAAAATCTTTTAAGTGTTTAGATTCTATATAGTAAGAAGTAATCGGTAGAATATGTTTTTGGTTTAATTACTTTGTACATTCTAATAATTTTACTCAATTTATAATTAGGTTCCTAAAATTTAAATTTTTTTATCAGGTTCATATACTGTATAAAGTTTTTTAATCACGTTCCTAGAGATAATAGCTGTTACAAAGATATCTTGGTCGATACCATGGTGCACTTGATGAAGTGATGTGCACACTCATCTTATTAATCTAAATCGTTTAATTTATTAAACAAAGAAAATCTATGGGTAGAAATAGTATAGAATATCAATATACCCATTTGATATAGTACACTCTAAACACCAAGGAAGAAAAATTGACCGAACATTGAACTGATCAAGGTCCTGGTTAAAGGTTAAGAGGTCAAAGCTTCAAGGTTAACGGAATATAATAAAAAATATATATAAATATATACATATGATTAATTAGAATATAAATAAATATATTAAATCATTAATATTAACATAATCAACAAAAAAATATTCATAGGTCTATAAAATAAACATTATCCATATAAAATTTCTTTAGTCTCAATCTCATAACACGTCACAAAACATTTGAAAATAATATTTGTTAGTAAGACGAGGTTTATGGTGAGTAACTTGTAAATGACGGAGAAAAAAATAATAACCCAACAATTTTGTTAGTGTCCTTTTTGGTTCTATTTTTTTTACTCTATGACTGTAATAAGATATTAGTATTTAAGTTTTAAAAAAATTTTAAAAAAAAATTGGAAATTTAAAAAAAAACTGGTCCTTCACTTTTCCTTTTCAGCTTCCCCAATTTTCCCTTTGATCCTCTTACCCTTTGACTTTTCCTATTTTTTGGGCTTAAGGCGGCAGTACCCTTGTCGGACCGGTTTTCTCTCCCGCTAAACACACACTTATATGGATAACAAAAATGTTATTTAAACATCTAAAAGTGAGTGTTCTCTGGAATACTCATTTAATAATCATTAGATGTGATGGTGGATCCCACACACTCCATCCATCACATCACATCTAATGATTGTTAACTGTGTTGAAATAGCACCACTCTATGGATAATGCTATTTCAATTCTTATCTTTGTGTCGTATCCAAACATACATTCTATCACTCTGATAAGATAAATGAATGAGGATGTGTGTAGCTCACCAATGGTGTGTGAATAAGATATCTAAAAGTGAATATTGAAATAGTATTATTACACCTATACCAACAGTGGTGATAGTTTTAATCATCAAAAGGGTAAGTCAATGCACTCACACAGAGAATATGGAGGATGAAAACAGGGACACTGTCCGCCGGTCAGGGAGTGAGTTGATTTCGTGAGTACAAACCTTATTTCCTATGATATCAACCCCTTACATTTTCCTCCCCGGGTCCCATGACCACTGCCCATTCCCGGAAAACGTAAAAATAAAAGGATGAAAAAATAAAAACCCAAACAAAACAAGCTATATTAATATTTATTGATGAGAATCATTTGGTTGATAACAAAAATTAACAATAAACTTACACTATATGTTTTATTATATTATTTTTAATATAATTAATTATATTTATTTTTTAATAATATTATAATTAAGATAATTAAATTTTTATAGGATACTATGATCTATCTATATATCTTTTTATTATTGTCAAAATATATTTGTTAATTTTTAATCTTGATATTTTTTATTTTAAGATGGATGAAGTGAAAATAAGGAGTACTATTTGAATGATTAACTTTAATGGAATGATTTTAAGTAGTGCTTCATAGAAATAAGGTAGACTCTTATTAAATGCACGAATTCGTATACCAATTATTGGTAAAAAGGTTTATCTAACTTTAAAGCACTAGTTAAAAATCCTAAAAGATAAATATTTTATAGCAAAATTCGATTTTTGAGTATCTAAATATAGAAATCACTTATAAATTTTTAAATTTGTTTTTATTTAAAATTTTACTAGAAAGCTGCAATAGTTTGGGAGAAAAAAAAGCTGCAATACTTCTCCACACTACGATAAAAGGTGCTGCAATAATTTGATGCCCTCGTACGGTCCTACGTGTTACTGTTACAAGTTGTTGATATTTTCATCAACATCGATCCAATATAGGTAACACTAATGAGGTTGTCAGAGACCGCGTTCATCATCTAATGTCACTACGGTCGCGTTTACAATAGTGCATGAACCCACCAGCCCAATTTTTAACCGCCGGTGGCCATTTTTTTTTTTTTCAGTTCTGAAGACAATCTAAACCATTTCTTTTGGTCGAACAATTTAAACCATATTATTGAGCTTATTTTAATTTTATAAGCTTATCATTTAAAACCTTGCAAGCCTGCTGGTCTATCATGCTCCTGATATTAGTTTATTTCATTATTTTTTTATAAAATTTAATGTTCTTAATATGTCACATTGTAATTATAATTATTTACGGACTAAAGTTAGTTAAAAAATGTTTCTATTTTTATTTATATAGTTTTAATTTTAGATAAATAAATATATTTTTATTATTTTATATTTTTTTAACATTGTGTTATTCGGCAATAAAGTAATATTGAATTATATTTAAAATAAACTAACGTGACTTAAAATTTATAGCTGCCAAAATATATTTATACAAAAAAAATTAATTGAATTATTTATATATATATATAATAATTAATTTTAAAGAGATAATATTTAAATTCAACGTTAAATGAGAAATAATGTATATAAAATATAAGTTAAAATTCTTTTAAATACAATTTTTCCTACTTCATTACTAACGAAGGCAAACAACTTATATAAGACAAATCTTTAAATATATAACATGTCGAAGGAGATTAAAAAAAAAATGCAATTTTCGTAACAAGTAGATACATATTCTAAAATGTTTACAAGAACTTATGATGAATGCAATATTAACAAAATATTTGAATTGATCCATCAAAAATATATTGGAAATAAATTTGTCCTTCAAATTTTAAAAGTGTGAAATTGGTTCCAAACATTTAAAAAAGAAGGACAAAATAGTCCATCACTACAGTTCCATATAGTGCTTATTTAATCATACAGACCTATAATAACTTATCAAATTATCTTCTTTTTTGATATATGTGAGATTAACATAGAACTTTAAAATCAAATCAATTTGGACATTTACTCTATTATATTAGAACCTATGAATCCACAAGTTTCAATCCAACTTAACCCATAAAATACATGTCAGGTTAAGTCGATGAGTTGGATTAAGCTGAAAAATCTATAACCCATAAGATACAAGTGTTGTGGTCTGAGAATTTTGAAGCCGCACAGGCCAACTCAACCCATCTTTTTTATTTAATGGTCTCAAACTCACGGTGTAGATAAGAGTCTTGAAATTTCAATGAATCTGTTTTTCTTTAATTATAATTAGGAAACGTCACATAGTAATTAGAAATAATTCATTTAGTTATAGATGATTGATTGATAAACAATCTTTCACATATTTTGGCAGGAACATTTTTTTAATTGTAATTAGGAATTACCATGTGATACCTAGGGATAATTCATTTGGGGCCCATTTGGCATATATGATAGGATAAATTGATAATATAAGACTTTATAGGAATAACCTTATAATATAACACCTGATAAAACTTTTAATGTTATATAGTGTTTGATGTATCATTGTATAAAATATTATATTTAATATTTTATAATATTACAATTTATTTACAAATAAATCCAATAATATAAGTAAATATTAAATATAATAAAATGACAATAAGAAATTTTTATTAATTTTTTAAACATAATTTTCAAATATTATATTTGTGTAAATGTTTATTAATTATAATTTTAGTTATATTTATTTAAATATTTATTATTTATTTTATTTATTATTTTTTAATTATAATTATTTTTATTTTTAGTATATATTGCTAAATTGGTTTATATTGTTTTTTAACAGTGTTTATTTATTATGAAACAATAAAATAATCTATTAAGAATCAAATTTTATTTATATAATTTTAAATATTATTTTTATTTAATAATTATCTTATTTTATTAAAATATTAAAAAATAAAAGTAACCTTATATATTGAAAGCTAGTTAGGCCTAATACAACTTCTCTATGCCATATTAAGTTGTACAATATTTAACGTATAATGGGTTATGATGATAAACTTATACAATATATTGTCCAAACCAAACAACAAATAAGGACATAATGTATAGTATTAACTTATCTAATCATGCCTAAAATAACATACCAAACACACCCTTAATTATTGATAATATTATTCCATTTAATTATAGGTAATAAGTCGATAATAGTTTTTAGGAAATTTTGGCAGGAACAACTGTTTTTTTTTTTAATCCATTTTTAGTTTTGGTTTTGATCTGTGTTATTTTAACTTAGATCCTATAGATATTCAACTATATGCATTTAGTATTTAAAAATATTGAAAATTATGGATTTGATCTTTATTAATATCCCTACTTATTAACATCTGGGTTAACATAATAATGACTAAAACCATTTTTTTAATAAATATGATAAGAAAAAGAAAATTATACGGACAAAAACCAGAATTCAGTATATTTGAGCCATATAGATTATGATGTAAAATCATACTATAGATGATTATCTATTATGAAAGTTATTTATCATGATTAGATATTTTCTAAATTTTTTAATTGATAGCATATAATTATTTTAGACTATCATGACATAAAAATTAAATGAAAAAATTACACTCACTTTTCCTATGGTTTGATATAATTATATTAGACTCTCCTCTATTTTATAAAATTACACTAGCCTCCCATATAAATGTTAATTCATTAATTTATGTGATAAAAAGGACAACATGTGACATAAATATGATTATTAGTGATAACATTATAATATTTTGATAATATTTAACAAATATATTAACTAAAATGTCCTTTTATCATAAATTGTGATTATAAGTTTTATCTCCATTCAATAAAAAAGTATTTTATTTAATTAGCACGTAAAATATTGTCAATATATTATAATTTTATTATTGATTGTTATGTATATATATTATATTATCTTTTTTATTACTTAAATTAATGAACAAGCTTCTATGTAAAGGATGTAATTTTGTTAAATTTCAAGAAGGTAATGATGATTTTATAAAATAAAAAAATATTAAGTGTAATTATACTAAACTTTAAAAGAAGTTAATGTAATTTTTTCAAATTAAATTTTTAAATATATTAATTAAAATCTCATAAAATAACATTGCTTTTTAGTTTAATACAACGTTAAAAAGGGGAAATTAAAGTGGCACGCTAGTAATTTTGAGTTCAAAAACAGAAACTGTACCTTAAGTCTAGCATTCTCCACGTAGGCACATTCATTCGGGAAATAATCATTCATGTCCCACTAACTTTTTTTTGGTCTTATAATTATCACCATATATGAAATTTTCCAAAAATAAAATATATATATTTTCCATTGCAGACTGATTGACTGAGAAGTTGTTGGTCTTGCAAGGTGCAAAGACAGCAAGACGACATGGACCTCTTCCTACCACACATCAAAGATCTGTGGAACGAATGGGAGCTCCGGGCGCTGGTCTTACTAAGCTTGACATGGCAAGTTATCCTCATCCTATTTGGCTCTCGAAGGAAAACTGCCACAGGCAGCCTCATAAGCGCCCTTGTTTGGGTTACATATTTATCAGCAGACTGGCTAGCCAAAGTTTCACTTGGAACTCTTGCGAACAACCAAGGAGATACAAACATAGAGGATAGGAACCATGTGCTGAAGGTTCTTTGGGCACCGTTTCTTCTCTTGCATCTTGGTGGCCCTGACACAATCACTGCTTATTCCTTAGAAGACAACAGCTTATGGCTAAGGCACTTGCTTGGTCTACTTATCCATGTTGTTGTGGCCTTCTACATCTACGTAAGGTCTTGGAGCAGCAGTGCTTTGACCTTTGTAGCCATACCTGTGTTCGTTTCTGGGATTATAAAGTATGCTGAGCGCACTTGGGTTCTAAGATCTGCCAGTCCTGAACAATTTGAAGACTCTTTGCTTTCAGCTCCTACCGTGCAAGCCGCTGATTTAGACCGTGCTTATGGTGATCCTGAGCTGGAATATGTTCATAAAGGATACTCCCTGTTTTCCATGCTCAAGCGACTTTATGCAAATCTAAGCTTACGATTTGCAGAAGGTCAACGAAGCTATTCATCGATTGTAAAGGAGAGAGAAAGCGAAGAAGAAAGCGAAGAAGAGATCACCAAACGACAGAGTCATTACGCTTTTAAATTAGCTGAGGTTCAGCTGGGATATTTGTATGACGTGTTGTACACGAAGGCTCCAATAATTTACACTCCAACCGGCCTCATTTTTCGATCAGTGAGTGTCTTCTCCATAGTATCTGCTCTTGTTACATTTGTTTTCTTCATTGAGGCTCATGACTATTCAAGGGTTGACATTTTTATAACATATGCTTTGCTTATTGGGGCCATTTCACTTGAGCTTTATGCATTTGTTTCACTTGTTTTTTCTGACTGGACCATGCTTTGGCTAACCAAGAACAACGGTTCAAAGCATAACTTGATTAATTGGGTTTTACTTCATGGTCAGAAGAGATGGTCAGGATATTTGGCTCAACACAACTTATTGAGTTTCTGCATGGAGAAAAGGGTGATAAAATGTATTGGAAGTAATGTGCTTTTCAGAATATATTTTGCGCTGGAATTGTACTGGCAAAGGAAATGGAAAAATGCAAAGAATAATGACTTGAAAAAGTTAATCTTTGAACAACTTTTGAAGAAATATAAGAGATATGAGGAAAATGGATTTGATTACAATATTTTGAAGCAATTGCTTTCGTATAGGGGTAATGGTGTGCTCAGCATTGAATTTCTTGATGAGATTGGCTGGAGTGTAGAGGTTGAGTTCGATCACAGCCTCCTTATTTGGCATGTAGCAACTGATATTTACTATCACTCTACTCCAGACAGTGATAATAAGAACCACAAGTGCACAAGTAAAATCTTATCTGATTACATGTTGTATGTTCTACTCATGCGTCCATTTATGCTGCCTAAATGGATTGACAGAATCACACGCGTTCGAGATACTTTCGGGGAAGCTATAAGGATATTGCAACGAAGGCAAACATCTATCGAAAATGAAGCTGATGCTTCCAGAATGCTGTTTCAAATGCACACACAAAGTCATCAGCCACTGCAACAACTTAGAAAAGTAAATAGTGGCAAATCTGTGTTACATGAAGGGTGCCACCTTGCCTCACAGTTGCAAAATCTTGGATGTTCGTGGGAGGTGATCTGTCAAGTGTGGATAGAGATGATGACTTATGCTGCAAGTCAGTGTGAGTGGAACGCACATGCTCAGCAGCTTCGAAGGGAGGAGAGTTCCTCACCCATGTTTGTCTTGTCATGGCAGACCTTGGTTTAAATGAACAATTTGATATTGGGCGGAAAGGACTTGCTAGAGAGAGCCAAAATGAAGGATGGGGATGCCTTAGATGCAAAATTGCACATCTAAGATCCATATTAGTGATGTGACTAACTCACTATGATGTCATGTCACTTATGTAGTTGTTAAAGTTTAATGTATTGTTTAAATTTGAACCAGTTCTGAAATTCTGGTACTAAAAACCAGTGTTCAATTATGCCAGTGTGTTAGAATATTTAGCAGTGACAGATGTTGAAGAATTTGTTACTGATTTTGTTTGTTTTTAATTTTTTACTGTTATCATATTGTTTGCCGCATGATTTTGTGAGCAGTGAGCACGAACCAGGTAAGGCATAATATATAAACACTAGTTGCAGAGGTGAATTGCATTTTGGTTGAGATACGTGAACAAATGTTATAGTCTTTTCAAAAGAGTAGACAAATAGACCCAGGTAACATCCAATGCAAATTTAAAGTGGAAGCACAGTCTAGTAATAGTGTGGACAAACTAGCATTTGTTCAAATTGGCTTCACAGTGAAAAGTGAAAACACTATCCTGAACAGGACCTACCATGACACCAACCAACTAGTATTTCAGTAAACCAGGTGGTAGAGAACCAACAACAGAGAGAGAGGCACGGGAAAGTAGTAGAGAGAGCTGAAGCAATTGCACTTGAATCTTGATTAGGGACAAGGTGGTCTTGCCATCCATGACAACAAATTAAGTGAATCAAGTTTCTTAAGCAGGAAGTTTTGACCAGAAGGAACATCAGTCTTCTGGTAATGATCAGAAGGAACATGATGAAAACATACAACATTCGTACAATATAACAATCACAAAAAGCACATAAAGTATATTGGATCTAGACAATAAGGCGTCAACTTATAAATTGTATGATCAAATAAGTTCACAAAACTCATTTCTGTCCTTCCACGCCTTTTGTTTTCCTCCCAAAGTTTCCTCATCAATATTTGAGGAATCTATTTACTTATCAAACTAATCAATTGAATCCTACCTTTGAATGTTGGAATTTGACGCATCTTTTGTAGTGACGGAGGACTAGACTAGAAGTGTAGGGAATGGACTAGACCTGAGCGACCCTTTTCTGGCTGAGCTTGTCTCGCCTCCTCTTACAAATCCCCTAGCAATGTGGTCATTGACACCATGGATCTTGGAGTCTTCATGGGACCGGGATCGTCTTCTCCTCTCAGGTTTCCTGTGTCGTGGTGGGGTTTCGTTGTCAGAGGATGATGAGGGGTGTTTGTCTTTCCTTTTCGGCTTCGACCTCTCTTCTTTTTTCTTTTCTCCCTTCTTCTCTTCTACGAATTGCTTTAGGTATCCTTCTTGAATAACGTGTTCGATCTGGTTTTTCAAGCCTTTACATTCATCAACTAATTGCCCAATAGAGTTGTGATACTCACATAATTTACTTTCGTCTGAGCCTTTTGGGCCTAGCCAAGGATTGCCTTTCAGGGGTCTCATGAGCCAAGCACTGAAAATCTCTATTAGGATTGTACTCGCTCGAGCTTTAAGTAGGGTGTAGGTAGTGAATCTCGGCTCAGAGTTTGAGGTCGTTGAATGGAGGCTGTTACCTACCTTCTCAAATTAGAAATTTATTTTAATGCTAAGTTGCACAAAAAAAGAATAAATGGCACAACCTAGGTTGTCTCTCAAGGAGGCTTCAACACTTAGTTGGGAAAATTGAGGGTTTTGAAGCATTAAGATATTTAAATTAAAAGATAATAGTAACAAGATAATAAAAGTGAAGAAAGCACTAGTGCAAGATATCCCTAGGATTGGAAATTAATTATCATTGACAAAATATTAAACCCATTGATGGCTATTAGTAATAAATTATTGGCAATTCTACTAGTGATCAATCGACCTTTAGAATTTGATCAATGCAAATAACTAATAAATTAGATCTAAATTTATTTAGAAATCACATTAATTTAATGAACCAATTGTTATAGCCTAACTGCCAATCGGTAAGTTAATTCTAATATTCTCCCTCAAACATAATCCAATAGATCTATCAATTTATGCCCAAAGGGTTTTCTTAAACAACGATCGCTAATTTAGTTATCTCAATAAAGATTATAGCAATCACCACAATAATTATAGGAATAGAAACTACAGAACATTAAGAAAACCAATGTATTTAATATCAAAAAGGGGTCTCAAACATCATCCTAATCCATCTGGAAACCCATACACTAGTAAAATAATCTATTCCTCCACCTGGAAGATTACAATAGTGAAAATAAATGAAACCTAAAAATAATAACAATAATCTTTACCACAATCTTCAAGACAAAGCACATTCACCAATAGAACCCTTAGAGAGAATATAGAGAAGAGAAAGATGTAGAGAGAATAATAGTAACCTAAAGTGTAGATCTAAAGTGAGTCAAAAACTAGGGTAAAATTTTGAGTCATTCCTATATATACTGCCCTTTAAAATGGGTCAAAGTGAGGGCCAAAAACTGATTAATTCACTATTAAAACACCATCGCATGAGCATTGTAGTGCTAAACAAGTGTTGCGGCACTAGTTGAGTTCCACTCTTAAATGTCATTTTTCAGTGCTGCCCAGCGCCTAGCACTAAACAGAATTGACGTCTTCACATATTTGGTCATTTTGTCCCTTAAACATCTGAATCTGTCCTTAGCACTAGAAATAGTGATTGTATCCCTTTGAATAACCTTTCCAACGCTACTAAAATCGCCTCAATGGACATCTGTAGCTCAGATATTGCAAAAATACTAACTGGAGGTCAAGTTGGACAACATCAGAACATAGCAACCTTTAATCTTGCAACTCGATTTTCACCAAGATGCTCTTAGAACTAGGATTTATTTTTGACATTTTGCACTTGATCCAAAGCTCCTGAACAAAACCATACTCAAAGAGACATGTCAAACGCAATAGGTGTAGTTGCAAATTATTCCAAAATCAATGCAAAAGCTAAATATTCTATTAAAATCACACAATGAGGAGTAAATTAAAATCCTTATTAATTGCATCAATAACTCAGGTAAAACTCATGCAAAAAGCTAAGGTCTGGTAGCAAGATAAGTGACATAAATACTCCTTATTAGTCATCTTTATTCTTCTTTTTTTGACTTGCCATCCTTGTGTTTCTGCCAAGTTGTCTCTATCTTGCTTCTGATTGTTCTTCTTGGAGCTTGAAGCTCCTTAGCATTGATGTATCTGAGAGCCCTTCGGAGTTCATGTATGGTTCTGGGCCCTGTTGATTGCTGGGCTTTCTTTGAAGGATCCAAAACATAGGTCAATTTTGATCTAGTGGAGTTTGCCTTGGGTTGAGATCCAAGATTTGGGATGCCTCTTCTTGGAATCTAGTCAAGTAAGCTCTCAAGGACTCATCGGATCCTTGCTTGACATGTTCCAAGGAATCTGAGGTCTTAATGTAAATTTTAGAAGAATTGTTGATGAAGGCCTTGGCGAGGTTGTCAAACCTGTGGACAGTTCGAGGGGAGGAGAGAACCAGACGGATTTTTCCAAGAAAGATGGGAAAGTTTGGCAAAGGATTCCGTCAGTGGCCCCATTGATGAGCATCATGGACTGAACATTGTGATAAAAGATTAGGGATCTCCAGCCCATTGTTGGGGAGCGATGTTGGGAGCTTGAAATTAAGGGGCAGATTGGTTGCCATAAGTTTTTCCAAGAATGGGCCACAATCAATTGTCTCGAGTTCGTCGTCAGACTCGGATGGTAGGTGGATGTTGGAGAGTAAGGGCTTACCATTGCCGTAGTCGTGACTGGCATGTTCAGTGTTTCCAATGCCAATGGCTTTTATTTTGGAGTAATGGCTTTCAGGAATTGATTCTCCTCTTGTAGTTTTCGACTTAATCGGCCAGATGTCGATTTTCCTCCGAAGCTGGTCAGGGTTAGGAGGAGGTTGGTTTTCAAGGGGAGTGTTTTAGCTTGTGGCGAGCCATGGATGGTTGTGTTTGAGGGTGGGCTTGTTTACCCCAGTGGGCGCCATTTTTAGTTATGCCGACCATTCTCAATATTTTTATTTTACGTAAATTTTTTAATTTTATTTGCATTATAATTATTAATTATTTTTCTAATTATACTTTCATATACAATTATAATAACACATACTCTATATTGAATATGATGTCACTTATCAGTTCTATATTTTTTAAACATTTAACATATTACAAGCCTTAAAATATTATAATTGAAAATTTTTATAACTTATATTTGACACAGTAATGGAAGTTATTATAACATCTAATATTATTAATAAAAATGAAAAATAAATTAAAAGAATAAAAAAAATAAATGCATTCATATATTTAAAGAAAAAAAAGTAACCTTTGCACAAATATAATTTTTGGAAACCAACATAAAAACAATAAATCAAACAAAAAATTTAAAATTCATTCGTCAACTTAAATATTGGAAAATATTCCTCCATTCATTTTGTACAGTTAATTTTTACATGCATACTCTTTTGCAAATTAGTACATATTTTTTCCTAAATCTATTTTTTTTCTTAAAAGCTATATCAATAATCCATTTTTCAATTCTTCCACCTTCTCATAAAGTTTCTAACTTCAAATCAAGAGCTTTTGAATATCAAAATTAAAAGTAAACAAATCTATCTACTCCTTTCACCACACCATATTTGATGTTTTGCAACTTAGACATTTCAACTTATCAATTTCATAATTTTTTCATATTAATTTTTTTTTAAAAAGACTTCAATTTTTCAATATTAAAATATTTTAAAACATCATTTCTAAAATTTACACTTCTTTTATAATGATACGAATTATTTAGGTTTAATTACTTCTAAGTCTCTATAATTTCACTCAATTTCCAATCAGGTCCTATAGTTTAAAAGTTTTTAATTAGATTCCTATATTATATAAAAAAATTTCATTTGACTCCTTAGTACAAACTTTACAAAAAAAAATATTCATAGTATATTCCATCTCTATCTAGTATATGTCTAGAATATACTAGGAATGTATTATTTTTTGTAATGGTTATTACTTGTAGGATTTAAGTGAAAAATTTTATATAATATAAGGACATAATTAAAAAAAATTTAAACTATAGGGACTTGATTGAAAATTAAGTAAAATCATAGAGACCTAGAGTAATTAAACCAATTATTTATCAAATTTTTTTTAAAAATAAATAATTATATTATTTTTTTTATTGAAAATAATTGTGTAATTGATGCACTACTCCAATAATTGAGATAACATAGATTGGGATTGTTTATGATTTTTTTACTAGATATATCATATATTTTAAAATTGATATTTTAATTTACTAAAAGAATATACATGGAAAGGAGGTGCAATTGAAATAATATAAATTAAATTTATTTATTATATTTTTATTACAAAATATATTTTTATATTTTTATAAATTAAATATTTTAATTTACTAAAAAGATGTAAATGGTTAGGGATTACAAAAAATGCTAAAGTAGGTGCCAGTGGAGATTATTTGCAATAAGGACAGGTTTAGTTTTTATGTTGACAAGGCAGAGTCCCTGCATTATAATTATTAAGTGTTTTTAATTATACTTTTATATCTCTCTTATATTAATATATACTCTATATTGAATATTATGTCAATTATCAGTTTTATAATTTTTAAACATTCAACATATTACAAGCCTTAAAATATTATAATTGATTTTTTTTTATAACTTGTATTTGACAATGCAATGAAAGTTATTATAAAATTTAATATTATTAATAAAATAGATAACTAAATTAAAAAGTATAAAAAATAAATGTATTCATATATTTGAAGAAAAAATATAATCTTTGAACAAATATAATTTTAGAAACTGGCATAAAAATAATAAATCAAACCAAAAATTTAAAATTCATTCCTTAACTTAAATGTTGAAAAATATTCTTGCATTCAATTTTCATAGTTAATTTTTATATGCATATTCTTTCACAAATCAATACATATTTTCTCCTAAATCCGTCTCTTTTCTAAATGGTTATATAAACAATCTATTTTTCAATTCTTCCTCTTTCCCAAAAAGTTTCCAAGTTAAAATCAAGAGCTTTAGAAAGTTAAAAAGAACAAAACTATCTACCTATCTTATTACACCGTATTTGATATTTTGCAACTTAAATATTTCAACTTATCAATTCCACATTTTTTTGTACTAATTTGTTTGAGAAAAAAGACTTCCATCTTTTAATATTAAAATATTTTAAAAAATTATTTTAACAATTTACATTTTTTTTATAATGATACTAATTATTTATTAGTCTTTTTAAAAATTAAATAATTACATTAATTTTTTAAAATAATTGTGTAATTAACACTACTTCATTAATTGGGATGGGAATAAATTAGTATTATTTATCATTTTTTTACTAATTATAACACATTAGTTATAGCATATATTTTAAAATTGATATTTTAATTTATTAAAAGGACGTACAAGGAAATGAATTCTAATAGAAATTTCATAAATTAAATTTATTCATTATTATTTATTAATTAGAAAATATATTTTTATATTTTTATAAATTAAATATTTAAATTTACTAAAACGATGTAAATGGTTAAAGATTACAAAAAAAATGCTAAAGTAGGTACTCTCGTGAATTACTCGCAATGGGGACATATTTAATCTTCATGTGGACAGGACAAGGTCCTTTTTGGTTAAATGAGATAGGTGCGGAGAGTGAGATCCTCACCTATGAAACTTGCTAATTTTCCATTTATGTAAATAATTTAAATATCCACCTATATATATATATTAATAAAATCATATCACATCTCCATTTTTTTTAATTCTTTTTATTAAATTTGATTATGTATTTCATTTTTATTTTAGATTATATTATGTTAATAGTATTTGTTATTATCGATATTTATATTTCAAATTTCAAAGTATTTTTAAAATTTTTCTCTTTTTAATTTTTTTTTATAAGCCCTTAAATACCTGGATTCAAATCCCGGAGAGAATGTGGAATGAGGACCCATGACCTCAATGAAGAGGTAAAATTCTAAAGATAAAGGGGACATAGTACATGTTTCCTCTCTATTGATACCCATTATCATTCCTATAAATAGCTTATAATATAGTAAAATTATTTACTTATTCTCTTTTATTATTCAATAATTTTGACTTTCGAAATGTATAAAATTTTTATAAAATAGGTTATTTATTATTAGTTAAAGATAGTTTATGGAGTTTTTTTAACTTTATAAATATGATATTTAAAATAAGATATAAAATATAATAATATATTCATATTTTATTTATTTATTTAATTATTTAACTATTAACTTTTTCATGAAACATATTTAAATAAATTATTAATTATTTTCAATAATGATCATAAACTATTTTTTATTATCTTTCTGGACATCATACGAGCTAAACAATTAGTGAATTAGATTTTGTCAATCTAACACGAGAAAAAATAGTAATCTTAATACCATTGTAGTGCACACCCGTAACTCCATGTCATTTATTTAAACAACACCACAGCAAAAAATGGAAATGATCACTAAATCTTTCCCACAAAATCTTATTCTTTTCATTCAGTCATGCCTCTCTGTCTTAGAAATTATAAATCTCTAATTTTATATCAAACATAAAAAAGATATAATCATAAATGCACTAACCTGTTGAATGTCAGACAATGTATACTCCAAATGATCCTCCAACAGTGCTCCAAACAAACTCTATGGTCAGCGAAAAAGAAAACATTCGACTGATTGTTTGGTTTACAACGAATCTCCCGATGTATTGATAAAAATCAATTCTTTATAAATTGAAATGTTTGCTTTGGATTTTAATTTTGATAAAAGTGTTCACCTTCACCAAATTAAATTTAGCAGAAGCTAAAAATCTTAACTTTTATTTTTTTATCTCATATTAATTTTTTCAAATTTACATTTTAACATATTTTTTAAATATAAATAAATTCTTTCAATATTAATTATCTCAAGAGTAATTATACTAAAATCTAAACTAAACAAACCCTAAGCTAGCCAGCTGGCTAAGGTTTAAAACCAACAATTTAGAGTAAAAAAATTGAATGACAAGAAGAACCGAGAATATAAACTCAATCAATTAAAATTATCTACATTGTACCTAGATCACAATGACGGTCTCCCATAGTTGAACTGAGGCTCCATTAGCGGTGAAAGGTGACGGAGTCGGTTTTGGCGATGGAGAGATAATGAAGAAGAGAGAGAAGGCTCAGGGAAGAAATGGGAAAGAAGGGATGCGCTGACGTTCAAGTGTGGTCATTATCGATGGATTCTTGAGGGAAAATTCGCTGGTAAAACTTTAATGAAACGATCCCACACATTAATTCATATTACTAACAGAAAATTCATCGATAATGTGAAAACTGAATTTATTGCCAACTTTCCAAAATTCAAATACGGAGAGTTTATTTGTTGATAATTTTTAATTAGTTTTTTAAATGTCAAAAATTATTTCGATAATATTTTTATAAAAAATTAAATTAAATTAATTTTCGATGGATTTTTCTGCATGATCATTGTGTAAGTTTATTTTTTCAATGTCAATAAATTACTGACAGAAAATTCCTCACTATGCGTATTGTTATTATAAAAAAAATAGAATATTTTATGGAGAGAAATTTCCTCGGTAATTTTATTACCAAACAAATAAAAAACAGTTAATATTACCTGCGCAAATTCCCTTTTTAATATTCCCGCACGCGTCACATGGCGCCAAATGGTGCCAAATTTTAATGATGGAAAATCTGTCCGTAACATCTATTCGTTAACGCTTTCTCCATTTTTCTCTGGACATGCTTTACTCATCCGTAAATCCATCAGAAATGTCAATGGAAGAATTCTGTCAGCAATTTCTGTTGGTAAGTTGCGGACTTCTAGTGGTACGAATCATATGCTTCTATTTTAAGAAAAGGTCGTGAAAGGTTGATAACACATCTTTATCTGCTAATGTTACGATACATAAGATTTTTTATACTAATAATGCATGTAAATTCATTTCAGAATTAAATATGATAAAGTTTTACAAATTAGATTATATTTTATTTTAAAAATATTTAAAGATAAAATTTAAGACTAAAACGCCAATATGTATCTAATTAATATTTTAAAGACAAATTAATTCTTTAAAATTTAAAAGTACCCCTGCGGTTCATCACCTTTCACAAAAGGAGAACATTTGCCCTTCTATCAACTTGCCAATCCGAACTTACAAACAATGCACAATAACCTGATAAATTGACGGTGTTGCTTCACTAAATTCCATGATAGCATTAAACAACATTGTTTTGACTTGAAATGTGTAAAAATAATAATTAATTAAAAAATAAGGGAGGTTATGATTTGTGTATCTATAAGCATGATTAATAAAGAAGAAGATAAAAACTTGATAATTTTAAGGAGAGGGATCAATAATATGCCACCGCAGAGCTTGACGGAGTGAGATAAGTAACTTAACGGCCCACATGTACTTTTCCGTCAAATGTTGGAATTACGAGTTACTCTCTCCCTTGTAAAATTTAGAAAAACAATGATATTAAGAAATATGATAAATAATATTGTAATAGACTATTTCTATATAAAATTATGGTGTATGGACTAATATATCCTAATGATAATTAATTGTAAAATATATCAAAGGGTTAGAAATGAAAAATTACAACAACAGTCATTAATTTCTTAGGGGTACTATTGGAATAAAAAAAGTATACTTTATTTATATATCAAATTGACAGACATTTTTAAAAATAATTTTATATGAAAGTGGATATATATTTTAAAAGAGAGGAAGTATCATTTTTGTTTTTTGAAGATGAGAAATTATGGGAAGACTTTTAAGTCCTGAAGGATAAACTTATTCCCATAATATTAGTCATGAATTAGTTTGAAGTTTTAGTCAAAGTTGTAATACCCAATGTACACAAGTCAGGAGACAAGTTTGTTAGTTAGGATTTCAGGACCTATCGTCGGGTCTTGAATTTCGTGATTTGTCCTACAACTCCTTGGAGGGCTATATGTTAGAGTGACATTTTTGGGATCAAAAGTCCCGGTAATTGTTCTTAAGAGAAAAACAAGTTAAAGAATGATTTTTATGATAACTTTAAACGTTTCGTTTTGAGCCCCCAAATTTAGAAAATTTCGAAAGTTTCCGGATTTGAAATAAAATCCAAAATTTGGATTTTGATTTGTTGGGATTTTAATTTTTTTGATATTTTATTTGAATCCAAATAGGAGTATTTCCTTATTTACATTTATGTTTTAAAGTTAATTAACTTTAAATTAAGAAATGTAAATATGAGCGTTAAGACAACCCAAGATGCAATTGGGTGTTGTTGTAAGATTCTATAGAACATACTCGTTGTAGCGAGTTATGTTCGCTGAAGCGACAGGCGAGCTAGGAGGCTTGCCTGAGCGAGATATGTTCATTGGAGTGAGTTGTTGCTCTTCCAGATTCTTGGAAGAGACTCGGCAACGAATGTGTCTGATGTCAGGAGTGCAAAACTACGCAGTTTCAATAAATGAACCCTAACCCTTATAAAACACCTCATACTTGGCCTTCCTCTCTCCCAAACCAAAACCCTCATCCTCTAACTCTTCTCCAACCCTTTCTCTCTTAATCCATCATCATTCCTTCTCCTTCCAAGATCAAAGGTAAAAGTTCTTGTGGGTTTTGTCATCTCCTTCCTCTCCTTTGCATGTTCCATGGTTAGGGCTTAGTTATTTCTCTTGTTATCAAGGGGTGCTCCCCCAATATTGTTAAGTTATATTAGAGTTATCTAGGGGATGTTAGAGATTAAACTAGAGTTGTGGTTGCTCTATGATAGTTGTTGGTGTCATCCTCGCTCCACGAAGCTCCCTTGGTATTGCCATTTATTGTTCTACCCTCCAAGTGAGTGGGTTTGACCCCATAGCCTTAGTTTCATCATTATAAATATGTTTCTTGCATAATGTTTGTTAAGCATGGAATTTGAAACAAGAGAAAACATAGAATATGATTATGTCAAGCTAGAAAAATTATGATTTATGATGATAGTATGAAAGAATGAGTTTTATAAAACCATGGGACCATGATTGCTATGTTGTGTGATATAAAAATGTTTTATATGCTCAGGAAATGATCATTTTGAAAAGGTATGATTTAAAGATGTTCACGAAAGTGTCAAATATGTATTATCATTTTATTGCAATATTAAGTTGAGTTATGTTGAATAAAGTATGGTTTAACTTTATGAAGAAATATGCTATTATGGTTTAGAGTTTTCATGATTTAGAACCCGTGCTTTAAATTATAAATTTTAGATTTATCAAGTATATGAAAAGATGTTAGTTTAAGTTTTGAACTTAGAACTTTAGCATATGGTACAAAGAAGTATGGAATTCAGAATGATTCATAGGATTATACATACTTCGTGGACTTAAATCGAAATGCCTAGAAGTGAGTGATCCCTTGGGCATGATTTCATAGCAACGGTTATGCTAAAGTCAGATTGTTAGAATTAAGAGGTACCAAGAGGTACAAAATTCAGGATGATTCGTAGCATCTGCGAATATATCTGTGAGTTGAACCAGAATGCCTACATACGGTCCTTGGGCATGATTTTCACAGCCACAATTATGCTAAAGTTAGATTGTTAGAATTATATGAATCTAGAACTCTCATGTACTAAGAATTTAGGGCTTGCTTCGCGAGGGAGAGATCTACTTTTCAACTATAATTTTCTTTTTGTCAAACTAGTTTAACGGTAGAGAACAGGAATAGACAGCCAGTTAACATCTGTTGTGTACCCTCATTTTCTATTGAGTACAAATGATTGAAATACCCCTAAGGTCATTTTTACTTGGAATTCAAGGAATTTACCCTACCTCGAATGGGTCAACTCAATGTTTGAAAGGGATTGTATCTGTTACGTTTGGTGTCCGAGGTGAAAATCTCATTTTCTAACCTTTGGCTCAAAATGACCAAAATACCCTACCTTGTTCTATCTAAAAGGTGCCGTTTGAGTCCAAATTTTTCCAGGAAGTTTGGAATGGTGTTTTTAAGTGATGTTTGATGTTTAGTTTGCTTAAGGTCTTACAGTTTTAGTGCAAAATTACCATTTTGCCCCTAGAACAATGTACAGTGGTCCTAATGACGCAATTAAGCAAATCTAAGCAATATTAGGCTCTAATCAAAGATTAATTTATCTATAATTAATCTAGAGTCAAAATAATTTATTAAGGTTAATTAGGACCTAAGATTGCTTATTTAAACTCTAAATTGCATTATTTAAATTCAAGATTCCTAGTCATGGAATCTTGAATAATATCTCTCCAATTCCTTAAATTAAGGAATTGTGCCATACCTCATTTGACCAAAGAATGATTTTAAGATTGTTAATCTAGCAAGATTACCTTCCTAATTAAGTCTTGACAACCTTAATTAGCCAATTACCTCACCTAAACACTTTCTTACAACTCCTAACCAAAACCTTAATCAAAGAAACACCTAAACACATCACTAAACCACAATTGCATGAGCAAATTAATCCTCCCCTTGGCTGCAAAATTCTGCTGAATGCATGGCCTCCAAGGAGTGTCACATGTTGAATTTTTCTTCACTCCAAAGACCATGCCTTGCCCATACTTATGCCCATACTCACCATGCTTGAACCCATATTCAAAGCCATACATTGTAAGAGATATTTCCTCAATTTTTCCTCCCTTTGGCCGTCGGCCATCCTTCCCCTTGGCAGCCACCATTATGCAAAATTTCTATAAATACCAAGTCTTGAAGAACCTTGATACACTTTAGATCATTTGCTAAGTTTAGTTGTCTTACACTTTCTTGCATTTTCTCTCAAAACTCTCTTCATCTTCTTCATCTTCTTCTTCCTCTCAAAGAACCTTTCCACCACCACAAACCACCACAAACAACCATAAACCACCACTACCTCACCTTAAACTATCTCTCAAACACTTAAACTTTCCATTCCCAAGCTTAGAAACTCAAGGAAAAATCATCTTCCTTGAGCATCCTCTTTGGCCAAAACACATACCCACATCCAAGAGGAGATTTTGTCTTCTCAACTCTTCAAAAACTCAAGCTTTCTTTCATTTCTTCAAAGACTTCCTTAGGTAAGGGTTTTCTTTCAAGTTTTTCTTTACTATCTTTGAAAAGTTTCTAGCTTTCTCTTGGTTTTAAACTCTTTTCTTCTTCCTTGTATTTTCGATCATGGTGCCTTTTGTTGAACAAAACTTTAGCTTGATGATGAGGTCTCATGGAAATGGTTGGGTGTTTGTCATGAGAGAAGCCTCTAAAGCTTGGATCTTGGTCTTGGACCATATACAAACTCAGTTTTCCCTTTCTTTACAAGTTCAAAGTTTTGGTTTTTCATTTCCTTTCCTTATGATTTCGGTTCCTTCTTGGTTTTTCCTAGTTCAAAGTTTTGGTTTTCATTCCTCTAAGGTTTCGATTTTCCTTTTCTTATCTTGTTCAAGCTTTGGTTCCTATTTCTTTTTCTTCTTGGTTTCGGCCTCCTTATTTTGGTTTTGGGAAAAGGGTTGCTAAAAATATGAGAATGGTTCTTTGAATGTTTGTTGTGGTTTTTGCCACTTGAATCATTTTCTTGAGCTTGATGATGAAGTTCAAACCTTAAGGCTTCCTTGAAGTCTAGGTGCTAAGAACTCTAAAGCTTGCTTTATGATACATAATGGGTTGAGGTTTTATGTTCCTTTAAAGTCTTGCAAAGAGCTCTAGCTAAGATCTAAAATAAGATGCATTCATGTTTACTTTAATACTTTGCATAGCATGTTTATTTTCAAGTCATCACTAAGCAACTTAAAGATTAAAACAAGAATGTGCATCCTCACTTAATAAATCTCAAAGCCTACCTATTTCAACCTTAAAGTTGATTGTTAATTTGGGGTAAATACCTCAAGGGGCCTAGAGCACTAAAATAAAGAATTGAACCTTGCATTTCATGTTTACTTTCTTGTCTAGTATGTTTATATTCTATGCCATCACTTAAACTTTAAAGATAACAAATGAGTGCATCTCATGTTTATTTTATGCTCTCACTTTATTTTCTAATGAAGAAAAATGAGGTGCATAGCATGTTTAAGCTTATGTCATCACTTTAATGATCTAGAGCTCAAAGACTTGCCCAAGTATCCTATGTAAGGTTTTAAGAAAATGTTGGTATTTCAAAGAAGCCATTCGGCCTTGTGGTGATGATGATGGACGTAGTGTGAGTTCCTCTAATCACAAGAGTCCATAGTTCATGTTTTGCAATTTTTCTAAGCTTAGGAGCACCTAAGCAACATTATGAATGAAATTATACATTTTAAATCTATTTTATGAGCAAGTTAATTTAGCTACTGACCTCATGTGTAATTACATGATTTTAATGTAAGGATTTGAGTTCTAAAAGAGTTTTGAGTTCCTAAAACCATTCCAAGAGAAAACTAGTAAAACTATGTACTTCTAAGGCATGATTTTATGTGGTTTTTGGTGAAATCATTTCTGTTCTGTAACTCCATGTTTGGCCACTGCACTAAATCTGTTTTATGGAGTGGAAATGTGTAAAATTATGTTTGAGTGAAGTAAGGAACATTTTAGAGAAGTTAGAAAGGATTAAGTAACTAAAAAGGGTTCAAATTTAGAATTCTAGAACACCTAACTATGGAAAAATGCAAACCTATTCCAACATGATTAATTCAAGGATAAATGGTTCATAATCAATAGAACATGTATAAAAAACCCTTCATAAATGATTAGGTATTAATTACAAAGCTTAAGGTGATGATAAGGACTTAAAATGGGAATTTTAGCACACTTAGACATGGTAATATGCAATTCTGTTCCAGCATAGTTAGATTGAGGAAAAATGACTTATAACTTAGTAAACATGCCTAGGAATCCCTCATAATTGGTTTAGGAATTGATTATCGAGCCTTAGGTGAAGACGGATCTTAAAAAGGGTCAAATGAGATTCTAGAGCCCCGTAAGCATATGATAATTTTCTGCCCTTAAATGTATAATGCTGTTTGGAATTTTTAGTAAGCCTAAATCTCAGTGAGAATTATAAGTGATGATCTCTTGGGTGAAATAAGGATGTAATATGGGTATTAGAATGATTAGAACATAAGTTTAAAACCCGTAAGGGCCAACGCATAAGACGATATGAGATAGGAAGTGTGATATGAGAATGAGATCATGCGTATATGCTTGTGTTATGTATGAACGTGTTAATAAGTATGAGAACATGAGGATTCATGGTGTGTTATGATGATGTTTTTGGTATATTGTGGGCATAATGCATGAGACTATGTGATACAAATGAATAAAAGAAAGTATGTTTTTATGATTGAAAGGTTTATTGGATTGAGGAATTTATAAGACAACATGCATTATGTGAGTTATGTGGCATGACTCAAATTTTAGAAAATTCGGGGTACATTATGCTCCGAATTTCCATCAAATTTGAGAGACTTAAGAAAGTTTTGAGAAATAAGATGTTTAATGTGACACACCGAGACGTACTTCTCCTCTACGGTGAGGAGAAGGCAAAACCGTGAGGGCATCGACATTAGCTTGCCAAAGCGAACAAGTCGTTGGTCTTAACCAGTCGATGCGTTTTGAAGAAGGAAAAAGTCCCATGATGGGTGATCCTTAGGCCCCTACCCGTACTCTAGGAGTCGGATTATTATGATGATTATGAATATGATTATGATTATGATTCGCTTATCAAGAGGATAAGTAAGAACTAGTGACGACTAGTTAAGGTATGAGCTCATAGCCTAGTTTTAGGGTGCGGTTACTATTATGATGCTTAGTGTCACAAGTTTGAGAAAAGGAACGATGTTCAAGAGAAGTTACATGCCACTTATATGATGAGTGATTATTATTTGGTTTGCCTAAAGTATTGCCATACATTCATGTTCTGTGATGCGCATACATTAAGATTCATTATAAAAGACACGGACCTTGGATAATTATCTCTTGAAACCTCATAATGAACCTATGCATGTTTAACCTTTTCAAAATAAACCCAAGGTTCCTGGGACGTAAACGATGACACTAGGATAGAGGATTTCCCTACTGAGATTCTTTAGCAAGATTCTCACCCCTCTCCTGTTCTCTTTCCGTTATGCCTCCAGACGATGGCGTCATTTGTGATTTTTGTTGATGCGCCCATGTGGAGCTTGCACTACGATCCTGATCATCAGCCCTACCACTTTGAGGGTCGTTGTGCTGTACGCATTTTTGCATACATGGGATGTCCATTTGCCTTTCCTCTCCAACTTTCGCTTCACCACGACCTCTCCCTATGGCGACGACATGATTTTTGAGAGGACGCTCGTGACGAGAAATCCCGTGCCCAACCATCATCTTCAGCTCTGACTATCCGAGTACATGCCCCTTACACGTCGATTCCTGGACTTGTCCGAGGATCATCCGGCCGATCCTATTGGAGGATTTGGCCCTTCCTGCCTTCAGCTGCCAGGAGGTTAGTGAGGACACGGCTCAGCCGAGGCCTATGAGGCGTGTATGTCAGCCCGAGAGGCGCCTCGCCGAGGAGGCCACGTCGCTCCGCCGATTCGCATGCCTATGCCCCTCTTCGTTGGGCCATATCCGAGGAGCTTCAGTTCGCGGGCTACATTTCCCGTCCGAGGAGTAGCATTTTCTGGAGGCTCTTAGAGGGAAGGTTGTTGTTAGCTGGTAGTATCTTTTGAGGTTTTTTCCATGTATTAGCTTTCTATGTTTTCTTGTATTTTATGTTTTCCTTTACTGCAAGCTTTGCCCACTAGTATAGGTATGACTTTATATTATCTTTCAGTTGTGTACTAAAATTATTATGATTAATATCATGGTGGATGTTTTTATGATTAAGGTGTTCTTTATTGCTCTTATTTTGTATGATTCATTTGCTTTACCTTGCATGTTTTAGTTGCTCTTCGCTTCATGTTTCATGTACGTTGTACGCAAAGACTCACATTTTGTTTTACGCACATGTATTTTTTTTAAAAAATATACCCGTATTTTCCGCTAAGTAATTTCACAAATGAGTTTAAAAGGAAGTAATAACTAATAATTAATCTTAATACGTCCTAGGCGTGTTTGGGTTAAATATTAGGGTGTTACATGTTGAGATCGTTAACCTTGGTACCAAGTTGTCCATCAGAGGATATTCCCCCAGGAGTTACAGAAATAGGACCTGGTTAGGTACCCTGAGCTTGTCCATCAGGGACTTTATGATTTTACAGCTTTAGCTATCATATATGTATTTATTCAGCTAAAATACCGTTTCCCTTGTGTGCCCCCATCAGTTAAAATGATTTCATGTTTGATTATGAGTTTAGAAATGCTTGTTTATAAATCTATAAAATGAAAAATGTTTTCCTAGCTAGCTATGTATGCAAATATCAAATGATTTATATTGTTGCATGTTTATTACATTATGTATATATGTCTCTTGGTTGTCCCATATGGG
The DNA here is from genome assembly GCA_030441495.1 of Dalbergia oliveri. NCBI lineage: Eukaryota > Viridiplantae > Streptophyta > Magnoliopsida > Fabales > Fabaceae > Dalbergia > Dalbergia oliveri. The sequence goes on along the minus strand of JAMLFY010000012.1, from coordinate 6,812,566 downwards.
TGATGGGTGAGCTCACTCACTGAGTCCGTTGACTCACCCCCTCCCCTTCATTCATAGTTGTAGGTGCAAATATCTTTACATCACCAGTCCATAGCCCAGCTCTCCTTTGGTGAGCTTTACTTTGATATAAGGCTTAGTTTAGGATCATGTTAGTTGTAGAAGTGCTCCAGGAGTTTTGAGGTAGGATCCTAGCCACACATGTATTTTAAGATACTGGAGCTATATTTCAAAGTTTATGTATTTTCCCATGTGTTTCTAGAGTTTAAGTATGGATTTCAACTATTGGTTTTGATTAGATTATGTATTTGATCAACCATGTTGTTATGATTCAGTTTTAAAAAGGTTAAGCAGGCTATTTGACTTAAGATTAATATCATAAGATAGATTAGTTTATGATTTTAAACCTTGTAAAACGAATTAAAAAGGGGTTTTTAAAGCTTGAATATTAAATATTATGTTTTAATTAGATAAAATGATAATGATTTAGAAGAAAATCATATTTTAAGTATAATATTATATATATTATATGCATTTAGAGAGACGTCACCCAGGAGGCTTAAGCGGATGGATTCTACGTGCTTATCACGCTCCCAGGTTTGGTTGTTACAGCGGTATCAGAGTGACAAACGACGTTCACACCGTATATTTAACTTCTAAACCTTAGGTTTTTGCATGGGTTTTTGATGTGTTATTGAGGAAATTAATCGTGTTTTATGAATTGAACCTCAATGCACGATTTTGAGAAATCAATGTCAATTGCTCCATTTTTTCTTTTGTGAATAGTTAAATCTTGTTACCATTAACTTGTCTCTGAGTTAGGTTTTTGTGCACAGGAGCATTACATTGAGTGCAAGCATCAAGAGCAGGAGCTGAATTGAAAGAAGCAAAAGCCCACCATTTGGGTGAGCACCGCTAACAGAGAACACAGATAATTCATCTTGAAGGCGGCCTTCTGTGAGTGCTCCTACGATAACTTGATTTTTTGTTGCTGTTTTATTTGGGCCAATCTTGGGGCCCTTGGAGGGGAAAAAGAACAAAAACGCGGAGGAAGGACAGGAGGGGTATCTAGGTTTAGTTGGAGGAAGATTAGACTCTCTCTCTCTCTCTCTCTAGGTTTTGGGAGTTCCCAATTTTTGTTTTGGCTCCCATTTGGGATTGCAATTTACAGCTTTCTTTCAATAATAGTTGTGAAACTCCCCCTATGGAGGAGTAATCTCTTTACCATGTGCAAGGATAACTGAAGATTGAGATTGTTCTTAAGGTTCCCAATTTTAATTGCAATTCATGGTTGGTTTTTCTTCCTTGTTTACTTTCTCTTTTGATATCAATTGCGAAGATTTTTGTAATTGTATTTTTAAGAGTTGTTTGATTGTGCATTCGTTTGCGTGTAAAATTTAGATACCATTGGGGTATTGGATCGATTGATTTAATTACATCCAATTGGTTAGGGATTGAAATTAACTCTGATAGGAATTAGGTTGCTGGAATTGGTAATCAAACTGGCATAGGTTCATAGAATCACGATCGTGAATTACTAGTTCATATGTTAGCCAAACCCTTAGTGGAAGTGCGATTGTATAACCTAAGTAGAATTGCATCATTGTTATGTGATAACATAACTAATGAAAGTAACCACTATCGTGAATTTATCTTTTGAACCGATGATTGAACAATTCTTGATCTAGGACTCCTTGTAGGTAATTTTCTCATTATAATTTCTTAATTTAATTTAGTTGCTACAATTTCTAAAACCCCCAAATCTCTTGAATCAATTAGAACACTTCCTTGTGAGACGACTTGAGTTGTGCCCTCTACTACATTTTTGGTGCAACTTGACACTTTATAAATTTTTAATTTGTTGTGAGTCGCGACCTCGCATCAAATTTTGGCGTTGCCTGGAAGTGGTGCTATTGATTTTTTTCTTGTTTTTGATTGATTTTTTTTATTTATTTTTGTTTTTATTTTTATTTATAATTTTTTTCTCTTCTATTTTATTAGGTTTTACTTCTCCTTAAAAAAAAAAATTCAATTTTGTTTAGTTTAAATTTTATTCTTCTTTTCTTTGTTTCCTGTTGTATTTGGTTGCTTCTATAATTTAATTTTATGATCCGCTCCCTTCCTAATTTTCCCATACTACCGATTAATCCTAGATTGAGAAAACTGCCAAACGGCTTAGGAAGGTCGCGGGAGAAAATTAATTTATCAAACAACCCCTCTTCTTTGATACAACTAGGGAATCTGATAATTTTTTATTTTTTTAACTTTCTGATCCCGCTGCTAGTGTTTCAGGAAATATGCTGACAATAGGACTTTGAAGGAGCTCGTCCCAAGACTGAACTACCAACCTTTGGGGATAATTTACCGACCAAGGAGGTGACTTTGAGCTCAAATCAGGATTTCTGCACCACTTGCCTAAATTCCATGGGCTATCTGGAAGACCCGCACAAACATCTCAAGCAGTTCCATGTTATTTGTGTGACAATGAAGCCTCAAGGGGTAACGGAGGAGCAAATCAAGCTAAGGGCCTTCCCTTTTTCCCTTGAAAGAGCTGCCAAAGATTGGTTCTTCTACATCCCCCATGGAACAGTTGGCCGGGCTGGCATGAAGCGCATATTTTTGGAGAAATTCTTCCAGCTTCCAGGCTGCCATCAGGAAGATATTTGTGGCATTTCAGCTGAGGGTGAATCTCTCTATGAGTATTGGAGGTTCAAGAGGTTGTGTGCCAGCCCCCCATCAATTTCAGAGCTTCTCATTCAGGATTTCTATGAGGGACTGAGTTATGGAGAGGAGCATGATTGATGCTGCCTTGGGTGCTTTAGTTAACAAGACTCCGAGCCGACTTTTGATTGAAAACATGGCAGAACTTCTTAGCAATTGGATTCAGAGCTGTAGTAGTACTCATCATGTGGGTGAAGTCTCTTCAGCGAGAATAGCGGGTAGAGAAGAAATTGGATGAATGAGAATTTTTGAAACAGATGGCCTTGAATCAGTTGAGGCATGTTCCTTCACCTCAGTCAGCTTGTGGTATTTGTTTGTAATACCCATACTGATCTATGTATGTCCACAGCAGGAGGGCCCCACCTTAGTTGCTGCCAGCAATGTGTTCCCTGGAAGACCTCAATCAGATAACCAGGGGGTATGACCCTTAGCAGCACATATAACCCTGGTTGGAGAGATCACCCTAATTTGAGGTGGAACAGCTCATCAGAGGAGGCAGCAAAATATGTTTCACCCCAAAAACAGGAGAGCTACCCTCATGTCTACCACCAACCACCTGCTCCAGACTTACCCTCCACGCCTTGAGCACACCTGCCCTCCTGCCCTTTAGACGCACCATGGCAGGAGATGATGAAAATGATGATGGAAACACAGAGGAAATAGGAATAAGCATGCAAGAGATGAGAAATGCAATTGTGAGGCTAGAGTTCCCAATCCCGGGGAGTGCATCCACCTTTCCTTCTTAGGTTCCAACCCCAAGGGAACGTTTCTGCATTACTCTAAGGTTGGCAGCTTTACTCGAGGTTGTTGGTCCTTCAGAGCAGTTGTGGCTGAAAGTCAGGAGGATGGATAGTTGAGCCAAAGGTGTAGCAAGATAAGCCTGCACCCCAAGAGAGCAAGAGAAGAGCAGGTAGAAAGACCCATTCCATTGCCCTTCCCATAGCGAGTTGCAAGACCCAAGAGGTCCAATGAATTGGAGTTGGAGAAGGACCTCTTGGAGACTTTTAGGAAGGTAGAAGTAAATATCCCTCTGTTGGATGCAATTAGGCAGATCCCTAGGTATGCCAAATTTTTGAAAGATCTATGCACTAACAAGAGGAGACTACAGGCAGTGAGAAAGAGAAGGTGACTATGGGAGTGAATGCTTCCTCCCTCATCAAGCCAAGCAACCTGCCACCCAAGTGTAAGGATCCGGGCATATTCAATGTTCCCTGACCATTGGAAACCTGCAAATCAAGCAAGCCATGGCTGATCTCCTGAGCTGGCATTAATGTTATGCCAAAATCACTCTATAGATCCTTACACTTTGGGGAGCTCAAGGCCATCGGGTTGACAATCCAGCTTGCCAACCACAGCATCACAAAGCCAGAGGGTATTAGAAGATGTCTTGGTAAAGGTAAATGATTTAATATTCCCTGCTGATTTTTATGTGCTTGAGATGGAGAATGACATTATGCCAACCAGCATACATTAATCTTGGGTAGACCATTTTTGAATCTCAGAACCAAAATTGATGTTTATGCTGGTACATTATCCATGGAGTGTGGGGACTTGAAAGCCCAATTTTGTTTGTCTGATGCCATGAAATTCCCCCTTGAGGACCACTCTGTGTTTGGCATTGATGTCATTAACTCCCTAGTAGAAGATACATGTGATACTTTACTTGGTAAGGATGCACAATCCCCTTTCCCTATTTTTTCTTCTCCCATGGGATATGATGAATCTGTTGTGGTAGAATTTTCCAAGCTTTTAGATACAGGTACACCACCAGGACAACAGTGATCAGTTTGCCAAGTGCTCCATGACCAACCCATGTTGGGTAAGAAGCCTGTGAGGGCAGTGGATTTACCCATGAGCCCGGCAAAATGACTGGAGGGCCAAAGTCTAGATGGAAGAGACCATTCTTGATCAACCATGTGCATCCTGATGGTGTAATTAAGTTAGAAAACTCCAAGGTGGGTCAGTGCACCATTGATGAGCATTTGATGTACCTCCATGAGGCCTAACAGACTAAGGGCTCAGTTGGCTTACCTTTGGGTTGAAGTTGTACACCCTCCATGAGGGTCCTTACCGTCCAACTTAGGGACGTTAAAACGAAGTGCTAGGTGGGAGACAACCCACTCAGGTTTTTCCTTACCCTTCCTTTTCATTTTTTGCATTTTATTTATTTTAGTTTTGCATTTTGCATCATATTTATTTTTGTTTGTATTTTACACCATCCCTTTGGCACCCTAAAGGTCACATGCATAGGCTCACACCACATGTACTATATTGACATGCTTAGCATTGCCTTTATTTGTATTGCATGCTTGGTGGATTCACTATGTTGTTTGGATTGAGTACATGCACTTTTACCTTGAGATGTTGAGCCTCTTTGATTGGACTATCATGTGTCATGCTTATTTGTTCATGTGTGCTTCCCTCTTTGGATTTGCATTCTAGAACTTGCTTAGGGTCTTGTTTGAAAATATGTTTTTCATGTGCATGTTTGAATATGATTGAGGCATTTTTCTTGTTTTTAGCCACCTGCCCATATAGCCAACATTTGCATGTTACCATTGTTTAGCCCCTTTGAGCCTTATTGTCCATTCTTTTGTTTTAGCAAATCCTTAGCCAAAAGTGAAAAACCATGAAAAACCCGAACCTTTTAGGCTTGGGAGAGCATTTGTGTAAATTCTTATATGTGCTTGAGCATAAGTGGGGGAGAGCATGAGGACATGCCCCAATTTAAGTGTGGGGGAGGAACAATGTGTACTCAAAATTCAACAAGTGGCATACCAAGAAAATAAAAAAAGAAAAGAAAAGAAAGGTTGATTGAAAAGGAAAAAAAAAATCTGAAAGAGTTTGGTTGAAGGTGTGCCACATTGCAAAAGATAGGTTTGTAACTGTGTTAAGATGGACAAGGTGTACCCTTAGGCACTTGTGCTCTTGGTGTATGCATTTGCTCTCTTTTGACTAGAGGCTTAGCTCTTTGACCTTTATATTCTCTCACCTTCACCTAAACTCCATCACAACCAAAAACAAGTCCTCTTGATTCAATATGTATGTGTGTAACAAATGGAGAATGAGACCCTTGACAAGCCTATGGTAATGTATTTTCATTTGAGGTGATTTGAGTGTACATCTTATCCTAAAACACTTGAGTGAATGAGTGACAAACACTAACTTTGGGAGGATTTTTGTACTTGATTCATTCATCATGCATGTGGATTCCACCTTGTGTGCTATGTTCTCGTTTATGCCTTGCTTGTTGAGATCATCTTTGATTGTTGGTGTAAAAGGTCATTGCTTATATCTCTAGGTCCATTGGATCGGTGTATTGTTATTTTCCATGCATCATGCATTTTTAGAGTTAGGAGTCCAGTTGCTTTGCCGCATCCTTCTAGTCTCTTGCATGAGGACATGCAATTGTTTAAGTGTGGGGGAGTTTGATAAAGCGTCACGCCGTATATTTAACTTCTAAACCTTAGGTTTTTGCATGGGTTTTTGATGTGTTATTGAGGAAATTAATAGTGTTTTATGAATTGAACCTCAATGCACGATTTTGAGAAATCAATGTTAATTGCTCCATTTTTTCTTTTGTGAATAGTTAAATCTTGTTACCATTAACTTGTCTCCGTGAGTTAGGTTTTTGTGCACAGGAGCATTACATTGAGTGCAAGCATCAAGAGCAGGAGCTGAATTGAAAGAAGCAAAAGCCCACCATTCGGGTGAGCGCTGCAAAGCAGAGAGCACATATAATTCATCTTGAAGGCGGCTTTGGTGAGCGCTTCTACAATAACTTGATTTTTTGTTGCCGTTTTATTTGGGCCAATCTTGGGGCCCCTTGGAGGGGAAGAACAAAAAACGCGGAGGAAGGACAGGAGGGGTATCTAGGTTTAGTTGGAGGAAGATTAGACTCTCTCTCTCTCTAGGTTTTGGGAGTTCCCAATCTTTGTTTTGGCTCCGTTTGGGATTGCAATTTACAGCTTTCTTTCAATAATAGTTGTGAAACTCCCCCTATGGAGGAGTAATCTCTTTACCATGTGCAAGGATAACTGAAGATTGAGATTGTTTAAGGTTCCAATTTTAATTGCAATTCATGGTTGGTTTTACTTCCCGTTTACTTTCTCTTTTGATATCAATTGCGAAGATTTTTGTAATTGTATTTTTAAAAGTTGTTTGATTGTGCATTTGCGTGCAAAATCTAGATACCATTGGGGTAATGGGTCGATTGATTTAATTACATCCAATTGGTTAGGGATTGAAATTAACTCCATAGGAATTAGGTTGCTGTAATTGGTAATCAAACTGGCATAGGTTCATAGAATCACGATCGTGAATTACTAGTTCATATGTTAGCCAAACCCTTAGTGGAAGTGCGATTGTATAACCTAGTAGAATTGCATCATTGTTGTGTGATAACATAACTAATGAAAGTAACCACTACCATGAATTTATCTTTTGAACCGATGATTGAACAATTCTTGATCTGAAGGACTCCTGTGTAGGTAATTTTCTCATTATAATTTCTTAATTTAATTTAGTTGCTACAATTTCTAAAACCCCCAAATCTCTTGAATCAATTAGAACACTTCCTTGTGAGACGACTTGAGTTGTGCCCTCTACTACATTTTTGGTGCAACTTGGCACTTTATAAATTTTTAATTTGTTGTGAGTCACGACAATTCGCATCACAGAGCATTAGGTTTCCCTGATGGTACCTGGAGCAAGTGTTCACAAATAGCATGACGTTTATGTGAATGGAACTGCAGCCATTTGCCCTAACGTGATGTTATTTGAGGCCTTTAGGAGTCAGTCATGTCTAAGTTCATGAGTCCCTGTCATTCTTTGGAATTCTTGATTCGACCCCATGTTTTCCTTCCTTCTTAGGTGAGTGTGCCACCTGAACTCCATCGCCATCGTCACCGCAGTAGCCTATGTCGGCTAACTCCTTACATCCAGCGCCTCGAGCGAGCCGTTCTGAGCCTAAGGGAGGTAGCTAGCGAGCACTTCGAGCTGGAGTGCACGAGGAGGGGACACAATTAGGCACAACCAGCTTAGCTAGGGGTCAGCGGAGGCACCGTTGGTTGGGGCCACCTTCTTAGTGCCCTTTCCGATGCAACCTACCGTCGTTCGATCCAAAAGTCAAGGAAATGACTAACCAAGAGGGCAGAGTTCACGAGCCAATTGGCCACCCTATACGTTCACGTGAGAAATGCCACCAAGGCCAGTGCTTGAGAGGCTCATCCGCATGCTATGGATGCGGTCAAAAGGGGCACCTGAAAAAGATTACCCACTACTTCAAAAGCAGCTAGCCAGAAGGTCAGAGCCACCTAATGCCCTAGAGACTTCTCACCCGCAAAGGGGAGCAAGGCAGCCCTCCTAGCTGATGGAGGTCCCCATGCAAGTGGCCCAGAGCCAACAGGTAGAATCACGATCGAAATATAGACCACACATGTAGACATCTAGTTGGGATGACGATTGATTGTGATATGTTGAAATGTTTTAAGTGCCTTGATGTCATGAATGCATGAATTGTTTTTAAAGGTGTATTTTCTTAATTATGTTTAGCAATAATGTCTCTACATGATAATCGGTATAGCATGCATGTGAAATATGTTGGCAACATGATGTAGGGTGCTTGAATGTTTCCAAATGCCATGGTGATGACTTGTGACTTGAAAGGTGTAGTGATAGAACTACATGACTGTATGATGTAAGTGTAAATGGACATGTGAATAGTTAACTTTGAACCTCATAGACTAAGTATTGGATCAGAGGGTATTTGCACCCTGTATGAAGATTAGAGCCCTATTGCATGGATTCCACATGTTTTTATGAAAATATATAATGTTTTGTTAGCATATAATGACTTGGGTGAACGAATGAGGTGGTTATGTTTGGTAAGCATGTGGTTTCATTCATGTTCATGTTCATGTTCATTTCATTATGTCTTTTGAAACGAGGAGAAGAGTAGCTTCCCATGCTATTGAGAACTCATGTATAGCGACATCCAATTTCCTTAAATACTATCATGATGTTATGTTTTATGAGTTTGACATGTGATTTGAGAACTATGTTAGTATCTTTGAATAGTGTTTCATGAATATTTGAGGCTCTTGGCCAAAGTTTTGCAAATTCTAAATGGAAAGATTTTCTCAAAGTAGTTTTGTAAGTTTTGCATTACTGATTAGTTTGTCTATGGGAAAAGGGATTTTGGAAACATGTTTTTATTTGAAAGAGATTAAACTTATTTGGGTACAAGCTTCTTAGATACTTTGTTTCATGCCCGTAGTGAGTAGCTTGATTCATGATGGAATGTTTTCAAAAAGTTATGTAACATGAAATAGAATCCTATATGCATGTATGATAGTTTTACTTGAGTTGGTATTACAAAAACACGATTATGAGTGACTTTGAGGCTCCAACCTATGTATGAAAGCTAGATGAGAGGAATCTAAATGAAACGTGTCATGTTTAAGTTACGGCCTGACAACACGATAGTGAGAAGTTAATAGGCAAGGAGCACTTTGTCTCTATTGCATGAACTTGTATGGTGTGTGAACATGATTGGATCTTTTGAATGCATGCTTTTATGCTTGAAGGAGTTTGGTTAAGGATTAAAGGTTCTGAGGCAAGAAAAGTAGTGAATGGGAACCAAAATGCATGTTATCATGATAGGGTGTTCTAGAAATCTTAGAGCAGGCTATGGTTGTTTGATTGATCTGGATGATGAGTGTGATTGATGTGTTGCATGCTAGAAATATAGGCATCTGAGCGCTTAACATGACACTCACACAGAGAATCAAGGAGTTCGAGGACTGAAGAGTCCCTAGAGGTCAATGTCAACCACAAAAGAAAGAGAACCATAGCAAGGATGAAGTGACGTTTAGCCTATTTTTCCTTGAAAGCTTGCGCATGCATGAGGTAGTGGAGCATAGGTGCTCACCCAGGACTTGCACCATGGAAAGGCCGTTGGAAGTGGATCCGCCCGATGTAAATGCCATGATAGGAGCCTTTGTTGCCGTGATAGGAAAGGGCTACCCTTAGAGGTAGAGCTGCTCGTATGTGACAATTGGCATCCTCAGCTAGAGTAAATGGAGCAGTGGCCTTCAGGATGACATTCTCCTAAAGTATCAGCTTATACATCAGAGTATCATGTCAGGATGTTTCCGGGCATTCAGGCCCATCCTTGAACCCCATGTGGTCGGGTATTCCGTTTCTTTGGTCTTCTAGTTACACAATTTCAGATTGGGGACCAAATCTTTTAAGGGAAAGATTGTAAAACCCAGTTACACATGTCAGGAGACAAGTTCCGTTAGCGAGGGTCCTTAGACCCATCGCTGGGTCTTGAATTTTGCTAAGTCTGGATCCTACGCCTCCTTGGAGGGCTATACGTTAGAGTGACATTCTTGGCATCAAAAGTCCCGGTAATTGTTCCCAAGAGGAAAACAAGTTAAAGAATGATTTTTAATTATTTTTATGATAACTTTAAACATTTTTTGAGCCCCCAAATTTAAAAAATCTCAAAAACTTCTGGATTTGAACTAAAACCCAAAATTTAGATTTTGATTTGTTGGGGTTTTGATTTTTTTGATATTTTATTTGAATCCAAATGAGGGGTATTTCCTTATTTATATTTATGTTTTAAAGTTAATAGGAACTAAAATTTACTTAAAATTAAGAAATGTAAATATGAGCGTTGAGACAACCCAGATGCAATTAGGTACGTTGCTTAAGATTCTGGAGAGAGACTACTGGAGTGAGTTGTTCTCCAGGTTCATTACAGTGAACGTGTCTGATGTCAACACAGTGTAAAAGGATGCAGTTTCAATAAGTGAACCCTCCAACCCTTATAAAACACCCTATACTAGGCCTTCCCTTCTCCCAAACTGAAACCTTCTCCCTCTAACTCTTCTCCAACCTTTTCTATCTCAATCCATCATCATTCTTTCTCCTTCCAAGATCAAAGGTAAGAGGTCTTGTGGGTTTTGTCATCTCCTTCCTCTTCTTTGTATGTTCCATGGTTAGGGCTTAGTTATTTCTCTTATTATCAAGTGGGGGTGCTCCCCAATGTTTTTAGAGTTATATTAGAGTTATCTAGGGGATGTTAGATATTAATCTAGAGTTGTGGTTGCTCTATGACAGTTGTTGGTGCCATCCCACTTATCGGAGCTCCCTTGGTATTGCCGTTTATTGTTCTCCTCTCTAGGTGAGTGGGTTTGATCCCATAGCCTTAGTTTCATCATTGTAAATATGTTTCTTGCATAATGTTTGTTAAGCATGGAATTTGAAGCAAGAGAAAATATAGAATATGATTATGTTAAGCTAGAAAAATTATGATTTATGATGATAGTATGAAAGAATGAGTTTTACAAAACCATGAGACTATGATTGCTATGTTGTATGATATGAAAATGTTTTATATGCTCAGGAAATGATCATTTTGAAAAGGTATGATTTAAAGATGTTCATGAAAGTGTCAAATATGTATTATCGATTTATTGCAATATTAAGTTGAGCAATGTTAAATAAAGTATGGTTTAGCTTTATGAAGAAATATGCTATTATGGTTTAAAGTTTTCATGATTTAAAACCCCAGTGCTTTAAGTTATAAATTTTAGATTTATCAAGTATATGAAAGATGTGTTAGTTTAAGTTTTGAACTTAGAACTTTAGCATATAGTACAATGAAGTATGGAATAGAATGATTCATAGCAATTGCCAGATACATACTTCATGGACTTGAAATCGAAATGCCTAGAAGCGGGTGATCCCTTGGGCATGATTGTATAGTAACAGTTATGCTAAAGTTAGATTGTTAGAATTAAGGTACCAAGAAGAACAGAATTCAGGATAATTTGTAGCATCTATCAAATACAAATTCTGTGGGCTTGAAACAGAAGCCCACATATAGGTGATCCCTGGGCGCGATTTTCACAGCCAGGTTATGCTAAAGTCTGATTGTTAGAGTTATATGAATCCAGAACTCTAGTGTATTAAGAATTTAGGGGCCCTACTTCGCGACAGAGTACCAATTTTCGGCTATAGTTTTCTTTTTGTCAAACTAGTTTAGACGGTAGAACAGAGATAGTTAGTTAACGCGTTGAGATCATTAACCCTGGTACCAAGTTATCTGCCAGAGGATAATATCGCCCTAGCAGTTACAGAAATGGGACCTTAGGTACCCTCAGCTTGTCCAATAAGGACTTTATGATTTTACAACTTTAGCTATTATATATGTATTTATTCAGCTTAGCAAATACTATTTCCCCAAACTCTACCGTACCATCAGTTAAAATGATTTCATGTTTGACTATGAGTTTAGAAATGCTTATTTATAAATCTATGAAATGAAAAGTGTTTTCCTAGCTAGCTATGTATGTAAATATCAAATGATTTTCACTGTTGCATGTTTATTACATTATGTATATATGTTCCTTGGTTGTCCCATGTGGGTGATGGGTGAGAGCTCACTCACTTGAGTCCGTTGACTTACCCCTCCCTCTCCTTTCATAGTTGTAAACGCAGATATCTTTACGTCACAAGTCCAGGAGCCGCAGCTATCCTTTGGTGAGCTTTACATTGATGTAAGGCTTAGTTTAGGATCATGTTAGTTGTAGAAGTGCTCCAGGAGTTTTGGAGGAGGATTCTAGCCGTGCATGTATTTTAAGATACTGGAGCTATATTTCAAAGTTTATGTATTTTCCTATGTGTTTCTAGAGTTTAAGTACGGATTTCAACTATTGGCTATGATTATATTATGTACTTGATCAACCATGTAGTTATGATTCAGTTTTAAAAAGGTTAAGCAGGCTATTAGACTAAAGATTAATATCATGAGATAGACTAGTTTATGATTTTAAACCTTGCAGAACAAATTAAAAAGGGGTTTTCAAAACTTAAATATTAAATCTTATGTTTTAATTATAGAAAGTGATAATGATTTAGAAGAAAGATCATATTTTAAGTATAATATTATATATATTATATGTATTTAAAGAGACACGTCACCCAATAGGCTTACACAGGGATGGAATTCCTCATGTGCCGATTACGCTTCTAGGTCAGGTCGTGACAAAAGTTTAGTTCAAATATTCAATTAATTTTTTTTTTATATAAATCACCATTTTAATTCTTAAAAGATTAGCTGCTTACAGATTAATCTTTAAATGATGTTTTATTAATTTGGACTTATTCACCAAAATAAAAAAAAAAATGATTATATCTCCATTTGCACGAGTAGTGAGATTAATTACGAATATACACTCATTTTTTTATTAAAAGCAATATGGTAAACATTTCATGTATTATGAAAACAATACATACATGACACATATTCACATTTTATGTGCATTGCAATTTCCAATAACGATTGACACTCTGCGTAACTAGGATCGTGACGGGGCGAAAAATATTATTGAAAATATTTTCATGAAGTCATCACCAAGGTTTATTATGGAAAACCGTTGAAAAAACCTTTTTGTAAAAATATTTTATACTAGTCTACTAAAAGAAGTTAGATCTAGAGTCTGTTTATGCACATGGAAATGTGGAGACTAAACTCCGCACACCTTGATACATCCGTCCTAAAACGATTACCTAAAAGTTAATTGTGCAAATTAGAATAACTTAAAGCATATAAAATTTACCCAAAGATAAAAAAATATAATATTTACAAATAAATAACAAAAATCAAATTCAAATATTTAGAAATAGAGGAAATAAAATAACAATAATTAGGGACAAAATTATGAAAATTTAAAGTTTGGCTTAATAGGGAATTCCTCCTACATATCCTTTGGTACAATGAGGAACCCAAAACCACGTAGTTCTTTAGAAAATAATTGTGGGTTAGTTTATTTTATTTTTTAAAAAGCAAGTTAGAATATTAAGCTGTCAGCTAAAACATTTTAGAACATAGAATTAAAAAACCGTCGTGGTTCAGTTAATCTTATTGTCACAATAAAATCTATTGATTAATTTTTTTTAATAAAAATAAAAGTAAAACACCTAAGAATTAGTCTTAAACGCAAATTAAATAAAGTTTTTTTCCTTTTAAAGGACCAGCCCAAAGACCAAAACACATTTTTTTTAATTTGAAATAAAATGAAGGCCGAAGCAACCCAAACACACTCACCATTCATTTTTTTCTTAAATGAAATGAACAAAGCTTATATATATATTTTTAAAAGAAATCTATACTAACAATAAGATAAAAAAAAAACTCCTTCATCTACATTTTGCATGCACACAACTTGGGGTTTCAAGGTTTGGGGTTATTGGATTTGGTGGAGAGGAAAGCGCGCACAGAGAAAGAGAAGGAGGCTACAACGATCAAGGTGCGGGGGAGAGCTCACGGCGGTGATAGGTAACAGTGGCTGGGAAGACGAGTGCAGCTGGCTCCAAGGTGGCGGCTCCTCGCGACTTGGGACATGGTGACAGCGGTGGCTCGAAGCGGGACGACGATGGTAGGCCGACGATGGCGCAACATCAACGCGAGGCTTACCATGGTGGTGGCGGTCCTTACCTGAGTGGCGGAAATAGAAGAGACGCAACGGGGTGCCATTGCTTCGGTGGTTGTGGCTAAGTAGGCACAGCATGATATGGTTCTGGTTCATATCGGCAACGGCTTTGCGAACGATGGGGATGGGGGTGCGTAGCGGCCTTCTGGGCGAGAGAGGGAGCAGGAGAAGGTGGCTATGGTTGTGGTGAGATCTCCACCTATTCCCTTATGTTTCCTTTTTTTTTCGATTTTAAAAGGCTTAAATCTGTGTTTGGTTCTGGTTTTTGTGGCATTTTTGTCCTTATTGATTTGGAATGGGTGGCTCAAGGTGGAGAATAATGGTGATGCTGTTAGTTTGGTTGGAAGGGTTCACTAAGGATGATGGTTTATTTGGCATTGGTGTTCTCAGGATGAATTTTCAATTTGTGGCTTGGAGTTTGGCTATGGCTTTTGCTTCTTTTATTTTTTCTTTGTTGATCGAGTTTATTGAGGGATGGTATGCTGTGATTTGGGATTTGATAATATTTGGCTATGATGGCAGAGGGTGGAAGAAGGAGATTATGGTGATGGGATGGTGATGGATGATGGAGGCCATGTGAGAGGTTGATGGTGCTGCCTATGATGAGGAATTATGCCCAGTTCAGCCCCTTCTCTTGGTCCTTCTCAATGCTGCTAATAAGTATATATAGCTATCAAGCAGAATCTTTTATTGATTGTTTTTCATCTTTCATTTTTTCAGCTTGGCAATTGTGGGAGCCCATCAATTGCAATGAGTACAAGCCAGGAGCGCATCGCACTTGTTACTCAATTGATTCCATTTGCTTCAAGCTTTTTCTTTTTTATTATTTTTTCCCTTTTTTTTCAATGAAATGGCTGTATACTTTCCCTTATTCCATGCTAAGAAAAGAAAAGTAGGCGTCTCAATACCTACAAAAATAAGCTAGGCGTTACAATACCTGGAAAAGGAAAAGTAGGCGTCACAATACATACAAAGATAAATCAGACCTCACAATACCTTAGAAAGAAAAGTAGGCGTCTCAATATCTACAAAGATAAACCAGACATCACAATACCCGAGAAGAAAAGTAGGCTTCACAATACCTGCAAAGATAAATCAAGCCTTACAATACCTAAAAAAAAAAGTAGGCGTCTCAATACCTACAAAGATAAACCAGACATCACAATACTTGGGAAAAGAAAAGTAGGGAAAACTAGGCTTCTTAATACCTAGAAATGATGCATAACCATGCAAATTATTTGTGAATGAAAATATCCAATGCAAAGTTGAAAGCTCAAATTTGAAGTTTTTTTTTTTTCAAAAGATAGTTGTCACTTAAACAAAGTCATTGAAGAATTTAGATAAAGTTGCATTTCAAATGGAAGGATCCAGAAGCATTCACCATTATGCCATAACTTAAATTTGTTTTGCACAAGGACAATGGGTATGGAGAAGGAATATTGTAGTGCTTTAGGAAGGTGGTTAGAAAGAATAAGCAATGTAGAATGACTTTCCCAAGCTGACAAGCATTGTTTTGAGCAAATAGCGATTCAATACTTTTCAAATTCTTCCAATAAATAACCTTAACAATGTAATACCCTAGTTTTAAATAAAAAAGTTAGAAGATTTTTTTGAACCAAGAAAGGTACAAGTTACCTTTATCTATCATTTCGGGTCATGAATTTTACTAAGTCTGGACCTTACACACCCTTGGAGGGCTATATGATAGAATCATTTTCTGATAAAAGTCAGGTAATTGTTCCCTAGGGAAAAATAAATTAAAGAGTGATTTTTAAGAGATTTTATGTCATTTTTAGCCCAAAAGTTTGAAAATTGTAAGAATTCCTGAACTTGAACTAAAACCTAAAAATTAGATTTTGATTAGTTGGGATTTTGATTTTTTCTAATATTTTATTTGAGTCCAAATAAGGGTATTCCCTTATTTATATTTATGTTTTAAAGTTAATTTAACTTAAAATTAAGAAATGTAAATATTCTGAGAGTTGCAGCGCTCATTAGCGCTGGAGTAGTCAGGAACAGGAAGGCGGTCCAGAGGATGATTTTATGCTCTCTGGTGAGCGCTGGGCGTTAAAGGATTATAAAACCCCTTTAGGTCCAAATAATTCCAAACATCCGCAGCCCAAACTCTAGAAAACGCGTCCTCTCACCTCCTTTCACCCTCCAAACTCCATTTTCTTCTATTTTCTCTCAAATCTAGCTGAATCTTTCATCCTCCAAGCTTAAGGTATGTTGTTCTCTTGGTTTTTATAACACCCTAATATTTAACCCAACACGCCTAGGACGTATTAAGATTAATTATTAGTTATTACCTCCTTTTAAATTCATTTGTAAAATTACTTAGCGAAAGTAGTCAGTTTTTTTTTGAAATATGTAAAACAAAATGCGAGTCATCGTGTACTATCATGAGCGAAACGTGAAGTAGCAAAGAAATTAAACATACAATTTAAAGGCAATAAAGAACACATCCTTCCATAGAAGCAACCATCATAATATTTAATATCATAGCTGGATACATAGTTCTGGGTCAGAATAGAAAAACCAACATAAATTCATACCCATATAAAATGGGAGAGCTTAGGTACATAAAATAGGAAAGTGCAAAAAGAAACATAACAGCAAGTACAGGGAAACCCCAAAAGATCAAACCCAGGCCATAGCTACCCCTCCCTCGAAACCTACTGGTGACGCTAATCCTCATCCCTAGAAGGTACATACCCAATGAATTGGGCGAGTCTGAGTGTGTGCAGAGAAAGGGGGACGAACGTGACCTCCTCGACGTGGACGCATCTCTGGGTGTCGAGCTAGCCTCTGCCACCGTGTCCTCACCCTTCCCGATGTCCATGGGGACCATAGGGCAGATCTCTCTGAATAGATGTGGGTGGGGGAATGCTCCACGGGTCGGCTCTAAACGCCTTGAGCAAGGAACATACTTGGGGTAGTCACGCGGAAGCTAAAGGGCGGGCACGACCCTCTGCAGGATCGAGTCTCGAAGATCAAGTCATTGCCATACGTGAGGTAGGAGTGAAGCAAAAGCTGGAAACTGGATGCGCAACGGGCTTCCCATGTACGCAAAATGTGGACAGCACATCGACCCTCGAAATGATATGACTGATGGTCCTGTTCGTAGTGTACTTCCCAAATCGGCGTATCAACGAAGATCACGAATGATGCTATCAAGCTTGAAGACGTAACAGGAAAGAAAGAAGAGAGGGTGAGAATCTTACTAAAGAATCTCAGTAGGGAATCCTCCTACACTAATGTTATCGTTAACGTCCCTAGGAACCTTGGGTTTATTGTGAAAAGGTATAATATGCAAAGGTTCATTATGAGGTTTTATAAAAGTAATTATCCAACGTGTGTCTTTTATGATGCATCTTAATGAATGTATGCAGCATAGCGAAACATGAATGCATGGCAATACTTTATGCAAACAAACCAATAAAACATGTTATCAATAATTAATCCTCATATAAGTGGCATGTAACTTCTCATGATCAACCTTTCTTTTTCTTAACCTTGTGACATAAGGGTATCAAAAATAGTAACGGCACCCCTAAAACTAAGCTATGAGCTCATACCTCAACTAGTCGTCACTAGTTCTTACTTATCCTCTCGATAAGTGTAACATAATCACAATAATCTCGACTCCAGAGTATGGGTAGGGGGCCTAAGGATCACCTATCATGGGACTTTTTCCTTTCTCGAAATGCATCAACTGGTTAAGACTAGTGACTTTGTCCGCTTTGGCAGGCTAATGTCGATATCCTTGGTTTTACCTTCTCCTCACCGTAGCAGAAGTACATCGTCTTAAATGCATCAACTTGGTTAAGACCAGTGACTTTGTCCGCTTCGGATGGCTCTACGACCATACCCCCGGGTTTACTTTCTCCCCACTGGAGCAGGAGAAATGCGTCTCGACATGTCACATTCAAAATCTTCCTTTTCAAAACTTCTTTTGAGTCTCTCAAATTTGACGAAAATTCGGCAGCATAAGACCTGTATACCGAATTTCCTCAGATTTGAGTCATACCACGTAACTTATTCAATGTCTCAATCAATCAAATCTTTAAAAGCCATATAAACATATTCATTCATTTCATCATCATCTTATATCCATATGCATCTCAATCATAGCATGCCATATTATTACATCAATTACGTCATAAGTTCACACAATCTTATGCACATAATATTAATACTCAGTATAACATAAATACACTCGTTTACTCGGTCACTTACTCATGTTATATCTCCTATCTTGCAATGTCTTATGCTTTGACCTTTACGGGTCTTAATCTTGTGTTATGATTATCCTAATGCCCATTATAAACCTTGGATAAGCCTAAATGATTACTACTTGTAATTCTCTCTAATATTCATGCTCACTAACTCTTCCAAACAACATTGCATTAATTAAGCAAGATGACTATAATTTGATTATGGGGTTCTAGATTCTACGTCTTTGACCTTTTCTATGTTCTGTCTTCGCCTAAGGCTCTATATTCAATTCCTAAACCAATTATTAGGGATTCTTACACATATCCAATAATTATAAACCATTTTTCTTAAGTTCAATTATGCTGGAACAGAATTTACAATTTTTGTATCTAAGTGTTCTAGAATTCTCATTTTAAGCCCTTTCTAGTTACTTATTCTTTCCTAACTTCCCTAAATCGTTCCTTGCTTCACTCAAACATAATTTTACACATCTTAACTCCATAAAATAGAATTAATACAATGGCCAAACAATTACATAATCACATAATTTCATGATTTAAATGCATATAAGTTGCTAGTTTTCTCTTGGAATAATTTTAGAAACTCAAAACTCTTTTAGAAACCAATTCATCTCATTAAAATCATATAAATATAGGTGAGGTCAATAGCTAAATTATTTTGTTCATGAAATAGATCTAAAACATAAAATCTTGTTCATAATATTCTTTAAATTCACCTAAGCTTAGAAAAATTCCAAGGCATAGGCATGGGCACTTATGATTAGATGAACTCATATCAAGTCCATCATCATCATCACAAGGCCGAAATGGCATTCTTGAAATGTTTCCATTTTCTAAAACTTTATATATGATACTTGGGCAAGTCTTTGAGCTCTAGGATATTTAGGTAGTGGCATAAACTTAAACATGCTATGCACTTTATTTTACTCTTCATTATAAAGTAAAGTGAGAGCATAAAATAAATATGAGATGCAATCCTTATTATCTTTAAAGTTTAGGTGATGGCAAAATCATAAACATGCTAGACAAGAAATATAAATGTGGATGCAAGATTCAATTCTTTATTTTAGTGCTCTAGGCCCCTTGGAGTGTTCACTCCAAATCAACAATCAACTTTAAGGTTGAAATAGGTAGGCTTTGAGATTATTTAGGTGATTATGCACATTCTTGTTTTAATCTTTAAGTATTAGGTGATAACTTAAAAGTAAACATGATATGCAAAACATAAACTTAAACATGAGTGCAAGCTTGTTTTATCTTAACTAGAGCTCATACAAGACTTTAGAGAAACATCATAGCCTTAACCCAATATGTATCTAACAATATAAAGTGAACTTTAGAGTTCTTAGCACCAAGGCTTCAAGGTAGTCTTATGGTTTGAACATCATCATCAAGCTCAAGAAAATGGTTTAAGAGTTTAAACATCAACACTTTGTTCAACTAAAAGAAATGAAAACCGAAACCATAGGAAGAAAAGGAAATGAAAACCAAAATCTTGCACAAGGAAAAAGAAAAGGAAAACCAAAACTATGTATGGTCCAAGACTAAGTTTTTAAGCTTTAGAGGTTTCTCACATAGTAACTAGAAGACCATTATCTTGAAACCTCATCATCAAGCTAAAGATTTTCACATAAAAGGGCTCCAAGGCCAAATGAGAAAGAGGAAAAGAAAGACCTTTGAAACCAAGAGGAAACTAGAACTTTTCTTAAAGAAAGCAAGTAAAACTTTGAAAATAAACCCTTACCAAATGAAATCTTTGAAAGAGATGAAAGAAAGCTTGATTCTTTGAGGAAATAAGAAGACAAAATCTTCTCTTGGATGATGATGAGAATTTGGCCAAGTGAGGAACTCAAGGAAGATGAATTTTCCTTGAAGATGCAAGCTTGTGAATAGAAAAGTTTGGTGTTTGAAAGGTGGTTTAAGGTGGAGGAGTGGTGGTTCTAGGTTGTTTGTGGTGGTTTGTGGTGGTGGAAAGGTTTCTTTAGTGGGGAAGAAGAACAAGATGAAGAGAAATTGAGAGGAAAAAAAGAGAAAATTGTAAGAAAGCTTAAACTTGGCAAATGATCTAAAGTGTAACCAAGTTCACTAAGGCTTGGTATTTATAGAAAAAATGCAATATGGAGGCTACCAAGGGAAGGAAGGCTGACGGCCTCTCATGGCTTTGGGGAGGAAAATATCTTCAACAATTGGTCATTCAAAGGCATGGGTAGAGACATGGCTAGGTATGGTCCAAAGTATGGCTTAAGGTATAGTCTTTGAGTGAAACAAAATCAACATGTGACACAAATAGGAGGGATGAATTTGGCAAGCATTTCAACCAAGGGAGGAAAAGAAATTATTCATGTAATTGTGGTTTAATGACGTATTTAGGTGTATCTTTAATTAAGGTTTTGATTAGGAGTTTGTAAGAAAGTGTTTAGGTAAGGTGATGGTTAATTAAGGTTGTCAAGACTTGATTTCGGGGTGATCTTGCTAGATTAATAAATTAAGAACCATTTTCTCGTCAAATTAAACCATAGACACAATTCCTTGATTTAAGGAATTAGAGAGAATTTACTATTCAAGATTCCATGACTAGGAATCTTGAATTAAAGAATGAGATTAGAGTTTAACTAAGCAATCTCAGGTTCTAATTAACCTTAATAAATTATTTTGACTCTAGATTAATTATTGAAATTAATTAATCTTCGATTAGAGCCTAATATTGCTTAGGTTTGGTTAATTACATCATTAGGCTCACTGGACACTCTAGGGTAAAATGGTAATTTTGCACTAAAATTGCTCAGGACCTCCCCAGTCGACTGACTATCATAAACCACTCATAAACATCATCCGAACTTCCTGGAAAGTTCGGCTCAAATGACACCTTTACCCGCGTAAAACGTTCAGGATATTTTGGTCATTTTGAGCTAAAAGTTAAAACAAGATTTTCACCTTGGATATCAAACATTACAGTTATAATCCCTTTCAAACATTGAGTTGACCCATTGAGGACTGGGGAGGCTATCATCGAATTCTGGAAAAATGACCTCAGGGCATTTTGGTCATTTGTACTCAAATAGAAAAAAATCGGGCGTTACAGTTTGCTCTCTTTCCTTCTTATTGTTAGGGTGATTGTGATGATTCTTCACATGGGTTAAGAGATGAGGGTCTTCTAGTATGTTAGGTATAGATCTAGTTATTTAGATGTTTCAGAGGTTGATTTAGAGTTCTATTGACTCCATGGAGACAGGTGTTATCCTACCTCCCAAAATCTAGTTGATATGGTTCCTGTATCT
The DNA here is from genome assembly GCA_030441495.1 of Dalbergia oliveri. Taxonomy (NCBI): domain Eukaryota; kingdom Viridiplantae; phylum Streptophyta; class Magnoliopsida; order Fabales; family Fabaceae; genus Dalbergia; species Dalbergia oliveri. The sequence goes on along the minus strand of JAMLFY010000012.1, from coordinate 6,790,825 downwards.
TCTACCACTCCAGGTGAATGGGTTCTAGCCTATGACCTCTATGTTGGTCATTATAGTTATTTTCAACAAAAGATAAAGAAGAACTATGATTTTATAGTTTATTTTGTAATAGTTGAGATTCTCTTGTAATACCCTAATATTTAACTTAACACGGAACGTATTGAGGTTAATTATTAGTTATTACTCTTTGATCCATTCTTTAAGTTCATCTTATCAAAATACTTAACAGAAAATATGGGTAAAAATTTTCTTTTTGAAACATAAAACAAAACGTGAGCCATATGCGCACGTATTACATAAATCGAATGCTAAGAGTCATCAAAGTAGAGAAATATGCATGTACATGCTTAAAGCACAACATTCATGCTTAAAGCACAACATTCATGAATATAAAATGAACTTTATATTACATAACACAAATAACATAGTTCTTGGTACATAGGAATTAAAACGGTAGAGTCACAACTATAGTGGTCTGAGCTTTCAATACATAAACAATAGAAAGAAATACATCAAAAGCGGGTAATACATAGAATCTCAAAATACTAAATACCAGCTGTCGTTCCCCTCCCTCGACCTAAGAGTGTTCTTCCAAAAGTTATTCCTATCAAAGATGCAAGCAAAAGGGGATCCTCGTGACAACTTGGGACTCCGTAGGGGTCCTCCATCATGATCTACTGGCGGGGCTGGTCTTCCTCCAGGGGTGGTACATACCCAATGAACTGGGCAAGCTCCTTGGGCGTATGGAGGAGAAAGGGGACATACATGATCTCCTTAGCGCGGACTCATCTCGGATATCGTACTAACCTCGTTGCATCACCGTGTCCACTGCCCTTCCGATGTCCATGGGGGCCGTGGGGAGATCCTCTGAGTATATAGGTGGGGGAGTCCTAGGAGGGGTTGGTCTTTGAATGCCCTCGGGGAACATACTCTGGGTAATCACGTATCGCCAAAGCAGAGGGCGAGCACGTCGAGTCTCGCTCATCATGGGGTTGAGACGCTCGAAGATCAAATCATCACCATAGGGGAAGTAGGGGTAAACCGAAGCTGGAAACTGGATAAGTGAAAGGGTGTCCCATGTATGCAAAAATGCGTATCGCACAACGACCCTCGAAGTGGTAGGAGCGGTGGGATCGTAGTGCACCTCCCAAGTGTGTCAACGAAGATCACGAACGTGGCCATGGTCCTTTGAAGACGTGACGGAAAGGAAGATAGAGAGAGTGAGAATCTTAATAAAGAGACTCAGGGGAAATCTCCTATCCTAGTGTCATTGTCTACATCCCCAAAACCTCGGGTTTCTTTAAAAAGGGTGAACATGCATAAGGTTCAATTTTAAGGTTTTAAAGTGTAATTTACCGAGGCCTATTCATTTTAGTATACATCTTGGGTATGAATGCAACATACTTCATTATGAAATACATGCCCATACTAAAGTCAAGACATAAGTTAGAAAACATAATCATAGCAACATATCTCAACATAACTTATTTTAGGTGATTTAGACTTCTTATTCTCTTTTCCTTGGGGGCCACCCTAATACTCTTCCTTTTGAGAGTTCTAGGTTATAAGCTCATACTTCACTAGTCGTCACTAGCGTAACCTTATCCCTTTTGATAAGTTGAATTCCCGACTTCAAGAGTGCGGGTTAGGGGGCATTAAGGATCGCCTATCATAACCTTTAATTCGGAGTCTATAGGGTCATTTCGTTTTATGAATCACCTCACATAACCTTTAATTTGGGAGTCTAGACGGTCATTTCCACATAGTTTTATTTCACCTTTATATTAGCTTATCATGTCAAAATGCAAAGTCATAGTCACATCATATACTTTTCTCGTGTCTTTAAACATACGCAACTTTATAATATGCCAAGTAAGAATCATAACATGCCATATGCATTTCAAGCAACTAATCATGCATGGTCTCAACATCACATCATTCCTCAAGCATATGGAAACATCACAACATTCTTTAATAACTAGTCATTCCACATTTTTAACTCTAAGTTATCCTCATAAGTAATCTTTATTGTCCTAGCCACATAATTAGAAATCTTTAGATCGATGGTAAAATTAAAGAACTCAATAAAATATGTCCTTACTTAATAACATATATATATATATATATATATATATATATATATATATATTTTATAAGTCAAAGTTTGTTATGTAAATTAAAATGGTGAGTCTTGAGCACTAAATTAATTTTTAGTGATGGCATAATTGTAAACATGTAATGCAAGCTTCATTCTTAGTCTTTTAGATTGATAGCAAGAAATATAAATATTCTATGCAAAGCTTAAATTTAAATATGAGAATGCAAGCTCTAGTTTTACATCTTTAAGTTTTAGGTGATGACTTGAAAAGTAAATATGCTAGATAAGAATTGTAAACATGAATGCAAGTTCAATTCTTTATTTTAGTGCTCTAAGCCCCTTAGAGTATTTACTCTAAATCACATTTCAACTTTAAGGTTGAAATAGGTAGGCTTTGAGATTAATCATTTAAGTGATATGAAAATGCAAGCTCTTGTTTTAATCTTTAAGTTTAAGTGATAACTTAGAAAGTAAATATGCTAGGCAAGGAAATATAAATATGAATGCAAGCCCAATTTTTTTATTTTAATACTCTAGCCCCCTTAGAGTATTTACTCTAAATCACATTTCAACTTTAAGGTTGAAATAGGTAGGCTTTGAGATTAATCATTTAAGTGATATGAAAATGCAAGCTCTTGTTTTAATCTTTAAGTTTAAGTGATAACTTAGAAAGTAAATATGCTAGGCAAGGAAATATAAATATGAATGCAAGCCTAATTCTTTATTTTAGTACTCTAGGCCCCTTAGAGTATTTACTCTAAATCACATTTCAACTTTAAGGTTGAAATAGGTAGGCTTTGAGATTAATTACTTAAGTGATAAAGTAAACATGAAGATGCAAGCTCAAACATAAACATGGAATGCAAGGACTTGAAATATAAATATGAATGCATTTCTTTAAGTCCTAGCTGAAGATTACCACTTTAACAACATAACATTATCATTTGCTAAAACTCTTAAAAAGGTGAAACCTTCAAGCTTTAGAGGTCAAATAAGTGATGGTTTTGCAACCAACACCCAAGATCCTCATCATTAAGCCATGGTTTTATCATCATCTAGGCCTTGAGGCTGAAATGATCAAAGGAAGAAAAGGAAAAAGGAAAACCGAAATGGTGAAGAAAGAAAGGAAAAAAATTTTCAACTTGAAACAAAATAAATCCAAGGAAAAGAATACAAATTTTAAAAGAACAACTCCCTACCAAAGATATTTTCTTTTTTTCAAAGAAGGAAGCTTAGTCTTGAGATGAGATAAAAAGAACAAATCCTCCTTGAAGTGGAGAATAAATTCGGCTAAGGGAAGATAAAGAGAAAGAAAGGTTTGTCTTAGGTTCTTGAGCTTGGAAATGGAAATGTTATGTGTTTAAAGGAAGGTTTATGGTGTTTGTGTGGTGGTTTGTGTTTGGGAAATGGTGGAGGATGATGATTCTTTGGAAGGATGAAGAAGGAGTAGAAGAAGAATTCTTAGAACTCAAAGAAAGGAAACTTTGAAGCTTTGCACAAGTGAGCAAAAATGTCACAAGCTTTCCCTGATGTCTATTTATAGAAAATGAAACACAATGGAGGTGAGATGATGGAGGAGTGGCCGGTGGCCTTGGAGAGGAAAGGAAGAGAAAATATCTCTTGGCAAAGTATGGTCTTAGGTATAATTCAAAGCATGGGCAAGTATGGGTCAAGGTATGGGCATGCATAATTCTTTAAGCTTATTTTAATTGAATTTCAACATTTGATGGATGATAATGAGGAGGTGTGTGGCCGGTTCTATTAAGGCCTAATGAGGAAAGAAAATCTCATTTTAATGTTAGTTTATAAGTGTGTTTAGGAGTTGATCTGGTTAGGCTATGGATTAGGAGTTGTAATTTGTGTTTTAGGTGAGATAATGGGTAATTATGGTGGTTCAAGACAAGATTAAAGAGTGGTCTTGCTTGATTAATGCAAATCCACCTTTATTAGGGAGGAATCTCATCATGTGGCAACTTCCATGATTTAAGGAAATTGATTGGAATCTTACTATTCATGAAAATGTGACATAAAGTCTTAAATCAAGAAAAGGATTTTGAGTTTCTCTAAGCAATCTTAGCTTCTAATTAACCTCAATTAATTATTTTGACTCTAGATTAGTAATTAGAATTTACTAATATTTAATTAGAGTCTAATTTTACTTAGGTTTTGCTAATCATATCATTAGGCCCAAAATGCACTTAGGGGGTAAAATGGTAATTTTTCACAAAAACCTCCTGGGCTACCTGTGCTTAACCTATTGTTAAACATTACTTAAAAACGTCATTTAAAACCTTTGGATGAAGTCCGGGCAATCGGTACGTAAATCGGTGTTAATTAGCCACATGGGCGTTTTGGTAATTTTGCGCATTGAAACTCAAAAATGAGATTCATTTGCTCTATTAACACACATAACACATATAATCCTCTATCATCATCAAAATGTCCTCTTGAGGGTGGTCGGATCAATCATCATTTTGAGAAAATGACCTCAGGGCATTTTGATCATTTATACACTGGAAAAATCGTGGCGTTACATCTGTTGTTATGAAACTGGTTTTTGAAATAGCATAAAATGTGTTCTTGAAAGATACATGGGACCATAATTGTTGAAATGGTTTTATGTAGAATTGTTGATAACTGGAATTGAAATATATGGTTGTTAGCACGATTTTTATGTTGAACTGATTATGAATGTGATTACTGGAGAATCTTGTGACTCTTAGAATGCTGTTATGGTTTTAGAACTCAAGTTTATGAAAGTTTGATATTTGGATTCTTTAGAAACTTAGACATAAAAGAGCTTTAGAATATGAGTCTGTGTAGAACTTGGAACGGTTACCCATATTCCTGGATTGAAACCATAGTGTCTTCAATAGGTGATCCCTTGGGCACGGTCAACCACAATACTAAGGTCAAACTGTTAGAGTTACATGGATTCATAGCTCTCAGAGTAATTAATGATTTTATGATTTCCAGAACTGTTGATTCATGAGATTAAGCTTTGAACCCTAGGATAAAAGACTTTATGAAATATTGTGAAAAGACTGGTTTAAAATGAAGAATTTTTGAAGGAAGAGAGCTAAGTTAACGAGCTAAACGTTAACCTTGATACCCAGGTCACGAGGGGCAATTTATCTAGAGAATAAATCAGTCCACGAGGGATGCGATTCACAAGGAATCATTAAGATTTCAGTTGGGGCTCTTGTTCACGAGGAATTGAGCACCCATGTTTCAGTGATAGTCTAATCCTTCTTATAATTCTTTGAGAATATTATGCTTTTATGATTTTGGCAAACTTATGATTTTATTGGTATTATGTGAAACAAACATAAATGATTTGTGAATGGTGCATTAACAGTATTTATGTATTCTCCTTCTTGTCTCGTGTATGGTTGTGGGTGAGGATCCACTCATCAGTTTTGGTTACAACATTCACCTATCTTATTTCTCCTATTTAAGATAGAGTAATTGCCTAGATTTTACTTAGTCTCCTTCCTTCACACGGCATTAGAGATCAGTTGGTAAGCTTCACATGAGTGAAGTGATGCGAGCGTCGCGACTCACAAACAAATTAAAATTTATAAAGTGCTAAGTTGCACCAAAAATGTAGTAAAAGGCAAAACCTAGGTCCCTCTCAAGGAGGCTTCAATACTTAGTTGGGAAGATTTGGGGGTTTTGAGAATTAAAGCAATAATCTAAATTGGAAGCTAATAGCAATAAGACAATAGCAATAATAGAGAAAGCACTAGTGCAAGGTATTCCTAGGATTGGAAATTAATTATCATTGACCAAATATTAAACTCATTGGTGGCTATTGGTAAGGAATTACCGGCAATTCTGCTAGTGATCAATTGACCTCTAGAATTTGATCAATGCAAATAACTAATAAACGATGATCGCCAATTTATTTAGAAATCACATCAATTTAATAAGCCAATTGCAATAGCCTAACCGCCAATCGAAAGTTAATTCTAATGTCCTCCCTCAAACATAAACCAATAGATCTATCAATTTATGCCCAAAGGGTTTCCCTAAACAACGATCGCCAATTTAGTTATTCCAATAAAGATTATAGCAATCACCACAATAATTAATGGAATAGAAAATGCAGAACATTAAGAAAACCAATGCATTCAATATAAACAATGGGTCTCAAACATCATTCCAATCCATCCGAAATCCTACACTAGTAAAGAAATCTACTCCTCCATCTCTGGAGGTTTACAATAATGAAGATAAGAAAGAAATTGAAAATAATAGCAACAATCGTTGCCACAATCTCCAAGATGAAACTCCTTCACCAATGGAACCCTTAGAGAGAAAAGAGAAGAAGAGAGAGATGTAGAGAGAGAATAATAGTAACTAAAGTGGAGCCTCAAAGTGAATGAAAAGCTTAAAGTAAAAGTGTATGTAACAATTCCTTAAATACTCTCTCTAAAATTGGGTCAAAGTGGGCCCAAAACTGATTTAATGAGCTGTTGATCATGCACGAGCTCAGTGCTCACTAGTGAGCTATGCTGATAAAAATCACTTTTCAGGGTTTGTTGCAGCCAGGATTGGACAGAATTTATGACTTCATGTATTTGATCATTTTGGCCTATTAAACACCTGAATCTGTCCTCGGCACTAGAAATAGCAATTGTAACCCTTTGAATAAGCTTTCCAACGCTACCAAAATCACCTTAATCGGACATCTGTAGCTCCAGATATTGTGAAAATACTAACTAGAGGTCAAGTTGGACAACATCAGAAAATCAGCAACCTTGTTCTTGACATTTTGCACTTGATCCAAAGCTCCTGTGCATAAAACCATACTCAAAGAGACAAGTCAAATGCAATAAGGTGTAATTATAATTTATTCCATAATCAATGCAAAAGTCAATAATTCTATTTAAATCACACAATGAGGAATCAAAATCCTTATTAATTGCATCAATAACTTAATAAAACTCATGCAAAAAGCTAAGGTTTAGTAGTAAGATAAGTGGCATAAATGCCTCTTATCATGAAGCCTTCTATATAGAATAGGGTGCTTAAGTGTAAATGCAAGTGGGATCCCGGACCATAGTGCATGATATATGTTATGTATATGTGATTGGGTTGGACTGGATTATATGGTTTCGCTACTTATAAAGGTTTTGTATATGATAGACCTTCTTTATACTTGTTGACTCCATGAATTTAGGCTACAGAAATAAATATGAGATTAGTTGGAAAATTATGATTATATGTTTTAAAGACAGGTGATTTGTATGTAAAAAATATTTATGATTTAAATAGTTTTGTAATTTACTGTGCATATAGAGGAATCTAGGTCACGAGGCTTACATGAGAATGAGATTTCCCACGTGTTTGTCACGTGCCTAAATTAGGTCGTGACAAACAAGCCCCCAAGTTTAAACTCCTGAGACTGGAGGTTCTAAGAATCATGCCTTTGCTTAAAACTTTTGCTTCCATTATTAAAGTGTCTCAATATTTTTTTTTCATTTTCATTTTTACTTTCTATTTCAAAATTAAGTTTATGAAAATAAAACCAATCAATCATTGATCATGATATACTTTAATAGGCTTGTAATGTGGCCAGGGTTAAAAGTTTAAGAACAAAAGGGTATTAATGGCTCAAACAAGTGCTTAAAGGTTAATTACGACAAAGGATCAATTTTTACACGACGATGTACTTTACCAACAACAATTGTGAGTTGTAAAAGAGTAAGATAGCTAATTCATTTTGAAACAAAATTTTTCACGATCTTCTTTTCTTTTTCTTCTATTTTTCTTCTTATTTTCCTTTTTTTATTTATTTTTCTTTTATATCACAAATTGAACCAAAAAAAGAAAGAAACAACCTTCATCGCATATTAGCCCTGAGTGTTGGGGTGATCTTTGTCAAGGTTACTAAGAAAATGATTAAGATCAAATGGGAAAGCAAGGGATATTGATTTTTTTTTTTGAAAGATAGCGAAACATGACCAAACTTCATTTCAAATTATGATTGCTTATTTTCACAAATTTAATGCTAAAACAAAATTTGCTTTCTTTTTCTTTTTTGAAAATGATACACCTTTACGTCATAGAAGCAAAAACACCGACTAATGAAGATTAGCCGACATGCAAATTCAACTCCTTAATCTTTATCTCATTCTTTAATCCATGGGTTCAAGACAAAAGTCAACTTTCTTTCATCACATAAGCGTTGTATGATGACTTTGAAAGTTAATGCTCATTACATGATCGGAAGCCCCCATGTGTTACAAATGTAGTTAAGGCTGCCACTTGAGGAAAAAGATTTAGAAAATATTTTGGAATCACTTTTTGCTCTTTTTTGAATAGGATTGAATTCAAATTTGCTTGCTTGGCTTATGATATGGGTAAGGAGAATTGATTAGTGAGTTGGTAACTGGTGATGGATTTGAATGAGAGAAACAAGTACAATTAAGCTATGACACAATGGTGAAAGATCTTAGAATAAATAGGAGTTAAGGGCTTCAAAATGTTAACTCAATCTCTGCATATTTCAATGTTTTTAAATGCAACCATCTTAAATGCAAGGGACAAGTTATTTTTGATTTTTTTTCTTTTATTTCTTTTTTGTTAGAAAACCAAGATGCAAAGTTATTTTTGGTTTTTTTAAAAAAAATTTATAGCAATTTTTTCTTTTTTTTTAACATTTTTTAAGACAAGAATGCAAGCAAATAAATTTATGAAAATTAGACTTTTTGTGTAATTTTTTTTTGAAGTTTTCTTTCTTTTTTTTCAATTATTAAAATGCATGACTAACTCTTTTCTTTTATTTTTTGAAAAACCCATGCAAATGATTTTTTTTCTTTTTTTTTTTTTTGGTTTAAGGCTAGAATGCAAGTCTTGAATTTTAAACATGAATTTACAGAGTGCAAGACTAAAAAGGACTTTTTTTTAACATTTTTTTTAATGAAGAAAACAATGTATCAAAATGTAAAATTATGAAATAAATTTTTATTATCATTTTGAATTGAAAGGCATGAATAGAGAAAAGGAGAGTTGAAGGAAATGATTATTCACAAAAGGCTTTATAATCAAAGACCATTAGACAACAAAAAAAATGACACAAGCCCTGAATTTTTCAACAAAGGCCCACCATAGGATTGGAACATGACTTTCTTCTGACTTTAGTCCTATCAGTGCAAGGTTGCCAAGGTAGGTGCTATACATCTAAAGGCCAAAAGTCCCAGATTGCCTTTATTTAACAATAAGGACCTAGCTTATAAATTAACCACAAATAGGGATGAACCTTCTCTCAATATGACCAATCTATAAAACTAGTAACAATTTGAGTGATGAATTAGCAACTGTCAAGTGAGTACAAGACCCCTCAAGAATAAATGCCGAAACATCCCTAATTCCTAAGCTTGCATCTTTGTATAGAGCCCAAAAGTGTGTGAGATACAATGTGTCCTAAATGCCTAGTCGGAAAGTGTTATCCTAGAGTTCCATGAGTTTGTCTACTGCATGAAAACTCCTCAAATAGTTCTATAATTCTAGGGTTTTTGGCCTTTAGAGCTAAGGACATATTTCAGAATGCTATCCATAATAGCAGGTGAACCTTAGGTGTAGAACATTCACAAAAGAGTCATACTCTAGATGAGATTTTCACGATAACCAAAGGATGTACATCCAAAATGGCTACCACTACATAATCTCTTACCTATCTCAAGTTGCACTTAGACCTGGGTATAGGGCCCCACTCATAAGTGTGTGATCAATGTGTAAATGTTGTAACCTACTAATAATGCTATAAATTAATCACATGAATGCAAAGAAAAGTTAACACACAAATAAGGCAATTGTCATCTACCCTAAGGTTCACATATATAGTAACAAAATTCAGTAAATCAAATACTACGCAAACAATGGGTGAATAAAATATGCTCTAAATTATAAAACTTGCACAATTAACTTTTTAATGGGCTTGACTCACTGATGTTCCTAGTGGAATCGCCATTTGTCGCAAACGGGATTATGACGGAGCAAAAAATATTATTGAAAAATATTTTCATGGAGTCACCACCAAGGTTTATTAAGAAAAACCGTTGGAAAAATCTTTTTGTAAAAATATTTTATACCAATTTACTAAAAGAGAAGTTAGATCCTAGTTGTCATGAGAGAAGGTTGGAGACTAAACCTCACAGGACCTTTGATACATCTGTCCTAAAATGGTTACCTAAAAGTTAATTATGCAAATTAGAATAACTTAAAACATATAAAATTTATCCAAAAAGATAAACAAATATAATATTTACAAATAAAGAAAAAAAATCAAATTAAAATATTTACAAATAAAGGAAATAAAATAACAATAATTGGGGACAAAATTATGAAAATTTTAAGTTTGGCTTGAAGGGGAATTCCCCTCCTACGTATCTGGTACAATGAGGAATTCAAAGCCACGTAGTTTTTTAGAAAATAATTGTGGGTTAGTCACTACAAAACAAATGGTAAATTACGGCGGTTTTTTGGTGAATTGTGGCGGTTATAACCACCACTTTCGCAATAGTGGTGGTTCCTTGAACCGCCGTAATTACCAATGCCATTTGGTAAATTACGGTTACAAAAACACTGCCGCAATCACCCTATGGAACTCCATAATTCAGCACGTGAATTATGGCAGTTTCAAACCGCCGCAATTTTTAGTGCAATATTTTTAAATATGAATTGTGGCAGTTTCAAACCGCCACAATTCGCTGCATTTTTGGAAAAAAAAAATAATGGCAGTTTTAAACTACCGCAATTAGCAGCATTTTTTCACAAAAAAAAAATTATGGGGAAATTTTTTTAAAAAACTTCAATCTTACGTCAATCCAATTTGTGGCCATCAGCACCTGTAATTAGAGATTTTACTTCATAACTTCCTCAGGAAAGTACAAACTTATATCTCAAATGAGTCACATAGACTGAACTATATATATCTGTTATAGATATCTATAGGCATGGCAGTGAGCAATACACAAACTTTAAAATTCTCCTAAAATCATCATAGCAGTGTAGTTCCATCATGAACAAAGTATATAACCTTGATCTTATTTGAAGCTTGCAAACCTATCTAATTGGTTGAGAAGTTCCAGCATAGTGCACTGCACCTCACCTGTCACCATTGCCACTTCCAGGATTCCATTCGAGAGAACCAATACTGTCAATTTCGTCCATCAAAATAATTGATAGAGCATGCCTCCTGTGGAAAGAGTAGTGTTCCATCATAATCATAATATTATATATGTAATAATGGTTAAGTAAGTCTTGATACAGCATATTCCGCCCTCTTGGATTATCTTAACACGGAAATTAATAAATCAAGAAAGTTGAGCATAATTGTTTTAGGAAATTGGGTAAGTAAGCCCATTTTTCTATCTTCAAGTTCTGCTTAATGGAAAATGGGAAAATGATTTAATATTTACACAAATTCCAGTCATAATTGGTATGAATCTAATTCCAAATTTGACTACCACAATCTCACTAACTGTGAAAATAACTTCATCCTAAGCTGAGTTATAAGTCATGCCCTCTCTTAAAAATGTCTTCAACCCACAACGTTATTAAGACAAAGACACATGTTTTTCCCACTCCTTTGGTGTAGGGCAACATATAATGAAAAGAAGAAGCTAGGTAAAGAGGATGTACCTGGCCATAACAAAAAGTTCCTTGACCATTCTTGAACCTTCTCCAATGTATTTCTGAACTAATCAGAACCAAACACCCTGATAAATGTACAATCAATGTGATGCGCCACTGCTCTAGCCAACAATGTTTTCCCAATACCAGGTGGCCCATAGAGCAGAACACCTTGTGATATGTTAAAGAGTCAACAAACATGAAAACAGAAAGAGTGCAAGCAACCATGAAAGAGAAAAACACAGCTGAATATGCTAGAAGCATGGAAAGTAGAGTGACAATCCCAGAACTAGACACTACCTTTGGCTTAAGCTATTCCAAGACTTTCAAAGAGTTCAAGATGTTTAATTGGTAGCTCAACAACCTGTAAATTTTACCACATATGTGAGTCCAACAACAGTGATTGTTTTGTCTAATATGATTAAATTTATAATATAAATTTACAAAGGTATGCATACTGATAGAAACAAAGAAAAGAGTGCATGACCAGAAAAATGGATAGATAGCTAACTCAAGAGACTTGACAAATAATGATCTTCAAATGCAAAGGTTAAGTCAATTAGTTCTCATGTTTATACTATTATCTACCTTTTTTTATTTCTTTGATTTGCTGGTCTAGGCCACCAATCATGTCATAGGTAGAATCAGGAACTTTCTCAACTTTCATCAGATTGACTAGTGGATCAACTTTGCTTGGTAGAATTAAATGAAGAACATAGTTGTCATTGCTAGCATTAGATTTCAAAACATGAATTTCAAAACATAATTAGCTTAAAAATAACACAAATCTCAAATCATAATCCTAAAGACAACACAACAATTCTAATTGGTAAAGTTCTGAGGATAAAAAATAGAATCACTACCTCACATCAATACAACAGCAAATACTAATCAAATGGAACAATAGCAGGAGACATATAATCACTCAATAGCATCAATAAAGAATAAAACACTGAACAAGGTACTACATACTAGAATGTATTGACAAGATGAATGATTCAGAGAACACACAATATTGCAATCACACATAGCCATGCATATAGAGCACTGAACACATAATAACTTATGCAAAGGTTAGTTAACTTGAACAATTTTTTATCTTCCATAAACAAGAAGCCACAGAAGAAGGAATAACAATATATTGCAAAAATAAATCTGAAAATATTGCAATATTACCAATTGAATCAGATCAACAATAAAATCAAGTAACACAAAACGCCCAACCAATAAATTGGATAGTGCCAACTAAAAAGAATTAAGCCTTGTATCTCAAAAACCATATAGGAGCATGATAAATCAAAGGTCCTCATCCAGATTTAAGAGTAAAAATAGGAACAAGTTTATTTGTCTAGTTATAGTGATACCAACACCCTTCTCTTCACCATTGTTGATACTAAATGCAATTAATCAAGCTTTGATTTATTGATGATATCATTTATAAACCAAACATCTAGAACACAAGAAAGTTGGCTAAACTTTTGTTAATGTATATCAACAATTCTTGCTTAGCGTATGATCTTGGGGTTGATCTCATGGGGGTTGAGAAGGCTTTGGTTCACGGAAACATATATAAGGAAAGACAAATTCACTTGCTCTATTTCACCTCTAGTATTTTCTTGTATCACCTGCCATATACTAGCATTTAATTTGAGAAGTTGAGTAACTGAATGTTTCTCAACAATCATCATATTCAAGCAGTTGAGACTAAATGTCAAATTCAAAATCACGTGATTTGGTTATCATGTTACTGGAGTCATTGAAAGCACCAACAGCTCATAGAAAATTATTCTCATATACAAATTCTTTTATGGTTGTGTTGTGATTATTGTCATAACTAGGGGTAAAATCAACCATCCTTTGTTGAGTTGACATGTTTTTGCTTTGTTAAATACACATATTACAAATTCAAAAAAAATCAGAGTTTGATTCAAGCACCAATTTTAATCAGGCTCTACATACAATTTTGAATTTGATACAACTAAACTATAATTGAACAAAAAGTAATAGAGCCTACCAAGGTTATTTTTATAACTGAGCTTTAAATTGGCTAGTTTAACATTAAATAAGGCTAATTTTAATCCAGAAGATCACAACAAAACCATAAAAGAATATTGTGGTTAAAATTTTACCTCTATCATAGATGGATGATTATGACCTGTTATGCCAGGAGTATCTCCAGAGTAGCCCTGGTCTTCTTTTACTCTTAATATATCTTCTTTGAAAGCCTTATATTTTTCATCCACAAATTGACTTCATATATGAAAGAGGCATTGCTCCTACAATCCAAAAGGCAAAAACTTAACTAAAAATAATAATAATAACTAAATCTTATATAGATTATAGAATGTACCACCTTGATCATTTCATATCTGCAACAAATTCCATGTCCCCAACAAAATCACCACCAATACCATCATTTCCTTCTAAGGTAAAAAAGTAAGCCTTGGGCACCTACACTTTATTCTGGATCTTTTGGAGAAAGGAAGCCACCACCTAGTACACTTCAAAGCCACACTCATGCTATTCAAGGTATTCCTTTTTCACCTGAGACAAATAGGATAGAACAATAGCGAGAGGCAACAGAAAGAAGAGTGCAGGCATTGCAAGGGTTGATCTTGGGCTCACAACAGTGTGTTCATAGGGTTTCAGAGAAGAATGTGTTTCAAAGTTCATTAATATTACATAGTTCATTCTAACATACACATACAATCTGAATTGACCACTTTAAGAATTCACATAAATCCACAATCAAAATGAGAAATTTACCAGAGCCCTTGACTTAGATGAAGAGATCAACATCAACCAAAACCCAAAATAGCCTCAAACCATAAACTAAACACAAACTAGCCACAAATCAGGAACCTTTCCAGAACAAAATCCCCAAATCATAATCACAACATACCAAAAAAAAATCACAGTTAAAATCCTATAGATCAGACACCAAACCTTTTCAAACCTCAAACCAAAAATCTAAAAAATAAAAATAGAAGAAAGAAGAATGGAAGGAGTGAGCCATACTTACTGAGGCTTCATCGCCATCACCGCTGGGAGCCTGCAACACGCCACCGCCGCGCCTCCAGCCACGCTGCGCTTCCTCACTATCGCGCCGCCGCCAACGCTGGACCCATGCTTGAAATCGGAGTGGTCACCACCAAGCGCTACAAGTTCTACCATGACTTCCCGCCACGCACTTCAGCCTATCAACCACCAACGCCGCCACACCCATGTGATGTCAACACCGCATCCTCCGCCTTACAAACGGAAACCGCCACCCCACCCTGCCCCGTTCGATGCCACGCGCCACCACCGCGAGCTTCACCACTGTGGCACCGTCACCGGCATTCCTCCACCTCCACCACCATGCCCTCTTTCCTTCTCTATTTGTGTTATAAACCCAAACCTTTAACCCTTAACCTTGTTGCTAGTTGCTAGAGTCTCTCTTTTTTCATTTTAGTTGCTACAGATTTGGAGAAAGTGTGAATCACACGCGCGGAGGATGGCAACTTGTGGAGTGAACCGATTGACAAAGAATTTGAGATGGAGATGCCATGAGAAATCGAGAGTGAGATATGGGTAAAGAATAGGGTTTGTGTAGTGTATTAAGAGGCCAGGGTTGCGAAGCATAAGTGACACATGGGGAGAATAAGGCAGTTGTAAAATTATGGTGGTCAATAAAACCGTCGTAATTTACTGGGCATTGTGGCGATTTTAAAGAATCACCCTAATTTCACCACAATTCACACAATTTTTTGTAGTGAGTTAATTTTATTTTTTAAAAAGAAAGTTAGAATATGAAGTTGTCATAACTAAAACATTCTAGAACATAGAATTAACAAATAGTGTTCAGTTAATCTTATTGTCAAAATACAATCTATTGATTAATTTTTTTAATAAAAATAAAAGTAAAACGCCTAAGAATTAGTCTTAAACACAAATTAAATAAAACTTTTTTTCTTTTTTCAGGACCAGCCCAAAGCCCAAAACACATTTTTTTTGAATTTGAAATAAAATGAAGCCCAAAGCAACCCAAACACATTCACCATTCATTTTTTTTTTTAAAGTAATGGACAAAGCTTATAGTTTTTTTTTTTAAAAGAAATCTATACTAATAGTAAGATAAAAAAAACAAACAAAACTCCTACATCTACATTTTGCATGCACACAACTTGGGGATCTCAAGGTTTGGGGTTATTGTATTTGGTGGAAAGGAAAGCGCCGCATAGAGAAAGAGAGGGAAGCCACGGCGATCAGGTGTGGGGAGAGCTCACAACGGCGACAGGTAGGGCTGGGAAGAGGAAGTGATACGTGTCGTAGTACACCAAAAATAAAAACTCTATTCCTAACAACTAGCAAAATATGTAAACAGGAAGTAGTGGTCGATCCAAGGGATTGTATTGAGTTAATTAACTAAGTTCTATTATAAATTAATACATGAAATTTAAAGCTAATAAAAGGGGGTTTAAGAATTGATTGAATTGAAGTAAAAATAAATAGTAAATGAAAATGAAAATAAAATGTAAAGAAAGCTTTGGTTCAAGAGTTCATCTCACCTTTGGGTTACAAGTTGATCATTGCAATAATAGAACACTTAATTAAGCTATGAGTATCCACCGTAGAATAATGATACAATCAAATTATTCCCAGTCTTTCCTTAGCTTTTAGTTAATTTAGGATACGATCTTCAATTAATTCTAATCAATAAACAACCTAGGATACGATCCAATAGATTTAATTTATTGATATTATTAAGAACTAGAAAGATAGTTGAACTAGACAACACAAACAATACGATTGAAATGTTTAACCTATTCTTGTGTTTTCCTTAGATAATAATAAGAGTTTGACCACAATTATTATTATCTAATTGCTACTTATGAAGAGATTAATAATTATGAATCATTAATCTAATCTAACATTCAATTGACATGCATAGTCATATAGTAGGCCTCCTAATAATCATACATGCAATCAATAATTAGTTTAAACTAACTTATTAAAATAGAAAAACACAAGATACTCAAATCAAGAATAAGATTGAAGAACTTAAAACATAATGTCTTACAACTTGTTCCACCAAGGTTTGACTAGTCTTGAACCAAAATAAGAAAATTAGCCATACATGGCTTTAAAGAACAAAACACACACTTAAACGAAAGAAATGGAGAACAATGATTTGAATACAAAGAATTTCTCCCTTCCCAAAATCTCAATTATCTTTTTTTACAAGAGTCTAGTACATGTCCATTTATAGAAGAAGGAGAGGAAAATTTTAATTTGAACACCTCCACAAAATCTTTGACTAAGTCAATTTCGAAAGTTGAATTCTAGCTGTAACTTCATCACCGTTTTTGACCATGAGATACAATCAGATTTTGACCTCTTTAGCAAAGTTGTAGCCTTGTGTCTTAAGGTTCCAATGAATCTGGTGTTGCCCAATTTGCATAAGTATAGCTGGATATTTTCATCAAAAACCAAGGGTGACTTAGCGTTGGCATTTTTGATAGATTCAAGGCTGATATTTAAAGCTATTTTTGACAAATTACGAAGCTTGAATCTGACTTTTCATCCTTCATAAGAGTTGTAGATATAGAAAAGTAGTTCAATTCAGACACTTAATTCGTCATATTTGAATTCCAAAAGTTGTAGATATTGTGGAAACAACAAACTTAGTCAGAAAATCAGTATTTTAACTCTAATTTTAATCTTCCATCTCCTAAACCTATTCAAATTGCAAATCAACAAATAAATGACTGTATAAAGCATATTATATTCATAAAAGACTAAATATAGAAGGAATTAAATATGTAAATATGATGTTTATCTGGAAGTGCACATGGCTCCACGTGGAGGCTCTTCGGCTGGGGACACTACAGCGGAGCGTGAAGCGGGAGACAATGGCTGGGCGACGATGGCGCGACATCAAATGGGGCTTACTGCGTGGTGGCGGTCCTTACAGTGAGCGACGAAAATAAGAGAAGACGGAGGGTGCCGCCGTTTTCGGTGGTTGCGGCTAGGCAGGCATGGCGACGATGCGGTTCTGGTTCATAGCGGAGCGGCTTCACGGATGATAGGGATGGGGTTGCGCGGTGGCCTTTGGGTTGAGAAGGGAGCGGTGGAAGGTGGTTATGGTTATGGTGAGATCTCTACCTATTCCCTTATGTTGCTCTTTTTTTTTCAATATTAGAAGGCTTAAATCTGTGTTTGGTTTTGGGTTTTTGTGGCATTTTTGTTCTTACTAATTTGGAATGGATGGCTCAAGGTGGCGAATAATGGTGATGCTATTGAGTTTGGTTGGAAGGGTTCACTAAGGATGATGGTTTATTTGGAAATGGTGTTCTCAGGATGAATTTTCAATTTGTGGCTTGGAGTTTGACTATGGCTTTTGCTTCTTTTTTATTCTTTGTTGATCGAGTTTATTGAGGGATGGTATGCTGTGATTTGGGATTTGATGATATTTGGCTATGGTGGCAGAGGGTGGAGGAAGGAAATTGTGGTGATGGGATGCTTATGGATGATGGAGGACGTGTAAGAGGTTAATGGTGCTTTGATGAGGAATTATGCCCAGTCTCAATCCTCCTCGTCCTTTTCTCAATGCTGCTAATGAGTATATACAATTGTATCATGCATATTCTTTTATTGATTTTTTTTTCATCCTCTATCTTTTCACAGCTTGGCAATTGAGGGACCCTATCCATTGTAATAAGTGCAAGCCAGGAGCGCATCACACTTGTTACTCAATTGATTCCATTTGCTTCAAGCGTTTTATTATTTTTTTTCCTTATTTTTTTAATCAAATGGTTGTATACTTCCCCTTATTCCATGTTGTGTGTTGCTTGTGCATGTAGCTTGGTAGGGAATGGTAGAGCCCATGATGTTGTAGGGACAGGCATTGCCATTTCCCTTTTTATTATTATTATTTTTTTGATTAAAATGAGAAAATGGGCTGAAACAAAACATGAGTGATGGGCTACTGTTGGACCAAGAAAATAGGCTGATGCAAAAGTTTTTTTTATTTATATGAAAAATAAAACAACATCTCCAAAAAGGGAATTATGAGACCACAAAACATAATGTTGACAATGATTAAACATGATATTCAGAAGACGAAATAAGGTTAAATTAATTATTATTTTTTTAAAACTTTGTCAAAAATTGGTGACACACTCCATTTGCGTCTGTCGTGTAGACAGAATACGTGACACTCTATCACGTATTGGTCGAGTAATATGTCTAGTTTGCGACGTATCAGTAGGAGACTAAACAGTCTCACGTATTGTATTTGGTGGGCCTATAAAAACCACACGGGACCACATGTCTCACTTATTATGTGGGTAAGAGAGAAAAGTTGAGAGAAAGGAAAGAGAGAAAAGTTAAGAAAAAAAATACTGAGTAGAAGGAAAAGATATTTTCAGGAGCAGTGAAAATTTCAGGATGGCTGTGTCACGACATGACTAGATCGTGGCCATCACATGTGGATTTCCTATCCTTACGTAAGCCTTGTGATCATTGTGCTATACTATATGCATGTTTTATTCATAAAATAAATTTCAAATCGTAAATCAAATCTCATATTAAACCCAAAATAAATATGAATAACTCTTTTTCCATAAATAAAATCTGAAACTGTAGTTGTAAAATAAATCATCCAGAGTTGATCATTTACAAAATAAACCATGAATACTAAATCATTAATTACAAATTAAAATATACTATCATGGTATGCTAAATGCAAAAACTATTCCTATGGTCTGGACCTTGTAATGACACTTGGAGTACTCTAAAAACAACAAAAAGGCACTTCACTCCAAAGTGAAGCTCACCAAATGATACCTCTATTGCTAGAGAGAAGACAACTGGAAAAGACCCATAATCACTACTATACCTAGAATGGGAGAAAGGAGAGGGGTGAGTTTCATCTAAAACTCAATGAGTGAATTCTCACCTTACCCCTTCATGGGGCAACAACAACAGGAAGTATGAAATCATAATAACAATAATAATAAAAACATGATAATAATAATACTAATGAAAATAATAAACAAACTCTAAAGCATTCTTCATATTTACATATATACGTAGATATAATAATTGAAAGATGGTACAGTCTCCGCGAACTAAAGCACCTAAAATCATACTAGTCCCTGACAAACTATGGGCACCTAACTAGATCTCGTTTCCTGGGATTTGACACCATGGCTGTTTAAAGGGGGTTGCATCCATGGTTGTTTAATACTATTGCCTCCATGGCTATTTACTATATTGCATTCATCACGTTTACTAGGCTTGCCTCCATGGTTGTTTATTAGATTTGCCTCCATGACGTTTTATAATTCCTATCATACATAACTCAATGGGAATAAATAAAATCAACAAAACTGAAATTTCATAACTAGAAGAGTGGGTGTTCTATCCCCGCGAACAAGAACCCCTATATTCTTAGTACTCTGAGAGTTTTGGACTCATATAATTCTAACAATTTGACTTTAGCATAACCTGAGAATCGTGCCAAGGGACCACCCGCTTGTAGGCATTATGATTTCAAGCCTACAGGATATCTATCTGGTAGTTGTTATGAATCATATTGAATTTCATACCTCTTGGTACCATAAAACTGAAGTTCTAAATCCATATCTTAAGCTATTATATCCTTTTATATAATTGATAAATCTAAAATCATGGCTTAAAACACTTGGGGTTCACAATTATAAAATTTAGAAATCATATAACATATTTATTCATAAACCCAAATCATACCTTGCTAATATATATATATATATATATATTCATTTTCTCAAAGTTTATGCTAAGCTCTTCTCTAGTTTAAACCCTATCATACATATACATTCTACTCTTGAATTCATCACTAAAACTCATAAATCTCCAATATAATCATGATCATAATCTCATAAAATTAACAAAAATAATAATAATTTATATTCTCTTTAGAATAATTTCAAAAATCATGCAATAATGCTACAATCTAATGAGAATAGCTATAGTGATCCACATAGAGGCTACAAGATTCGAACCTACTCACTTGAGGGGTAGAATGTGAGGGAACAACTCTGGTAGAGCTTGGGAGAAGGGATGCCACTAATGTATGCTATTTCAGCCATTAAACTCATCAAAGATCTATGGATAGTTCTAGATTACCCTAAACTAACTCTAACAATATTGGGGAGCACCCTACTTGACAAAAATGCGAGAAATAACAATACCCATAACATGTGGGAGGAAAAACATGGAAGAACTAGCATAAACCAGAAACAATCACTTACCTTAGACCTTGAAGGAAGAGATTTTGATGTTGGCTTGAGAGAAGGGTTGTAAGAGGGTTTGAAGATGAAGGGTTTCAGATGGGGGCCAGCCGAGTTTGGGGGTTTTAACGGGTGAGGGGCTCTTTAAGTGAAATTGTGTCGTTTCTAGTATAGTTCATGCTCTCTACTGACACCGCTATAGCGGTCTATGATGCCTATAGCGGTCCGCAGTTTCCCATGCCTTGTTGATACACTTATGACTGCTATAGTGGTCCTCAAACCATCAAACTCCCTCAAAGTGCATACTGGGACTACTATGGACCGCTATAGCGATGACAGTAAACTAGTAAACCCTGTTCACCTTTGGGTCATTCTAGCCCTTGGGTTATCTCAATACTCACTTATTTATTTTAAAGTTAATGTCCTCATTTATTTTACTCTCTATTAACTTTAAAACTTAAATGTAAATAAGGAAATACTCCCCATTTGAATTCAAATAAAATATCACAAAAATCAAAATCCCAATCAATCAAAACCCAAATTTTAGGTTTTAGTTCAAATTTAGAAATCTTCAAAATTTTCTAAACTTGTGAGGCCAAAAACGAAACATTTAAATGTTTCATAACATTTATTAAAAATCGTTCTTTAACTTGTTTTGCTCTTGGGAACAATTACCGGGACTTTTGATCCAAGAATGTAGCTCTAATATATAGCCCTCCAAGGAAGTATAAGATCTAGACTTGATGAAATTCAGGACTTAGCAACCTGGGTGGGTCCCAAGGGAGGCTGTATAGAACTTGTCTCCTGACACATGTGCACCGTGTATTACAAGCTGAGAACAACAATATCTATGGAGATATCAATGAGACACATCTTAGCAAATCTGGAGACATGGTAGCTAGCCGTTATCAACACCAAGTTTAAAAAGAAATTTGGATTCCCAAACCAAGTTGCACAAAGCACTTAGATAGTAGTATGCAACTCTAGTCATCTCACAAGGAAGCTGAACTAATCTATTGGAGTAAAATAGGGGATGGGGGTTTGTTGCATGAGAAATTAAAATAGCAAGTATTTAAAATTAACAATAATAAAAGAGAAATAGCCTAGGGAATTCTCAAGCTAGGAAGTGTCATCAACATAACAAAAGATCAAACACTTGGTGAGGGAACTATGTGCTAATCATGCAATCACACAATTAACTAGCAATTCTCCTTCAAGTCAATCAACTAGAGGATAATGTTAAGCACACACATTTAAATAATTGTAATCACAACACTTAAATGTATGAACCAAATAAAATGCCAATTGCCATAATCCAATTCTCAATCAAGAATCATCTCCATTCTCTTGGTTAACTAAATGCTCACCAATCAATCAATTAGCATGTATTCAATAAACAAGTTAAGACATATATGCTTACAAATATGCTCATGTACACATAATAGCACCTCACTTATCATGCATATGAATCATAAACATAAAAAGATAGGAAAACACAAAGAGAAAGAGAACAACACCAAGGATTTGCATTAAAATCAACAATGTTTCAAAATACAACCGTAGCTTTTGAATCTCTTGAGCTAGCAAGAGAACTACTCCTCCATGAAGGAGGTTACAATCAGAGAAAGAGGTAAAATAAAGAAATCAGAGATAAAAATTTGCATAAAAGTAACCAAAGCTATATGTATCAATATGTTCTTCAAGTGGAAGAGCAAGAAGGAGAGGAGGAGGAGAACTCTCTAAACCTAGTTCTATTTCCTAATTTGGCAATGAATGTCTCGGACTTCATGCTCCAGGGTATTACAACATCTTAGAATTTGCTAAAAAGAGGCCTAAGTGGGTAAAAAATGTAAAATAAAACTTTTAGCTCCAGCCTGCAAACTCGCCAGCTATTGATGCTCGATGTAGCGAAGATGTCTTCATTCTGCTTATCCTGCTTTCCAGGCTCATTAGCGGCTGATTCTCGCTATAGCGAAGCTTTCCGAGCTAAGATCTTTTCACTTTATCCAACTCGCTTTCTCTCCTTTGCTTCAACACGCTCCGAAGTTCCTCTCCACAATGCACTCTTAAATGTGACTTTTCAGATATCCACAAATCACTCTGCAAGAAAAAAGGAATTATTAGTGATAAAACCAAAATTGTGTAAAAGCCATTGAGTTAGAGTCACAAAGTAAAATTGAGTGCAGGGAGGATTAGATTAAAAACTGATAAACTTTTGGAAATTAAGCTAAAAAGGAATGCAAAAGCAATAAGTGTAAGAGGGAAAATATTTGCAAAAAGAGTGTTTATCAAGACACATGTAAGTTAACAAATTAATTTTATTTCTTAACATTGTTATTGTTAAATGATTTAATTTTATGTATTATATAGTAATTAGTTAGAAAATTTGGGGTAAACGTATGTATAATTTTAATCTGGATTAGTTTCTTTAAAGATAGGATTTTTATTTGTTGATAAAAGTATTTAATTAAGTTTAATTTAATTAATCAACAGTAGCTTATGAAATCGTAATTTAATGTAATAGAAACACATTTAGAATTTACTTTAGTTAGGATTAATAAATTGTTAGTTCTAGGAAAAATGAAAATAATTTTCCAATTAGGTTGTAAATAATAGTAATTAGTAATAAAAATGTTAAATATTAATAATTAGTAATTATAAATAATTAGTTTAGTGTATTCATTTATAATTAGTAATTATAGATAATAGTATAATTAGTAACAATAATAATTAAATATTAATATTAGTTTAATTTGTAATAAAAATGTTAAATATTAATAATTAGTAATTATATATAAGTAGTTTATTGTCTCCATTTTTTAATAATTAGTATTAATGTAATAAAAACACATTTAGAATTTGCTTTGGTTGGGACTAATAATTAGTAATTATAGATAATAGTATAATTAGTCATAATAATTAAATATTAATATTAGTTTAATTAGTAATAAAGATGTTAAATATTAATAATTAGTAATTATAAATAATTAGTTTAGTGTCTCCATTTTTTTTAATAATTAGTATTAATGTAATAGAATTTGCTTTGGTTGGGACTAATAATTAGTAATTATAAATAATTAATTTAGAATATCCATTTATAATTAGTAATTATAGATAATAGTATAATTAGTAATAATAATTAAATATTAATATTTAGTTTAATAAAAAACTTAAAATTAAATAAATAAAGTTGTAAAGAGTTTAATATGTAAGATCTATTTAATGTCTCTATTTTTTTTAAGTTTATAATTTTATTCCAATTAGGTTAGAGACTCTATGTCATGACCCGATCTGGAAACGTGATCGGCACATGAGAAATCTCATTCTTATGCAAGCCTCGTAACCTATTAACTATTTCTACCTACATACCTTGTTCATAAAAATCCATTTAAAACAGGATTTCCTTTTCTACATACAAATCACATACCTTTTTTTTAAAAAAAAAAAAGTGATCGTAGCTGGTTTCTCATAAATCACATTCAAAGTCCTTGCATCATAATACAACACATATATGCTAAAAGTTTGCTCTCACAAAAACAACTATAAAACTAATACATATAATTCATGAGAAACAAAATGCAATTTATGCTCTATGGCCAGATCCTACCTAGTGTACTAGAGCACTCTAAACAAAATAAGAATGCTTCACTCAAGTGAAGCTTACTAGCTGAACTCTATTGCTGGGAAGAAGGAGGCTATGAGGGACCTGAGGAGCTATTGGATCTATAATGGAGGAAAAAGGAGAGAGGTAAGTTTTTATTCAAAAACTTTAGTGAGTCCTCACCTGAATCCCCCTTATGGGACATCAAAGAGACAATGCATAAAATCATAATAACATCAATAATACTCGATAGTCATACATAGTCAAGTATACTTATATATTTATATATACATATATTCAAATCATCATTTCTTAACTCAAAACAATTTTCTCAATTTACTTTCATACATGAAATCATACAAGTTCATAGTATAGTAGCTCCTTGAGAAATAGTAATGTCTAGTTTGAAATATCATAACAATAAATAATAACTGAAAAGTGAGTGCCTCGTTCCTCTTGAACAAGAGCCCTCACTGAGATCTTAACTGGTTCCTCGTGAACCATGTCCCTTGTGGACTGAATTTAATGGCTCATCATGAACCACGTCCTTCATGGACTGATTTATTCTTGGATAGATTGCCCTCATGGGCCTTAGTACCAAGGTTAACGACAATTAACTCATTGGCTATTTCTCTATAGCTACTGTTTAAACCAATTAAATAAATCCATCTGAAGCTGAAAACCTTTAAAACCTTTTAGTTATCTGTGAGCTCTAAATTTTTTTTGATTATAACAATCTAACCTTAGCATAACTATGGTGATGAAATCATGTCTAAGAGATCACCTTTTATAGACATTTGTGATTTTATCCTCCAGAGTATGTAGTCATCAACTATTCTGAATCTGATGAATATTCAAGCTCTAAAGTCTTTTTGTTTAATTGTCTAAAATATATCTCAAACTATCAAGCTTTTCATAAACTAGAAAGTTCCACATCATACTTTGAACTAACAAGGTTAAAACCATAATTCTAGTCTTTTCTCTAAACTTTGTATTTGATGTAAAACTATATCATATACATAAATCAATTCCAGAATCCTTTGAAACAATCATAAAAGTCTCTAACAATGACATAAATAATCAATTCTACATAAAATCAGTTTAACAAATATGGTCCCATGAGTTTTATCAAAACCAAATTTCATGCTCTAAAACTAGAAGTTCTAAAACATACAAACCAATAGTAACCTCAAACTTCTTTGCAGAAATCTCTAAAATCAAGCAATGAATGGTATCGGTTGTCGCCACCTTCAACAAATTAAAAAGTTTTGAATCAACTAAATCACACCAAAAATGTAGCTAGGGTGCGATCCAGGTCGTCTCGTGGAAGCGATCTAATTTATTCAAGAAAACTTGGGTTTTTTAAATAATAGCAGCTAAATTAAATCAAGAAAATATAATGAGAAAAATTACCTGCACAAAGATTCCCTTAGATTAAGAATTGTTCCATCATCGGTTAACGAACAAATTCATGGCGGTGACAACCTTCGTAAATTGTGCTTTCACACAAAAACGATGCAATTCTACTTAATGGTCACACAATCGCACTCCCACTAAGGCTTTGACTAACACATGCACTAGTAATCCATAATCATGGTTCTATGAACCTATGCCAGTTAATTATTAATTGTAGCAACCTAATCCCCAAATGGAGTTAATTCCAATCCCTTACCAATTGGATGTAATTTAATCAGTTGACCAAATACCCAATGGAATCCTAATTATGCAAGCAAATGAACACACAATCAGACAACCCTAAAAAACACAATTATAATAATTCTCACAACCAATATTAGAGAGAGATGACAAGAGGAAGAGAAAAACCAACCATAAATTGTAGTTAAAAATAGGAACCTTAAGAACAATCTTAATCTTCTGTTATCCTTGCACACGGTAAAAGGATTACTCCTCTATAAGGGGAGGATTACAATTGTTGTTAAGGAAGAGTGCAAATTACTATCCCAAACGGGAGCCAAAACATGGATTGGAAGCTTCCAAAACCTAGAGAGAGTAGAGAAAGAAAGTGCTTGATGGTAAAAATAATAACAATGAGCTAAAAAGGTTCCTACAATTGTTAACCTATTCCTATTTATAATGTAGCAAAAATAACACAAAGTTTAGGCCCAGCCTCATAAAATCGCACCGTTCCGACGCGCCTGCACATGTATGACCATCTGGCAGTTGACCACTGGGCCAGGCAATTAAGAAAATCTAGAACTCACACTCTGCACCGCCAAGGCGGTCATTGATGGGGTGATTAACTGAACAGTTCCAAGCCTATTTTGAGGGCCCAAACTTTCGAATTAGCTCTTCAACCTAGAAATACAAGTTGTACCTCTTTGAATAAGCTTTTCAACATCGCAAGAATCACCTCAATCAAACATCTATAGCTCCAGATATTGGCAAAATACTAACTAAGAGTCAAATTAGATAACATCAAAACATCAACAATCTTTAATCTTGCAACTCAATTTTCACTAAGAGGTAGTTAGAACTGGGTTTTGAGCTAAACATGAAAGTTATAGAAGACTTCTTGAGCTTTCCAAAATATCTTCGTTTGTCTCAATCTAATCTTTGTAGAGAGAGATGCTAATTTTCCATTGCAATACTTCCTAAATGAGCTCCAAAACTCTTCTATTTAGCTCCTCAAATTCTCCTAAATTGAACATTGGTACAAACTCCATGCACCTCTATGGTCTTCATACACCAATATGGGAAGTCCCTAAAAGCAAATAACACTCACAAAAGAGGATTAAAAGTATATGAAGCTCCAAAATATATTTATTTATCAAAATGGTGCAAAGAACCATGATTTTATTCAATGATACCCAATGAGGACTAAATGTGAATCTATCAATTACCCATCAATTAAGTACAATTAAGATACAAAATATCCAGAGTTAGGATGAAGAATGGATGCATAAATACAACCCATCGATATCTTTATGAAAATAATTCTAATACACAACATAGAGATCACATATGTGAACCCACTCACTTGGAGGGGTGCAATTTGTAGAAACAACACCAGCAAAACCTGGCAGAAGAAATGGCACAAATATCCGCCATTAAAGCAGGAAGAACTTTAGATTAACCTCTAATAAACCCTATCTACATAGATACAACTCTAACACAATGAAAGAACTCTATTCCCTTGGAAGACATGAGAATCACCCCAAGAACAAGGAGAAATTGAAGAAAAGAGAATGAAACCAAGAGAACTACATATCTTAAAGCCTGAGGAATAAAGATTGAAGTTGATTTTGATGGAAAATGGAAGAAAATGTAGTTTTGGGGTGAAAGAGAGTGAAAGGATGAAGGTTCGAGCTTAGGGGGTAAGGAAGGTGTGTGTGTGTTCTGACCCTAAAATAAGGGTTTTTATAAACTGTTGACCGCGCACTGCTCATTGAGCACTCAGCGCTCACGAGAGCATAAAATCGTCCCTACACGCCTTCCGTTTCCTGATCGTTAGCACTCTCCAAAATGGTTTTTCTCCCAACTTTGTGTTATAATTCAAGTTCTAGTATGTACTAGGCTAGGTTGTGTAACCCGATTTTTTTGTATTGTTGTGATAAAATAATTAATTGTGAATAATCTTAGGGATTTTCAAAATTTCAAACACAGTTATGACCAGAATAATATTAGAAGTTTGTTAAAAAAAATGAAAATTAATTTAATATTATTAAAAATTAATATAATAATATTTTAATCGGAGATATAGAATGAGACCTTATAATTGGTGTAATGACATAAATAAAATAAGGATAATGGTAAATAAATATTTTAACCCGGTAAAGTTTATTTTATGTCAATTGGGTACCAAAATGGTAATAATTGGTACACGAAATGGTAATAACCGGTACACCAAAACACTTAGTCTATAAAAATAATTTATATTATCAGATCCAATAATTTTTACTCATGACAATTAAATAAATATAGATATTTCTAATACTGATACAAGGCAAATTGATCTAGAAATAATACTTTCCTTACTTTTTCTCCAAGTAAAGGAATTTATAAAAAGAAAAAGAAATGAAATGACATTTCCCTTCCTTCTAGACTTCACGTTCTTCTTCTTCTTCTCTTCACCATTTTCATATTTTTCCTTCTCGAAACTCCATGAAACCTTCAAGAACTTGAAGGTTATGCTTAGATAAACCCTTAAACTAGTTCAAGAACACTTCCTCTACATCAAACTAAAGTAAAAGCCTTCTTTTTTCCCTTCAAATATGTCCAAAACAGCATAAATTGGTGCTGGAAAAGTGGGTTTTAGGCTTGAATTAGAGAAGAAAAAGCTAGAGAAAGTTTACCAAAAACCTTGGAAGAAAGGTAGGAAAGATTTTAGTCTATTGCTTGTGATTGTTTGGCTATTTTTGCTAAATAAATTCTTGATATGTGCTGGAAATTATTTTGTGAAATCTGAAATTTAATTTTAATATGTATATGTTTGAGCTTGCTAGATGTAAAAGATGCTAGGAATCAAAGTCTCATGAATTGAATAATTGATGTAAGATATTCACGTATGTAAATGAAGAGATTTGTAGTTCTTTAAAAAGAATGAGGTACCTACAGATTTTACAAGAATATAATCAGAAAAAGTTTTGTAAAAATCTGCAAGATTGGTATTCTTAAAGTATGATGATAAAGTTTCATGAAAAAGGATGAGATTTCGATCTATAAAAGAAAAGCTTTGAAATCTAAATGAGAAACTTGGTTTAATTTCCTGCAAGTTTTAAGAACTATAATGTAAGAATGTCTTATAAGTTATGCTGTAAAGAAATCTTATAAAAGATTAGTAGATTTTCAAAAATAAACCAACAGATTTTTATAGAAATATCTCATCACATTTTAACTGACTTTCAGGAAAATCTCGTAAAAGTCTAATAGATTTTACATAAAATTCTCATAACACTTTAGTAGATTTTATAGAAAATCTCGTAAATGTTAACTGTTTTCTTTTAGAAAATCTCGTAAAAGTTTTATCGGAAAAATCTCATAAAAAGTTTAGTAGATTTTAGGGATAAATCTCATAAAAATTTAAGAGAAGTTTCATAAGAAGTTAAGAGATTTTGAACAGAAAATCTCATATGAATTTAGAAGATCTAAAGAGAATATCTCATAAGACTTCAAGAGATTTTTAAGAGAAAAGTCTCACAGAAATTCAGGAGATTTAACAGAAAATCTCATAAGAGTTAAGGAGGTTTTAAGAAAATCTCAAAGCAAGAGTATGAGATATAGAACTATTAAGAAGAGATTTTATCTTATAACTAAGAGATTTTTAACTAAATGATAAAGTTTCATACGAAGAAAGAAAACTGAAGAAACACACCTTACGTAACATTAATTGCTTAATAATAAGCTCATGGATTCACTGGTAGTAGTAGACGTGCTATGGCCTTGGAACTATATCAGGTTGTAATCGCAACGGCGTTACATCGTTATGAGAAAGGGATGTACTAAGAAAGAATAGCGAGGCTATTCAGATGAGATGTAGTAGACGTACTCCATCTAGTGAACTATATCAGGTTGTAACGTGACGGCGTTATATCGTTGATAGGACAATCTACAGAGAAGTATATCAGAAGAGTCCTATGAGTTCTACCATTAAGTTTAAAGTTATCTAACCAAGTTAAGTCAGAGAAATAATGGTACTACTTATTGAAACCTTTACGCAAACAACCAGAATACCGAGCAATTATCTTATGAATTCTACAATTTTTTATTCTCAAGCATAAGTGCACTCATAATACTGTATTTAATAAGTAAATTGAATAAGCAAGCTAGACATTTCAAAAGAAATCGAAGATACATTAATTATTTTAATATTATGTCAGATCACGTGTAGTAGACTAGTATTTTTCCTACTAGGAATCTTTGATTCTCATTCTTGTCATTATATTTTTACATAGATGGCTATGATGGTGATTATTTGTGGAAATTCTCAACTGATATTGAAGAAACGATCTAGAGTTTTTGATGACTGAGGATAGAGAATTTAGTCAGTATTTTATTTTCTTTTAATGAGTTTTTGAGTAGTACCTTACTTAGATTAGAGAATTCCTGATGAACCAAGGTATAGGTTGACATAGCAATGTATATGACTATTTGCCATTGTATAATACAATTATATGGTATTGCTATTTTATTACGACCTAGAACTTATGTTCAAACTTAGCAATACTTAAGAAAACGCGGTTTATGTTTGTCATGAAAAACAGGCTCATATTCTATATTGTATATACAACTCTAAGGTCAAGTAGAGATAACAAGTAACAACTGCACATTATAAGGTTATGGCTTAAGCATAGCCTTATGGTGTGAAGAGTGTTACATTTATGGTATCAGTAGTTTATCCTGTTAGAGCCTGGGGATGGTCTAACTTGCTTCTAAAGCATACTCTGAAGTCTTAGTGTCATGTAGGAGGATTTTATCTGCTGAAAAAGTAGAACCTTATATGCATGACTGCTTACTTTTGAAGTAGTTAGTAACTATCATGCTTAGCATTGTATTGAGCCTGATTAACTCAATGCCTTTTGCTTGGTGTGATAGGAGACTAATGACTTTGGGTAGGCATTGTAGGACTAGCAATAGCAATGATGATAGGATGCCTGATGAGGAAGCAACAAATGTTATGTGTGATTTTTGAATATGACCCAAGCAATCAGGGAGCAAGCTATGGTTGCAATAACGCCAATTTTTACTGTCATTACCGAATTACCCTAAGTAATTCTTACATAAAATTAACCGAACAATCCTCAAATAAGGAATATAACAGTAGAAAAGAGGTTATGGGCGATTTGTGCGAGAGTTGCAAACCCCGATTTTTTGTACGTGTAAAATGACCAAAATGCCCCTAAGGTTATTTTACTCAGAAAATGATGATCGTGGGCCCCACTCATCCTCAAGGGGATGTTTTGATGATAATAAGGGATTTTTTGTGTTATGTGTGTTAATAGAGGAGAAGAATCCTAATTTTGAGCTTCGACGAAATGACCAAAACACCCATGCGCTTTTTCTCCTTGCGTGACTTAGCCCGAACCTCACTAAAATGTTTTAAAACATGTTTTTAAGCTATGATTAACCATTAATTAAGCTCGGGTGGTCTCGGGCAATTTTTAAGTAAAATTACCATTTTGTCCCTCTTTGAGTTTTGCAAATTTGAGATTTTTGATTCGTATAGCAAAACCTAAGCAATATTAGGCTCAAATTAAAGGTTATTAGATTCTAATTATTAATCTAGAGTTAAAATTATTTATTTAGATTGATTAGAACTTAAAATTGCTTAAAATCACTCAAATTGCTTACTAATTCACCTAAGCCCTTAATTGTAAATTCTCTAATTTGCAAAGATACCTACCTACACCTACATAATACATGGAACACACAAATTTTATCCTCCTTGGGCTATAATGCACGAAATTATATGGCCTAATATGCATCAGAAAATTTGTCAAACTTGGCACAAAACTCAAGGTATGAAAACAAGGAATCATGTTTCATAATTCCATGTTTTAAGCCACCAAAAATGAAAATGATTTTTCCTCCCTTTATCCTCCCTAAAATCAGCCACCCATGCCTCCTCCATTTGTCCATTCATGAGCTCCAAAATCTCTATAAATAGGCATGCTTAAGGAGTCTTAGAAACCTTGCTCATAATTGCACAATTTCTAGTTTTTACGAAGCACAAAAACTTTCTTTCCTCCTCCCCTTGGCTGAAACTTCTTCTTAAATTTCTCAAAGAGATTTTCTTTCATTTCACTCCAAGAAACCAAGTTCTCTTCCTTTCTTTCAAACCACATTAGGTAAGGAGTTGCCTTTAAGCTTATTTCTATGCTTTGCTAAGTGTTGTTCTTGGTTCAAAATGATGATTTCATGGACTTTCTCTAGCTTTTCCATTCGGTTTTCTTCTTTCTTTTCCTTTGAAAATTTTGTCCATAAGGCCTATATGGGAATATGATGATAGCTTGATGATGAGGACCTTGAGTGTTGGTTGTAAATCCATCACAAGTTAGGCCTCTAAAGCTTGAAAATTCCACTTGATGCAAAACTTTAAAGAATAATGTTTTTATGATGTAAAAATAAAGATCTTGAGTTTAGAACTTGAAAGATGTATTTTTCACTTTGTCTTGCTAAGATATATTGGGTTGAATTTATATTTCTCTAAAGTCTTGGAGGAGCTCTAGTAAAGAAATAAAATGAACTTGCATCCATGTTTAAGTTTATGCCTTGCATAACCATGTTTACTTTCTATGTCATCACTAAATTCTCAAGAATGAATAAATGAACTTGCATTCTCATGTTTAAATTTCCAAGCTTGCATTTCATGTTTATATTTCAAGTTGTCACTTAATCTCTAAAGATGATGAAAGGTTGCATCTCATATTTATTTTATGCTCTCACTTTATTTTATAATGGCTAAAAGAATCAACGCATGACATGTTTATTATTATGTCATCACCTAAGAATCCTAGAGCCCAAAGACTTGCCCAAGTATCACAAGCAAAGAAATAAGGTTCTTGGAACCACAATAATAAGAACTCTAAAACTCACTTTCAATTTCCTTAAGATTATTGGAGTCAAAGAATTCATTCTTTAAGAAGTCTTGAGTTTGGAGCTTAATAAGATGTAATAAGAATTCTCTTCTTCTTCACCGGTCCAGTGCGAACTACCGCTCGTTTCTTATTTTTCTTTTATTAAGATCTTCTCTCTCCATTGGTCCAGTGCGACTACCGCGCTCCAGTTTCTTATTTATTTCAAGCTCTTGCATCATGTTTATACTTCCAAGCTTGCATAATCATATTTATATTTCAAGCAGATCACCTTAATTCGTGAATATAATAATATGGACCTTATATCATGTTTAAATTTCAAGTCTTGCATATCATGTTTATAATTCCAAGTTATCACCTTATAAAGACAAGATTAAAATGAGGTTGCATAGCATGTTTATGATTCTAGTTATCACCTAAATCTATAAAGCTCAAGACTTGCTCCTTTTATCTTAAGTGAGAATTTTAATCGTGAAGATTCTTTCAATATATAAATTGGCCTCATAATTAAGGTAAGCCCAAAGTGATTTTAAATAGCTACTGATTTAGTTCTATAATTTCTTTCAAGATTAACAAAAAGAATTAGTTTCTAAAAGAGTTTTAAGGCTTTGCAAAGATTTTATGGGAAACTAGTATCTTACATGTACTTAAAATGTGATTTTAAGCAATTATGTGAGGTTCATGATTTAGCCACTGATCTAAGTTTAGTGCTACTGTATGATGATGATTTAATATGTTTGAAGTTGTGATAATCATGGTTTATTGCTGAGGAACGATTCTATGCATGTTAGAAATAAAACTAGCTTCCCAGAAAAATAAAAGCAAAATTTCTAGAACTCTAGAGAATGAAATTTATGCGTTCCAGAACCTTTAGCAGCCCTAAGAACCAGGTTCTATTATGTTTAGATAAGGGAGAATGATTCATAATTGGTTTAGTAATTAATTTTAGCACCATAAGGAAAGCGGTAACGAGAAAGGGTTAAAAATGCAACTTTTAGTACACGTGAAGCCTTAAATATAACTTGCTGCCTATGCTGTCCCATATAGTTTAATAATGTTCTTAAGGCTTATAATTAATGGTAATGATGATAATGAATCCTTTAGATGCATGATTAATTAGTTTGATAATTGAGATTACTCGATTCTAAAGTTTTGGTTGTTTAAGGTTTTCGATAAGAATTTATGATGATGGTTCTTTGAAGTTTGAAATGATAAGTCTAGGTAGTGATTTGATGCTTATTAAGTATTTGATATCATTGAATGATTCCTGGCTTGCATGTTATAGTTGCTGTTGCAAACAATGAGAATGTTTATGCATCCTGATTATGAATTGAGAGTTGTATTATGATATAACATGCAAAGATTTAATGGTGACTTAAATTTATATAAGAAAATGATCCTTTGGACCCATCAGACTATAGGTGGTGAAAAGGTGATTCTTGCTCCTAGCCCGTTCTCTCAAAAGGGTAGATTCGGGATTTTAACTTATCAAAAGGGATAAGTATATGCTAGTGATGACTAGTAAGGTATGAGCTCATAACCTAGATTACTCCCAAAAGGGTGGAGTATAGGGTGGCCCAGGAAAATGATGATGAAAGTAACTTTAAGTCACCTAAGAAACTAAGTAAATGCATTATGTGAATATGATGTTCTGCTATGCATAGTATTTATGAGATGATGATGAGAAATATGATGTTCTGCTATGCATAGTATTATGAAATGATGATGAGGAATATGATGTGATTTTATGCATAACTATGTTATTATATATGAAAGGAAAAGTTCATTATAAACATGACATGCTAAGTTTATGATGCATTATAAGATGCATGATTAAAACCGACGAACCTCGGAAAGTATATTTTCGAATTTAATAAATCAATCTTAGCATGCTCACTATTTCATAATAACCCCAAGGTTCCTGAGGACGATGATGATGACACGATGCATATGAGGTGAGTACCCTACTGAGATTCTTTTATAAGTTTCTCACTCCTCTTCTTTCTTTCCATCTCATCTTCAGAAAGTGATGGTGATGTTCGTGATTTGTTTATGCTCTCACCTGGTAGATGTACTTGATCTGGTGAACCAGCTTATTATCCTTGAGGAACGTATCGCTAAACTTTGCGCATGAGCTTGGATATCTATTCCTATCTCTGAAGTGTTATTAATAGGTGTCGTTAATGGATATTTTTCCATCCATATACTATTTATGTTGGTTTGATTGCCTACACCTAGCTTAACTCTGTTGGTAGGCAAAATATCTATGTGTTAAGTAATTATGGATGTTATATGATGGAGCCAATGTGATGTGATGTGATGTATTTAAATTCTAATATGTCTTTTTATATTCCGCTAAATTGTTCATGTTATGCGCGGCTCACGTTTTCAATTATGTTTTAAAAAAAATGGCTCGTAATTTCACTAAGTATTTTCAAGATATGACTAAAAGAGCTGAAGCAAAGAGTAAAGTCTAGTAATTAATCAGATACAACCTAGGTGTATTGGGTTAATTATTAGGTTGTTACACAAACTATATGATGAGCACCATGGGAGGTAAGCTCATCCAAGATACCGAAAAGGCCTACTGTTTGTAGCATTGCAAGGAGCAAAAACCCACCCAAAATTTGAGGAACCTACACCCAGATAAGTCTAAAAAAGGGATTAAGTAATAGAGAAGGATCTTTGAAGTATCAGTGACCTGACTCTTAGAAAGTCAGTTGTGCTACCTAGGTGTTGGACGCGAATGCTGATTACTAGTGCATAGATACTAAGACGATAATTGAGGAAGCGAATATTGAAATGACTTAGGATTTTGGTCAAGGATGTTTTCTACAAGGAGTATTTTGCTCCCTCCGAAGTGCTAAGGGATTGGAAATTCCTAAAGCTGCACCAGGGGAGCATGACGATGCTAGAGTATAACGCAAAGTTTGGGAAGCTTTCCACAACTTAGTAGTGTAAAGTGAATGAAAAGTTGGAAATGTGTTTAGTATAAGGGAAGCCTTGGGGTTGACCTTTTGACAATGGTAAGACTAGTAGAAATTAGGGACTTCACTGTATTGGTGAACAAGAGTGCTCTAGTGGAAGAGTATAACTGGAAGTTGTCAATGGCTTAAGAAAGGCTAGCACCACACGGCATAAGGTCCAAGCCTACAAAGGGGATTTTCCTATGGGAATGGAAAAAGGTAATAGCTAGAGAAATCATTGGATGATAAGGAATGCCTAGAATATGGAAAGAATCATGGCGATTGTAACACCCTAACTTTCACCTAGTACGCTCGAGTCGCATTCGGCTAGTCATTAGCAGTTACGTCTTCGTTTCAGAACTTGACTTGGCTTACTTCAAAATATGAGTACTAAAAATACGACTAAATTTTTCTTTTTGAACTTAAGACTTAAAGTGCGAGCCGCGCATGCGCATAGGGACCGACTATTAAACGAGAAACATAACATCCAAGCATACACCACCATAACAATCATAAATAAACCATGGAATAAACACAACATAACTTGTAGTATTATATTATAATCATAACAAAGCAACGATGCCCTTATAAATATAAGGACACCTCAAAATACTAAAATACACCAAGCAAGGTTAACTAACGCTAAACTTAATCATAAACAGGCTAGACTAGTCTTCATGCTTCCGCTGCCCTTCTGCCTAGATGACGTGATTCCTACGCCCGCGCCTTAACATAGATCACGAACGATCCGCATCATTCCCGTCTGGTGGCGACACGGGAAAAGGAAAGGGGGTGAGAAACTTATTCAAGGTTCTCAGAGGGCTTCCCGACTCTAACACAAGTGTCATCGTCGTCGCCCCAGCCACTTCGGGTTTCGTTATAAAAGAGGTGTTCATGCATAGGTTCAGTTTTAATTTCTCAAAGCTTATTATCCGAAGTGGGTTTCTTTTAGCATGAGTCTTGATGGTATGAATACAACAGATATTTCATGTATGCATGGTAATACTTGAGCATGACAGTACACGTAGATAACACATA
Organism: Dalbergia oliveri; assembly: GCA_030441495.1. Taxonomy (NCBI): domain Eukaryota; kingdom Viridiplantae; phylum Streptophyta; class Magnoliopsida; order Fabales; family Fabaceae; genus Dalbergia; species Dalbergia oliveri. The sequence goes on along the minus strand of JAMLFY010000012.1, from coordinate 6,753,671 downwards.
TCACTTAATCAAAGCATCAATGAAACATATGCATGTACGTCTTTTACTTTTTCATACTTGAACTCCGTGAGTTCCTTTCATAACTTTTCCATTTTTCCACCCTCATCATGGTCACCAAAATCCACCCAACATGCCGGCCCCAGCGATTTTATCATGGTCACCAAAACTCCTAATCACCTATCGCCTAGGAATGAGCTCATCCTAACTAGCCGTCGCTAGATTTATACGGGGTAAAAGAGGGAATCATATTTCTTTCTTGGATCACCCGTACAACCCTTAACTCGGGAAGTCATAATGGGATCATTTCCACATTATCATATCTTTTATGGATGCAACATGAGCATACAACCTTAGAACCTCATATAACATATCCTTCATTCACATTTCATATTCTCATGAATTTTAAACGTGACATACCACATCATACACATAAAGTTTCATGCTCAAGGAACTAACATAATCACATCATCATAAATATGCTCGAGGTTCATCATTATAATTATGCTCTTTCCCACCTATCTCATAGTATCTTATGCTTTGACCCTTACGGGCCTTAAACTTGTATTTGCATCTTTATTACCCCCAAGGGATTAATGCTTAAAACTTATCTCTAAGATTTGTACTCACTAAAATTCCAAACAACACTTCACATAAAAGGGCAAAAAATATCATATGCTTACGGGCTCTAAAATCTCCATTTGTGACCCTTTTCAAGATCTTCGCCTAAGGCTCCATAATCAATTCCTAAACCAATTATGAGGGATTCCTAGGCATGTTCTCTAAGTTATAAACCATTTTAAGCTCTCATCATCACCTTAAACTTAGAAATCAACACCTAATCATTTATGAAGGGATTTTGTACATGTCTTACTAATTGTGAATCATTTATCCTTGACTTAATCTTGCTAGAACAGATTTGCATTTCTATGCATTAAGATGTCCTAGAATTCTCATCTCTAATCCCTTTCAAGTTACTTATTCTTTTCTAACTTTTCTAATCTGATCCTTGCTTCACTCAAACATAATTGTACACATTTTAACACCTTAGAACAGCATTTATACAGTAGCCAAACATAGAGGGGAACTGAAATCGTAAGCCCATAAAATCACATAATCTCTTGAGTTGAAATGAATATAAGTTGCTAGTTTTCTCTTGGGACATTTTCAGGAACAAAAGGTGTTCTGGTAATCGATTACCAGGAGCTAAATTCATTCTGGGTTTAAAACAAGGTAATCGATTACATAGAATGGTAATCGATTACTTAGGGTTAAGTCGTTTCGGAAAAATAAAGAACATAGGGGTAATCGATTACACTATCAGGTAATCGATTACAGGGTTTCAGGTTTGGGCATGAAGAACCTTGTAATCGATTACATTGCCTCTGGTAATCGATTACCAGAACCAAAAGTCCTTCAAAAACCTTCTGGTAATCGATTACATGGCTAGTAATCGATTACTAGAACCTCTGGAATTTGAGAAAACATGATTTTTTGACACATTCCAAACTATTTAAACACCTTGAGACCTCATAAAACAGTTTTCCAACATTTTCCTAAAATCATTCATGCATTTTACAAAAACAAACCATTATTGAAATCATACTAAAACTCATCCATTTCTTTTTGACTAAAGTTCCCTTTTTAGGATACTTAGGGCAAGTCTTTGAGCTCTAGAATATTTAGGTGATAACATAATCTTAAACATGCTATGCACTTTATTTTACTCTTCATTAGAAAGTAAAGTGAGAGTATAAAATAAATATGAGATGCAACTTCATTATTATCTTTAAGGATTAAGTGATGACTTGAAATATAAACATGAGGTGCAAGCTTGGGAATTTAAATATGGTAATGCAAGTTCATTCATTTATTCTTGTGAAATTAGTGATGGCATCAAAATAAACATGAGATGCAAGACATAAATTTAAACATGGATGCAACTTATTTTTATCTTAATTAGAGCTCTTACAAGACTTTTAGAGGAACATAAACCTCAACCCATTATGTATCATTAGGCAAGCTTTAGAGTTCTTAGCACCTAGACTTCAAAAGAAGTCTTAAGGTTTGAACTTCATCATCAAGCTTAAGGAAATGGACACAAAGTTCAACACTTTGCCTAAACAAAACTACAAGGACTAAGTCATATTCTTTATTTTATTGCTCATGGGCTTCAATCTAGAGTAAAACTCTTAGAACGGCCGACCAACTTTAAGGTTGGCAAGGGTAAGCTTAGAGCTCTTTGAAATCATGTGATTAATTTTCTTTAACAAAACTTTTGTGACCTACCTTTACATTTTTAGCAAACTTGGCTCAAACCAAAGCAAAGGAAACTGAAATCATGAAGAGGAAAAGAACCACAAACTTTATCAAGGAAAAAGAAAGAAATCAAGGCATGTATGGTCCAAGACCAAGTTGTTTCAAGCTTTAGAGGTTTCTCACATGACAACAACAAGTCATTATCTTGAAACCTCATCATCAAGCTCATGTTTTCTTTATGAAAGGGCCTCTTAGCTGAAAATGAAAAGGGGAGGAAAAGGATTTGAAACCAAGAGAAACTAGAACTTTTCTTTAAGGAAGACAAGTAAAAACTTGAACACAAACCCCTACCTAAAGAATTCTTGAAGGAAATGAAAGAAAGCTTGGATCCTTGATGAAATGAGAAGACAAAATCTTCTCTTGGATGCCAATGAAGATTCGGCCAAGGGAGGACACAAGGAAGATGGATTTTCCTTGAGAAAGCAAGCTTGGAAATGGTAAGATTAAGTGTTTGAGAGGTGGTTTGAGGTGTGGGAGTGGTGGTTCAAGGTTGTTTGTGGTGATTTGTGGTGGTGGAAGGATTCTTTGAGGGAAGGAAATAGACAAGCAAGATGAAGAGAAATTTGAGAGAAAATGCAAGGAAGTGCAAGAAAACTAAATTTGGCAAATGATCTAAAGTGTAGCCAAGTTCTTCCAAGCTTGGTATTTATAGAAAAATGAAACTTTGTCGCTGATTTGGGGAGGGAAATCAGCGCCCTTTTAGAGGAGGAAGAGGGAGGAAATATCTCTTACAAAGGCATGGGCTTAGGCATGGCAAGCATGGTTGAAAGCATGGGCAAGGTATGGCCTAAGGCATGGTTCTTTGAGTGAAACAAAATCAACATGTGACACAAATGGAGAGCATGAATTCAGCCAACATTTTAGCCAAGGGGAAAAGTATGATTTGCTCATGTAATTGTGGTTTAAGGATGTGTTTAGATGTTTCTTTGATTAAGCTTTTGATTAGGAGTTGTAAGAAAGTCTTTAGGTAAGGTAATTGGCTAATTAAGGTTGTCAAGACTTGATTAGGAGGGTAATCTCACTAGATTAACAATTTAAAATAATTCTTTTGGTCAAATGAGGTATGGCACAATTCCTTAATTTAAGGAATTGGAGAGAGAAAATACTATTCAAGATTCCATGACTAGGAATCTTGAATTAAAGAATGCAATTAGAGTTTACTAAGCAATCTTAGGTTCTAATTAACCTTAATAAATTATTTTGACTCTAGATTAATTATCGAAATAAATTAATCTTCAATTAGAGCCTAATATTACTTAGGTTTGCTTAATCGCGTCATTAGGCTCACTGTACACTTCTAAGGGCAAAATGGTAATTTTGTACTAAAACTCCTGACTCTGCTTAACTAGATAACAAAAACCACTTATAAACATCATTTAAAATCTTTTGGTAAAGTCGGGCTAACCCACGTAAAACAATGACAAATACAGGGCATTTTGGTAATTTCGCATTAGAACTCAAAGATGAGATTCTTCTCTCTATTACCACACATAACACATGTAATCCCCTATTAACATCAAAACATCCTTGAGGATGCCTGACTGCGATCTCATTTTGGGTAAAATGACCTCAAGGGCATTTCGGTCATTTGTACATGAAAAAATTGCGTTAGATGATAAACCATGTTTAACAGTATGTTTGTTATTAATGCAGGAAGCCAGGTCACAAGATTAGGAAATGTCCAACTGGATCACCTCTATCTAGTTCAAAGGAGGGACATGTTTTGCTACAAATGGGAAGATCCTGCACTATTAAAGGGACCCATTCAAGAGGACGGATGTGGAAGGTGTACGCCTCATTTTTGTTAGAGTACAAATGACCAAAATGCCCTTGAGGTCATTTTTACCCGAATTTCAGGAAACCGAGTCCTCGAATGGGTCAACTCAATGTTTGAAGGGAATCATATCTGTTACATTTGATATCCGAGGTGAAAATCTCATTTTCTGAACTTTCGGCTCAAAATGACCAAAATACCCCTGGAGTGTTTTACGGGTAAAGGTGCCGTTTGAGCTCTAAACTTTTCCAGAAAGTTTGGAATGATGTTTTTGAGTGGTTTTGATGTTTAGTAGGGCCCAAGGTCCGGCAGTTTTAGTACAAAATTACCATTTTGCCCCTAGAATAATGTACAGTGAGCCTAATGACGTAATTAAACAAACCTAAGCAATATTAGGCTCTAATCAAAGATTAATTTATTTCGATAATTAATCTAGAGTCAAAATAATTTATTAAGGTTAATTAGGACCTAAGATTTAGTTAAACTCTAATTGCATTCTTTAATTCAAGATTCCTAGTCATGGAATCTTGAATAATATTTTCTCCAATTCCTTAAATTAAGGAATTGTGCCATACCTCATTTGACCCAAAGAATGATTTTAAATTGTTAATCTAGCAAGATTACCCTCCTAATCAAGTCTTAACAACCTTAATTAGCCAATTACTTCACCTAAACACTTTCTTACAAACTCCTAACCAAAACCTTAATCAAAGAAACACCTAAACACATCATTAAACCACAATTACATGAACAAACTTCTCTTCCCCTTGGCTGCACAATCTAGCCGAATTCTCACCCTAAGAAAAGTGTCACATGTTGATTTTTATTTCACTCCAAAGGCTATACCTCAAGCCATACCTCACCATGGTTTCAACCATGCTTTGCCCATGCCTAGCCCATGCTAATCAAAGTAATATTTTCCTCCCCCAAAACCAATGAAGACCGTCGGCCTTCCTTCCCTTTGTGCAGCCTCCATGTTGCAAATTTCTATAAATACCAAGCCTTGAAAAACCTTGCTACACTTTAGATCATTTGCCAAGTTTAGTTCTTTTGCTTTTTCTTGCTTTTTCTCTCAAATTTCTCTTCATCTTGCTCATCTTCTTCTTCTTCTTAAAGAATCCTTCCACCACCATAAACCACCACAAACAACCATAAGCTACCACTCCCTCGCCTCAAACCATCTCTTAAACACTCAAACTTTCCATTTCCAAGCTTACAAACTCAAGGAAAAATCATCTTCCTTGACTACTCCTCTTGGCCAAACCCTCCTCCTCCTTCAAGAGAAGATTTTGTCTTTTCAACTCTTCAAGAAGCAAGCTTTCTTTCTTCCTTTTCAAAGACTTCCTTAGGTAGGGGTTTGTTTTCAAATTTTCTTTATTTTCTTTAAGAAAAGTTCTAGTTTTCTCTTGGTTTTCTAAGCTTTCCTTTTCTTTTCTTCTTTCGGCCAAGAGGCCTTTTCATTAGAAGAACTTTGGCTTGATGATGAGGTGTTAAGACAATGACTTATTGATGTCTTCTGAGAAACCTCTAAAGCTTGAAACAACTTGGTCTTGGACCATACATGCTTGTGTTTTTCTTTCTTTTTCTTGCTTATGCTTTCGGTTTTTCCTTCCTTTTTCCTTCACAAGTTTTCGTTTTCTCTTCCTTTTCCCTTGAATGGTTTCGGTTTTCTTTTCCTTTGTTTGAACAAAGTTTGCTAAAAATGTGAAGTAGATCACAAAAGTTTTGTTAAAGAAAATTAATCCTATGTTTTCAAAGAACTTTAAGCTTACCCTTACCAACCTTAAAGTTGGTCGGCCGTTCTAAGAGTTTTACTCTAGATTGAAGCTCATGAGCAATAAAATAAAAAATATGACTTAGTTCTTTGTATTTTGTTTAGACAAAGTGTTGAGCTTTATGTCTATTTTCTTGAGCTTGATGATGAAGTTCAAAACCAAAGGCTTCTTTGAAGTCTTGGTGCTAAGAACTCTAAAGCTCACTTTATTTTTGTTAAGGTACATATTTGGGTTGAGGTTGTGATGTTCCTTTAAAGCCTTGTAAGAGCTCTAGTTAAAATAAAATGAGTTGCACACATGTTTATATTTATGCCTTGCATAGCATGTTTATTTTGATGTCATCACTACACTCTCAAGAATAACTAAATGGACTTGCATTATCATGTTTAAATTCCAAGCTTGTATTTCATGTTTATATTTCAAGTCATCACTTAATCTTTAAAGAAAATAAAAAGGTTGCACCTCATATTTATTTTATGCTCTCACTTTACTTTCTAATGAAGAATAAAATAAGTGCATATCATGTTTAAGTTTATGCCATCACTTAAACCTCCTAGAGCTCAAAGACTTGCCCAAGTATCTTACATAAAGTTTTAGAAAATGGAGGCATTTCAAGAATACCATTTCGGCCTTGTGATGATGATGATGGACTTGAGATGAGTTCATCTAATCATAAGTGCCCATAGCCTAAGCCTTAGAATTTTTCTAAGCTTAGGTGTATTTAAAGAACATTATGAATAAAGTTTTATGTTTTAAATCTATTTCTTGAGCTAAATAATTTAGCTACTGACCTAGCACACATTTATGTGTTTTCAATTAAGTAAATTGGTTTCTAAAAGAGTTTTGAGTTCCTAAATTAATTCCAAGAGAAACTAGCAACTCATATGCTTTTAAATCATGAAATTATGTGATTATATGATGCTTATGTTTTCGGTTCTGCATTGTGCAATTGGCCACTATATAAATTCTGTTTCATGGTGTCAAAATGTGTAAAATTATGTTTGAGTGAAGCAAGGAACGATTTAGGGAAGTTTAGAAAGAACAAGTAACTAAAAAGGACCTAAAATGTGAATTCTAGAACACTTAGATGCACAAAATATAAATTCTGTTCCTGCATAATTGGACTTGAGAAAAATGGTTCATAATTAGTGGATATGTGTAGGAATCCCTCATAATTGGTTTAGGAGTTAATTATAGAGCCTTAGGCGAGACAGAACTTAGAAAGGGTCAAAGACGGAGATTCTAGGACCCCGTAATCATAAGGCAAAAATTCTGCCCAAAATAACTAGTGCTGTTTGGTTATGTTATAAATCATAAACCTTAGAAGAAATCATAGGTAATGATCCCTTAGGTGTTATAAAAATCTATAATGAATGTTAGGATAATTGGAACACAAGTTTAAGACCCGTAAGGGCCAAAGCATAAGACACCATGAGATAGGAGGTGTGATGTGAGCATGAGACTGAGTGGGTATACTCATAATGATGTGAATATGTTAATGAGCATGAGACTATATGTATATTTGTGGCATGATGTTGTGATGATGTGGTATGCTATGCTTGAAATGCATGAGAATGCGGGATATGAATGAGTTAGGAAAGTATGCTCCTGTGAATTAGAGATTTATTTAAGTGAGAAAGTTCCATGAGAATAATATGTGTGATTGAGTCCACATAGAGACTACAGGATTCGAACTCACTCACCTGGAGGGATGGAACGTGAGGGAACAACTTCGATAGAGCTCCGAGAGGAGGGATGGTACCAATGTCTGTCATTTCAACCATGAAACTCTAGATTAATCTCTAATATTCTCTAGATAGCTCTAATATAACTCTAACAACATTGGGAGCACCCCCACTTGACAACAATGAGAGAAATAACAATACCCATACCAAGAACGTGGAAGAATGGGAAGAACGGAGACAAAATCTATCACCATAAACATATCTTGATGATTTGGGGAAGCTAGACTTGAGTGAGATTAAGAGAAGAAGAAAGAAATGTGTTTGGGAGAGGAGTTGGGGTTCTGAATCGAGAAAAAATGGGGGAGGAAGGAGTGGGGAAGTGTTTTATAAAATGAGGGAGGTATCAGCAAGTGGAACGACATCGTTTTACTGTTCACGCTCCAGGGGATCGCTATAGCGGTCAAGGCGCATTACACCCTCAATACTGTGCACTATAGCGGTCCTCAGACCATGAAACTCGTGAAAACCAACCCCTGACCGCATAGCAGTCCTGACCATTATAGCAGTGACGCAACCACCAACTTCAAGTTTTGTCATTTGGTATCTAATTTATTTTACTCTCCATTAACTTTAAAATATAAATGTAAATAAGAAAATAGCCCCCATTTGGATTCAAATAAAATATCACAAAAATTAAAATCTCAACAAATCAAAATCCAAATTTTGAGTTTTAGTTCAAATCCGGAATTTTCAAGATTTTCTAAACTTATGGGCTAAAAACAAAACGTTTAAAGGTTTCATAAAATTAATTAAAAATCACTCTTTAACTTTTTTTCCTCTTGGGAACCAATACCGGGACTTTTGATCCCAAGAATGTAGCTCTAACATATAGCCCTCCAAGGACGTGTAGGATCCAGACTTGGTGAAATTCATGACCCGACAACCTGGGTGGGTCCCAGGGGACCCTGAGGCCGTACAGAACTCATCTACTGACACGTATATACCAGGTATTACAACAAAAGAAACTTAAATCTTGAGGGACTAATTTATAGTTCAAAATATTTGTGAGAGACAAAAAGCATTTACTCAAAAGCTAAAGTAGTTGGAATAAAAAAAAATCATAATCCATATATGTTGGGCTAGAGAAAGGGATCATTGAAAGTGGATTTAAGTTAAATGGACTTAGGGATGACAATGGGGCATGTTTTAACTCAACCCGACCCCATACTACAAGGGGTGGCATCCACATGGTACAAGGGAGGGGGAATGCCTCCCGCTTCCCATCCTCGCCATGCAAAATCCTAGCCCCCTTGTCCCGACCGCCAATGTGGGGATGATTTTCCTCTCATCGTTGTTCCCGTTTCCCCACAAGGTCCCCAAACTTACTAAAGGAAAAATTAAAAAGAAAAAAGAAGCAAGAAGCTAAAAACTTAGCAAGAAGCTAAAAACTTAGTTTTATGGCTTAATCCAACAACAACAACAACAAAATCAAGGCATAGAGTCCTTCAGCACATAGTTTGGAGAGATTAGGAGACTCTAGGTCAAAATCAAAGAAACACAATGTCACAATTACTAGATATTTTCAAAAGCAATGAGTAGTCCCAGAGATGACTGAAGCAAAAGGAGAATACTTGTGGCGGTAATGCTGCAATGTGGCGCATGACAGCGAACTATGATGTGTTGATGTGGGGGCGCATAGTGAAGGACATGATGAAAGGAGAACAGAAAGGGAGGTGAGTGAAGGGAGAACCATGGGCAAGGCAGGCACGGTGGTTGGCCAAGACTGGGTTGGTGGATGGTAGAGGCTCACATAGAAGTAGAGAAAAAAAGGGACGAGTTAGATATAGGGTTTCAAAATTGAAAAGATAGTGTTTAGCGTATGTGGGGATTGGATTTGGGCCTTGGAGGTGTTGGGTTGTTGGGAAAAGAGAGCTAGATGAGTGTTCGATAATTAGATGTTTGGATTTTTTTATTTTTATTTTCAAAAACATAATTTATTTGAAATGTCCATAAAATATAATTATATAAATACAATATATCATATTTAAGGGCAATTCAGTAATTCCATATATTTGGGGTCCTCGGTTAGCGAGATGATCCCTATCCCTAAATCCCCTCGAGGATTTTTTTTTTCTCCCCATCTCCACCCCTAGTGGGCAAAAATCCCCAAGTTGAGACCCTAAATGGGACAGTCCTATGGGGATCCCCACTTGGTAGGAAATTTTGTCACCCCTACATGCCGCACCTAATTCACATTAGTCTCAAGTTGCCCCCGCCCTAGCCATGGTTTTAAAAATTTAAATCTCTGCCTTGCCCATAAACAGAACCCCCTATACCCGTCTTAGTTCAAGATGAGTTTAAATCCCGACCCGTGCGAGGTGAGTAGAGTGGGTGCCCCATGAATAGGGTAGCAATTATCATCCCTAGATGGATTAGATGATTGCATATCATATGTAATTAATTGACTTTAGTTATAATATTCTCAATACAATTAATTGTTATATATATACCGAACTTAATTTCAATTCAAAAGTCTACGGTAATGTTGACTAAAATACAGAATCCCATGTCCCTTCTTGGATCAACAAAAAATGAAGCGATGGAAAATGTTAGTGAAGAAAACAAAATGAAAAGTTAGTTTTTGCTCATTTGGTACACAGTAGAAAATAAAGAGAAAGGGGTAAAAGCAAGCGAGGCCCATATGTCAAGTTTTCTCTTTCAAAAATCTATAAAGAGGTGGAGAAAGTTTGAAATGACAAACATATGCTCAAAAAGAACAAAATTCATCCTAATAAAAAGTATAGAAGAAAAGATAAAATGATTATTTTCATATATTCACGTGTTTCTTCCTCCCACTTTTCTATTCAACTGACCAACTAAAAAGAAAATATACTCTTTATTTTCTCTTATATTTTCTTTCCTTCCATTTTCTCTCGTTATCCAAACAAATCATAATTAAGCAACTATGAGCCTATGTGCATGGGGAAGTTTCTTGTAATGGGAATAAAAAATTTCTTTGTTTATCCACTTCCAAAGCATATCCAACAAGATGTCATGGAATTGTTTGGTGACAAATTTGAGTCTTGCAAATTTTTCAAAAATATTTGGTGATTTAATTTTAAGACTTCCAATGAGTGGAAAGCAAAACGAAACAGAACAAATATAAACTTAGTCTCACACATTTTCATTTTTTTTAACACAAAATCCACATAATTAATACAACATTACACTACTGCAAAGTTAATACAAACACTCACATTCTTTTTTTCTTTTTGTAACTGCGTAAAGCATTGTTCATAGTAATACAGTTCAAATCTGTTAGCATCCACGATCCATAAGTTATAATCACACTTCACACACAATGTTACATTAATATAGTTGAACAACATAATGTACTCCTTAATTTTTTTTTTTTTTTGGCAACTTATAACCGCACACTACACATACAATTTTTTTTAATTTTATATATATATGTGTGTGTGTGTGTGTTAATGTTTTAGCACTATATAAAGCAAACTCAGTAATAGTAGACAGTTTTCTTCCTTCCTCTTCATCAACACTTCTTTGCCATCAACATCCTCTTCTTTCTTCTAACATATCATTGGAACTCGAAATGGACTTGACCAAGGAAGCTGTTGATATAAAAGTGTTAGTTTAATAAAATAATAATAATAATTTTCTTATTTTTACTATTTTCTTCATAAGTTTTTAAAAACCATAAAACTTATTGAATATAATATATGAAAATAAAAACTAACCAGACTTGAAGAATCTAAATTTTTTAATAGGCACAACAAAAGTCATAAAATAAAAATAAATGTTGTTAGAAAAGTTAAACAAAAACTATCTCTGAGTACTAAAAATAATAAATACAAGAACATTAAATTAAAGAATTAAAAATAAATAATATAATAAAAATAATGTACAAGACAAGAATAACACTCGTGTCCTTAAGTCACGGGTGAAGGCATAAAAGATAACATTTATCAGTATCACTCATATAATTTATTACATAAGGTTTTCATTTTATTTTTTAAAAAACAAAATTATAATTCATTGCTAACTATGAAAAAGTTACAAGTCTTGAACTGTTGGAAACCTTTAATGAGATGGAATTGAATTGAATTCCATTAGGAATTGAATTCTATCAAGAATTGAATTGAATTCTTATGTTTGGAATGACCAACAAATTAAAGAATTAAATTCAATTCCTTAATTTGAAATGGATTTAAAAATGAATGAATTTAATTGTTTTTATTATTTTATTCTTCATTAATAGGTTAGGAACAAAATATTATATTCAAGTAAGGTTATTTTGATATTTTCATTTATTGGAATTCAATTCTCATACCAAATCACACCCCTTTGGATCTGATTTCAATTCCTTAGTTTTGATAAATTTCAATTTCCATGAGAATTCAATTCCTTCACTTAAGTTACTTCTAAAACATGGAATTCAATTCAATTCCTTAATAAAATTAAATTCCAAGGGCTTTCAAACGGCCTGGAATATTGACAACATTGAGCTAAGCAGAACAAACTAAAATATATTATAAATCAGATCCAAAAATGCACAAAATATAATTTTAAGGATTCAGACTCAACTTAAACAGCTCCAGTCCTAGTTGGATTGTTACTTGTTAGGTTTTGTATTTGTAGAATTAACTTTGAAATAAAGTAATTTATATTTGATATTTAATTTGAAAAGTGATTTTGATAGAAATTAAAAATAAAAATCTCAAAACAAAATATTTTTGCCTTTATGCAAAATTGATTTAAACCTAAAGCTGATTATGGAGAATGAATGCAACAGAAAATCGAACAAGATAGAAAAGGTGCAAAATTGATTCAAGTGTGTTGAAATCAATTCCGAAAGCTCCTAATGTAAATCAAACATGCACTAAACCCTCAAGTCTAGAGGACATTCTACATGTTTGACCTATGATAGATGCAGGACACCAGGGCCAAAATAAATAAATAAAATGCTCATTTGAATGTCATTATTTAGATTAAAAAATGATCTTTTGTGTTTTTAAGTATGTTTGGGTAAATTTTATAAGTAAAAGCAGTGTTACTAAAAAATGTAAAAAAAGATCCTTTTTAATAAACTATAATTTCTATCTTTTAGAAAAATGTGTTTTTTATAACATAAAAATATTTGATGATAAATAAAAATATTTCAATATTATATTCAGACATAAATTAATATTATATCTAATCATAAAACATCTTTTACTTCTATAACAGATTTTTCAAAATAGATTGTTTTAAAAATATATTTTTTTAAAAGGGAATCCAAAACCAGCAGCCTAAAGACAAGACTTATGATTGATGATAAAGCCGAAAATTTTACGCTTTTAGTAAGTTACTCCTCCAACTTCATGTCCATATACCTACATTTATGATGAGAAAAAAAAAAAAGGTTTCGAGATTGCTAAAGACATAATTATGATCTAATTGACCTGCATATATGACTATTTGAAGTAGCTAGCCATGTGCAGTACGGGTTATTTGATTACAGCGAGTTAACTATTGTATTAGGAGAAAAAAATGCTACTTTAATTAAATTTGGTCTCTCAACTAAAAAAGTGCAAAGATTCTGTATTTAAAGAAAGAGAAAAGAAATTAAAAATCAATTTTCATGCACAAATTGAATAAATATCAAGAAAGTAAACTTTAATTTACTCAAAACTTAAAAAAGAAAGGAATTAAATACATACCGGCGTCCCCTCAAACGCTTTCCGTATAGCAGAGTTGAGATCAACTTTCAATAGGACCGCACGTTGACCTTCCTTGAATTTAACTGTTGTCCACCTGTTCATATTCACACTAATGGCACCTGCACAGAAACTCTCCATTTTGCAGCAATTGATTACTGACAATTCATCCAGGGATGGGAAACTTAAAGCAACACTCCCACCGTAAAACCTTCCGAGCCTTGGTAGAGAGTGCAGAGACAAGGTTTCAAGTTTATGAAATGTTATCTGCTCCTCATCATCATTTGATAACTCCTCCGCCTCTTCAGACACTATTTCTTCCAATGATTCACAATTTTCTATCGACATGTTCTTCAGTTGACTCAAAGTTCTGCTTGTTGAAGGTGTAAACAGAGACGCGAGCCCAGCACAGTGTGATACATTCAAATCTATTAGGCTGGAGAATGATACCTTGCATGGCACTATGTTCCTTAAACGGTGGCATTGATCTATTTGTAATTTTTCAAGATTTTCAGAAATCAGGTCAACCCAAGAATGCTCTAACCCAATGGAATTTAGCTTAGCCATGGAACTCAATTTCAAACATTTTACATGTGAAAGGGTTTTTTCAGCACAATCCACCGTTGGTCTTTCAGAGCTTAATATCTCTCTGAAGGAGCTACAACTCACAACAAGCTTTTCTACGTTGGGCACCTTCTGAAGTAATCCATATGGAAAAGTGTCTGAATCATCATGAAAGCATTGCAACTGAACAGTTTTTAATTTGTGAAGGAGTTTCGCATGAAATTGCTCATGCCAGATCAGCATGGCCATTTCCTTGTTGATTGCCAGAAACTCCAAGCAGGGGATGACCTGCGAAGAAAAAACCAATCAGGCATATAAAATGATAATGAAAGTAATAAGACGGATATTTATGAGTGTGTTTGCAACAAGAAAATTACTGTGCAACCTAACTGTTGAACAAAATTCTTCTGACCTTTTTATTGGTCCCACCAGTCCTTATAATCAAATTTTGTCACGTATAAAATCATAATTGAAATTTTTTGATTCAATAAGAAATTATGAATGGTGTCATTATTATATAGTGACAAAATGTAAATGAGAGAACAAGCAATGGGATTAAAAAATCTAAGATTTCATGCTTCTGAAACCTTGGTCCTTTCCAACCCCACCAACACCTCATTTAAATTTAACATAATTTAATATACAATTTTTTATACTATCATTTAATAAATAGCATCCTAACATATCAATAAATTAGCAATACATAATCAGGAGACAAATGTTATTCTTTTTTTTTAATGATTATATATATTTAGTAATTTCAATATCCCTAGTTATTTACTATAGTTGGTAGAGAAGTTAATATGTCTAGTTTTGTTTCAACTAGGAGTTTAAGGAATTGGGAAATTATATCCGTACAATATTACAAATTAAAAGCAAAGGTAGTTATGGAGTGATGATTTTCATTCTTTTTTCGCTCTATATTGATATCATGCAAACGAATGTATATTCGTATGTAACCTTTCTATATCTATTTATCAAACACGAATTAAAATTATATCAGAAATCAATGTCCCATAAATGCAATATTTATGAATGATACCTCTTCCGCCAAGAAAAGAGCTTGCGGATTCAACGGAATGCCAACTTGGTATTCTGATTGTGCTTCTGGTAAGCTTTGAGACTCACAAGTGAATGTCTTCAGCTTATCACAATGGAATAAGTGTACTTGTGTTAGCTTGGGGCATTCCAATTTATGCGGTCCAGGGTAAAAACACTCGAGTTCCGGCAAAAACCATAGTTTTACGGAGGTCATACAAGGCATGGCAAATTCTTTAGTTGCTCCTCCTTTAGCTGCTTCATCCTTTGCAACAATTTCCACTAATCTACCACACTGTTGCACTTCTAGTTTCTCAACTTTCGTGAGTCTTTTGGCCACTGGTGCTGGAAACAACCTTTCAAGGCTGTCACATCCATTAACATACACTTCTTGCAGATTTTGTAGGCCAATAACTTCTTGAGGATCTGAATCCCAAACATGTTCAAGGTTTGGAAGCTGTTCAAAAGTCAGTTTCTTCAAGCGAAAGGGTGGGGCGAAGGCTGGTCCTGCATTTATTAACTTCTTTTTGCCTTTTACTGTATCTTTCACTTCAAATATTGTTTTGACGAAATCGCATTTGCGAACTACCAATTCTTCCAATTTACATAGCAAGTCGAGTATATGAGAAGGAATTGCAGTGGATAAGAATTCACATCTTTCCACGACCAAAGACTTCAAATTGATGAAACACAGGAATGGGACCGGAAATGAACCATCCCATATTGCATGTACTTCAGGCTTGTCAACAAGCTTCAAATTCTCTACTTTCTCAACAAATTCTGCAAGCTGGACGTGCAACACAATAAAAATGTCAGATAATTAATCAATGCATATGTTTTGTGGTATATTCATCCAATCGCCTGATATATATTAGGCTTTCAATTGTCTTTTCATACTTTGCCATACTTTGAATTAAATTTTGGTCTGTTTATTTACTAGAATCATTTTATATATTTTTATAATGTTTCTAGATATGGCTTCTTCTTTTATGTCAAGCTATAAAAAAATGAAATGAGTTCATTGATTTCATAACATTAACCATAAATCTGGTCACTGTTATGTAAAATTTTATATTACTAATTAAGCAAGGTGATAATTGGAGATTATAGTAAGAGATCGACTTTATTATGTTGAAGAATAAGGTGGCAAAAGTTGCGTTGTTCTTTCTCAATATTAACATTTTCTATAATTTTTTTTCCTTTAAAAATGGCTTAATTGAAGTTTCTATCTTCCGTAAATAATAAAGAAAATAAAATAAATGCACACCTGTCTCTTGAAAGCCTTAAGGATGGTAAAATTGAGATCAACTTCCAATGGCGTATCATCTCCAGAACTGAATTGAACTCTCGACAACTTATTAGCAATTATGGTACCTTCGCAGAAAGTATCCATCCTGCTGCAATTGATTACTGACAATTTTTCTAAAGATGGGAAGCTTACGGTCAAACTCCCTTTATAAAAGCTTTCAAGGTTTGGTAAATATTTAAGATTCAACTCTTGAAGCTGCTCAAATACTATCTCATTATGATGTGATTCACCTCCCTCTTCAGACACAATCTCTTGGATTGTTTTACCATTTGATATATCCATATGCTTGAGTTGAGCCAAACTTTTAGCTGTTGAGGTGTTAAACAAATGTATCATATCCTCACAATTAGATACAGTCAAACGCATGAGACTGGAGAAACGTATGGAAGAAGGTACCAAGTTTCTTAAACGGGAACTACTTGTTGCTTCCAAGGTTTCTAATTCTTTGAGAAAAGATTCTTCTACCCAAGGGTGTTCTAATCCTATGGAAATCAGTTCAGAAAGAGAAGCCAACTTCAATCCTTTCAGTTGTAATAAAATTCCAGTAGAGTACACATTAGGTCCCTGAGCGCAAAAACCCTCATTGAAGGAACGATGTAGAGATCCATATGGAAATTCATTTGACTCAACATTAAAGTATTGCAAATCCAGAACTTTTACTTTGTGTAAGTGATTTTCCTGACATTGTCCATGCCAAATCATCTTCAGTTCTTTCTCACCGAGTAACAAGTTGTCCAAGTTGGGAGTAATCTAGGGAGAGAAATGAATCACAAAGCAAAAGCAGGTGTTAAGAGCATTTCAAACAAGTTAGAGCAATATTATAATTAGAAGATGATTTTATGCTTGAAATGAAGAGATTAAAAGGATGAACGAGAAAAAATCAAGACTGAGATAATTGAAAATGCTGGAATGGAATCCACAATTATTACGTATTTATTCATAGAGCGCAAAAGAAAAAAGTGGTTGAGCAATTAGGTACCTCTTTGGCACAGCCTTGATCTTCAATATGTGGATCTTGATCTAATCTCTTCAACTGGACACAGCGTAGTGAACAGTAAAAACACTTGAGCTTTGGCAAATCCAGTAGCGTCAATGAGGTCAAAGAAGGGAAACTAAACTCTAGATTTGTTCCTTCCGGGCTGCTTCAACCCTTGCAACAATTTCCGACAAGCCCTCACAGTGTGAATCAACATTCCAAACACGCTCCAGATTTGGTAGCTTCTCTAAAACCAATGTCTTCAGGGAAAAAGGGAGGGGTAGGAGTGCTGGTCCCATACTCATTTCTCTGTCTTTTGGTATGCATTTCACATCAAATATGGTTTTCACAGAACTGCAGTTCCGAACTTCCAGCTCGTGCATCTTATTTAAGAAAGGAAGTAAGTTAGAAGGTAGTACTTCTGATAAAAATTCACACCCTTCCACAACCAAGGACACCAAATTACTGAAGCATGCGTCTGGGACTGGCACTGAGCCACGCCACATCTCTTGAAAATGTGGTTCGTCTCCAAGACTCAAATCTACTAATTCACGAGCAGATTCTACAATCTGCACATATGCAAAACAACAAACATAATTACAGTTGTTTGTGCTCAGAATAACACTTTAGATTCGGAATCACAATTATTAAATTGTAATTTTCTTAAACTCAGAATGGATTAAGAATTTTGCTTCAATGACGGAAATTACTTCGATATCCATTTATTGTTCTTGGATATAAGACTTAAGCTGACTTTTCAATCATTTGCTTTATTACTTGTTAGAACCAATAGACTTTCAATTTCTTGTTGGACATGCCAATAATTCACTTAGATAAATGTACTTAATGGAATTTAATTTTATATTTAATAATTTGAATGGATGATTTTGCCATTTTCAATTCAGATATTGAAATAATAGGTTGATTATTTAAGCAAGGATAACAAAATAAAATTGTCAAAAACAAATTAATTCACCTTAAATTTAAGTAGTTCTAACATAAAGTAAAACTAAAAATTAGTTAAAATAACTTCTTAATATCGACTTCCAAATATTGGGTTTTTAAACTAAATCAGATTCACTTTTATAATCAGTACTTTAGTAATTTAATTATTATACAACATTATATTGTTATAGTAAAAATGGGTTTAAATTTGATAATTGAAAATTTATAATAAATGTAGAAGTATTTTAGACTATAAATTAGTATATATTGTGATATCATTAGATATGTCTTATTTTATAATAATTATCTAAAAAATTATATAAAAAGTAATATACAGTTATATTGATTCACAATACTAAACTTTTGTGCTAAGAATATCAAACTCTAAAAACAATTCCGTTTTTAATATTATACTTCAACCAATACTGGAAGAACATTTATTCTTTTTAATAAAAAAATGCAATGCCTACCTTTTTGTCATTCAACTTGTGAATGGTAGTGTTAATATCACCTTCCCATCGGATTGCATCTTTGTTGAAGAGTTCACTTCTTGAAAACAACTGGACTAAATCTTGATTTATCGTGATAAGTGGACAGAATGTTTGCATCGAGAGGCAGTTATCTACGGATAGTTCTTTCAATGATCGAAAACATAAAGTATAATTCCCCAAGTAAAAGCATCTGAGCATTGGTAATTCTTCCAGCCTCAAAGACTGGAGCTGCTCAAATATTATTTGTCCACCCTCGTGTGATTCATCACCTTCTGTAGACACTATCTCTTGCATTGATTTACAATTGTATATCTCCATCCGCTCAGTCGAGCCAGACTTTTGGCTGTCGAGGATGTGAACAAATAGAGCAGATTGTCACAGTAAGATACAACCAAATCAGACAGATTGGAGAATGATACCTTGCCTGCTGCAGGTACTAAGTTCTTCAATTGACCACACGATTCTACTTGTAATGTCTGGAGATTTTCAGGAATGGGGTGTATCCAAGAGTGCTCTAAACCAATGGATTTGAGCTCATCCAGAGAACCGAGCCTTAATTCTTTGAGGTGCGAGAGGACTCCAGCATAATCGGCATTAGGTCTATCTGCAGAGAACATCTCTTTCAATGAACTCCATGTCACCTCAAGTCTTTCTACATTGGGTACTTTTTGAAGGAATCGGTATAGAACATCTTCTGGCTGTTCTGAAAAGTACTGCAATCCTTCAAGTTTCAATTTCTGAGACTTTAGATCCCAAGTCACCATGGCAGCTTCCATACCAAATGACAATTTCTTCAAGTTGTGGACCAGGAGATTAACCTATGAAGCAACGCAAAATAAGGAAAATTATATTGTAGACTAATAGCAAACAGGCTCAACTCATTTTTAAACAAATTAGTAAAGTAATTCAATCTACACATATAACAAGATAGAGTATAGTTCTTCTTGATGACACTATGACTTATCTCTACAAGTTTGATTCATTAAAAACCGCACTAATTTTCTTTTAAGTGATCTTTCCACAATAATCTCTTAATTGGAATTTGAAAGAAAATCTTCATCCCAAAGGGGGCAACGTTAATTATAAATTTATCACTTTGAGATCCTCCATAAAAAGGCAGTTTTTTGTACTATTCTTTTGCATGATGAGAAAATAAGGTTGCATTTCCATTATCCAACATTCAACTATCCTGTTACTCCTAGGTTTTTTTTTTAATATTATTGAACAATTAATTTTTTTTAACAAAAATATATTAATAACTAAAGGACAAATTTATCAAATATAGAATTTGAGCACTCATCAAACTTGATTTTTTTTCTGTGAATGGCATCAAACTCGATTTAACAACTAATAAATCGAGAATAAATCAAGCCCAGTTGTCATTAGTCCAACATCCGACCCATCTAGCCCTGCATCTAACTCCAGCCAAGTAGCAATTGACGAGGAAGTAATTGGGCCGAGTGGACCAAGAGAAGCACCTGAAGAGAAACGCAGCTCAAGACCCCAAAGGAACAACCGAACAAGACATATTAATTATATTTAGTTATTTTTCAAAAGGCTAAAACAATTAAAATATATTAGAGACCTTTTTTTTCTTTTCTAGTTCTCTTTAACTATTTTATACTCCAAAAAATAAAAAAAACTAAAACCCTTCCAAACCACCTCTCCAAACCCATCCTACTTCCCATTTAGTATCAAGACATCATAATCCTCTCATATTTTTGAAAACTACTCCCTTCATTCTTGAATAATTATCCATTTCAAAAAGTTACTTTATCTAGAAATAATTATCCATTTCAAAAATTTAAATAGTATTAATTATTTTTTCAATATTATCTCTATTAAATATTATCAACTTATTAGTGAAGGGAAAAAGAAAGTTAAAGTATTAAAAAGAAGCAAAGATAATTTAGTAAATTATTCCTAGTTTTTACTAGCATTAATATTTTACTAATTATTTTCTTAATTTTAGTGTGCATTTAAGATTAGATAATTATTTAAAAATGGAGGCTCCTTATTAAACAAGCGACAACACAATCATGTCAAGGGAGTGGCACATTTGACATTCCATATTAATTACTTTCATGTGCATTATTCCTGAAATGCCCTGTGACATTTGCACTATTTCCTCTCATTATCATAAATTAATTATTACACTGACATTGGGTTAGAGATATTTCTCTTCGCTCAACATTGGCTAGCTGAGATTAGGGAGAAAACAGAGAATGGAAGGAAAATTCAAAAAAACCTATAAATAAAGACCTTGCTAAACAAAGTATTTTGCAAGGACTTTTGTTCTTCAATACCACCTCAAATTAAATGAATACCCTACTGATGACGAATTCTCAATACTTTGAATTTTTTTGCTTTGTTCTGTGATAACCACTAGCCAACATTACAGTTTTTTCTATTTAGGTATGAGATCGAGGAAGACATTTTTTTTATAAGTGTAAATAAAAATACTCCTAATTATGATGGTAAATGAAACTAAGTCTTAATAGTGTTATCTATGCTATTAAGGAACTCATTATGCATTATTTTAGCGTCTTGTGTGTTTTATTTACTTGATACTATAATTTATTTTGATGGGATTTAATAATTGTCACTATAATTTTCTATTTACTTATTGACTGTAGTCATGATTGATTAGACATGGTGAACTTACATGGTTTTTCATATCAATGTTTTGAAGTGTTGAGGGACCAAATATAGCCTTGAGGCTTTTGATGATGAATTTTTTTTTTTTTTATGGGATTGCAACACATTATAATATATGTCGTGCATTATTTTTTGCATAAGTATGACTTGAAAAAAGGTGTAATATTTTATTTTTATTTAAATTTACAAGTTATTTGAATTTTATTTGCTACACTTTTTAATTCAAGTTAAATATCGTATTTTTTGGCCAAAGTTTTTCTGCTATGTTAGAAGTTTATTATAGTTAATTTTATGTTTAATATTAATAAGTACAATTATTAAATATAAATTCAAAATATTATACAGCAATATACTAGTTATAAATATGAAATAAGTTTTTAATTAAAAGTATTTTAAAATGTTACAAATAAAAATAGTTTATCAGAAGTGACAACAGATAATTGAGATTTTAATATGTAATTCTTAATTTAATTATAAAAATAACAAAAGAAAACTATCAAAATAACCTAAAGGACATTTTAGAGCTAATGTAAATAATGGCAATTAATATGAAGTGACAATAACAATGGCCAATCCCTCTTGTTAAAAAGGGCAAAAAAAAAAGTTGAGCAAGTGTTCTCCCAGCCTCTATGATGTTTTCCTCGGTCCTTTTGTTTTTCAATGGTTAGGGTTGTTGTGCCACTTCAGTTTTAGCGCCACTTCACTGGGGGAAGGTGACAGGCTTGACCTAGTGTCCATGAAACGATTTCCATTTTACTTTATCCTTTTTCGTTTTTCCTTGTATTTCATTTTCATTGTTAAACATTTGACGTGTATCTTTTGCTTCTTGTTTGAGAGTCAAATATATTTAATTGTCAAAAAAATACCTACATAACATTTATTTAATAAGAACAAATTATTTGAATTTTACTAATTAAATAAAATGAAAAATAAGGTTCGGTAATAGATTGACTGAACCAAAGTTCACCAATTTGACGCAACGTAACAAGATATAATTTTCTATAATTATTCAAGGACAACTAGAACAGTAAGTACCTTTTCAAGTGCATCAAGGACTAGCTTCAGTGGATAAGCCTCTGCTTCTTGACAACTGAGTATCACCCACTTACACTGATGTAGATGCAGTTCTTCTAGCACGGGAAATTCTACATTGTGCAGTCCAGGATAAAAGTATTTAAGCTCTGGCAATCTTCTTAGCTCTAATGAGGTGAGATTACCAAACACAAATGATTTGGTGTCTCCTTCTGAGGCTGTTTCAGTATCCTCCGCAAAAATCTCTACCAACTGCTCACAGTCTTCTACTGAAAGTTTTTGGAGCATGCCGAGTTCTTTAGCCACGGATGCTGGAAACACGTATTTAAGGCTACTACATTCTTGCACGCTCAAATCTCGTAGAGCTTGAAGGCCAATAATTCCTTCAGGATCTCTGTCCCATACATGTTCCAGCATTGGTAGCTTCCTTAAAGACAACTTTTTCAGACGGAACATTCCCATCGCTTTTATCACCCTATTATCATTTATATTAAAGATGACCTGCACTGCATCGCAGTTGCGTACTTCCAATTCTTCCAAATTCTTAAAGCAACGAAGCAAATGAGATGGAATCACATGCACAAGATAACCAATATTTGCCACAACCAAAGTTTTTAAGTTTCGAAAGCTATTCTCTGGTACCAAATCTTTGCCACGCCATACTTTTTCTAACTCTGGATAACCGGAAAGCTCAAGACGAGATTTGTTGACAGAAACCTATAAAATGATTGAAAAAAAAACATTTATTTACTCCAAAAATATGTGCAGAAGTTACTGTTTATTTGTGTATATCCTACTCCTATTTATGTGAGAATGAATTGTTGGACTTGCACCTAGAAATTTTTCTTTGTACTAAAATGATTTCACCAATTGTTTTTGCGGATACTGGATGATGTCTGGAGAAATTTTTATGCTGTGACAAGTCAGAGCTGCTGCTAAGGTATCAAGCATTTTATTCTAAAGAAGAAAGTTAACAAAAATAAAACTATTATACTCGCACTGAGATACAGAGAAGCACTTTGAAGAGTGCTTTATGTATGTTTTTCAAAGCTCAACTTTAGTTAAAACAAGACAGTTTATATATTCAAAGATCCTTTTTATGTATATTATTTGAGAAAAAATCCTTATATTCATGCACATTAGAACATAAAAAATATTTTTTAGTAAAAAGGACAGCCAAATATTTCATATTATATATATGGATTTTTTTTTCTCATGTAGACTTCTAAAATACTGCACGCCAAGATTTAAAACAAGATAGATACGAAGAACACGACAAAAAAAAAAAAAGATATGAAGAACAAATTCATGGTGACTAGCAGTTAAATAATTGAATTTTCATAACAATACCCATTTTTATTACTTTTTTAACTATAAAATATATGATTTAATAGATGGCACCGAGACTTATGAGAGTTAGTTTTTGTGTCGGGCCATTGGCCCCTTTGATTCATTAAGAAAAAAAGATGGAATTAAAATAATATATGAGTTGAATTTATATTATGCTTAGCTTAATGAATAACTTTTTTTTCTTTTGTTAAGAAAAAGACATTTTTGGTCTAATGTTGCATTTTTTTTGTGTTAAAACTAATGTTGCATATTAAAATATGACTAATATAGCAAATTGAATAAAACTATGTTTCAATGTGATTTATGTCATTTTATTATAAAAAATTATTTCAACTCAACAAACTGTTAAATCGTACGAACCTTATTTCACAAAAAAAAACTAAAAAAACTTGCAAAATGACAAAAGCTATTGCATTTGGGTTTATCTATCCACTTGTGAGAAGTTAGTTTTGAAGTGTAACCAGTTATAGTGCCGTGCTGTGCACGTCCAGTGAATTCAATTGAATTGTGACTATATATAATTTTAATAAATTTAATTTAAATTATATAAATATAATAAATGCCATTTAATATAAATTATAACTGTGTAGAATAAAAAAATTAAGAAAATAATTAAATACTAACAATTCAATTCTATTTTAGTGTTCCAAACGAACACTATTTTAATATTTTACTTCTTAACTATAAAAAATAATTAAATGAATTACTTTTTTTATTAAATTTTTACATGTAATTATAATTATTTGAAATAGTTACATTGAGTCAAACTCTATATCTCAAAAACATAAAATAAAAATATAACATTTTACGTTGAGTCAAACTTTATATCTCAAAAACATAAAACAAAAATATACCATTTTGTCATCTCAAAATATTAACAATATATGAGATAGAAAGGAAAGAACAAAAAAAAAACTGAAAAAATATTACTATAATGAAAAATAATAAGAAGCAACGATAAATTAGAAAAATAAGACAATTTTTTTTTTTACAAAATTAGGAATTGAGAAAAAAAATGTACAATGAAAAATATGGAAAAAATAATAACTTTCGACTAGCAAACGTGTCCAACTATTAATTAACATTTAAAAGAGAAAAGTGGATAAATAATATAGAAATCAAAAAAATATATTAGAAAGAAGAAAAACAATAAAGAATGAAAACAAAGAAAATGTTTGTATTTAACAATTGTTAACTTTTTGGAAAGTGAAATGTTGGGAAGTGAAATAGGATGGAGAAAATAATAATGATATAACGTGAAAAAATGTATTGTAAAGAATGTATACAAATTTTAGTAATAGAATTTTTTTTTCTTTTTGATATTAAAGGCCGCCAAACTCTTAAAAACAAAAGGCAAAGGAATACAACAACAATGATTCGAAGAAAGATCTACTTAAGGATAGTAGCTAATTCTTACTTTTTTTAAAAAAAAAGAAAATTAAAACTTTCATTTGCAATTTACCAAATCCTAGGAGAAGAAAAAAAGATGCCATTATTAAAATTCCGAATTAAAAACATTCTTCAGAAAAAATGTTCAAGAATTAAACATCATAAAACAACGAAAAGGAGTATCTAATTAATCAGTGAATGCGTACCTTTTGTATGGTGGCATTTAAGTCACCTTCCCAATAGCATTTCCCTTCCTCAAATATTCCTTCAGCGACAAGTACATTTTGTAGCTTCGGTGCTCTTGTGCGACTCTGGGTGAACGTTTTCATCTTCGGGCAATCCTTCAAAATCAGTTTTTCCAACAATGGGAACGAAAAGTCACAGTTCTTGTAGCTACAGAAACATGTGAGGTTTCTTAGACTCTGAAGTTCTATAGTTATTAACTTGCCAAACTCGATATTACTCCCCACCCTCTCCTCTTCATTTCCCTCATCATCATTGGTCACTATTTCCTCTAATTCACCACAATACTCTACCTTCATCGTTGTGAGTCGAACCAAGCTCTTTGCCATTGAGGATGCCATTAATTTTTTCAATTTGGAACAAAAACTTACTTCCAAAGATGTCAACTGAGTAAAGGACACTGTGTGATGTGCCAAGTTGAGCAAACTGCTGCAGGAACGTAAGACCAAGCGCTCAATTCTCTGGAGAAGCGGGTCTCTTTCAAATCCAATATCCTCGATGTTTGATCCGTACAAAGTCAATTCCTTAAGCTGCCATCTGGCTCCCAACCTTTGTCGTGGTGCAGTGTCTCCACTTGGCACTAACTCTCGAACGCTAGACTCATGGGAATGCATCCATTGTCTACGGCCATCCAACTCCAACCTTTCTAGATTAGGAATTCGGTGGAGGAGCCAGTAGAGAATCTTAACACTCAGTGCTGACTTCAAGCAAAGCTGTTTCAAACGATGCATGCGGTACTTCCCTATGTTGCTCTTTAACCACTCCGCTTCTTTTTGGCCGATTTCCAGATACTCCAAATTGGAGATTACCTAGAGATCACAAATTAAACAATTAAGCGTAATTGCTATATATAATAAATCCTTCCCTCTATGAATAAAAGTTTGTCTAAATATTACCTGTCATTTGAGAGTTTCAAGAAAATATTAATTACTTTTTTTATATTTACCCTTGCATAGATTCTCCCACACTTCTCATGACTATTATTGCACAAATAAAATAAAGGGACAACTTTGTCATCATGAACTAATTTGTTTTGGCAGTTGTGTTTTTTAAATAATTTCTTAATCCATATGCCTAATCCGTAAAAGACACTTATTTATAGACAGAGGTAGTATTTATACAACTGAATATACGACACACAATGTAGTTTTCTATAGATTGGTGAGAAATTATCAAATGTTTTTAAAATAGTAGGAAATTAAATGTGTTGTTATAAATCATTTAATGTTTAATACTTTGTTATTTAAGGTTTTTCATTCAGCACTTTTACTTACATTTATAACGCAATAGTTGAGATATTAAGCTATAAATTATACACACATAGCAATGGATTCTTCATTATTATGAGGAAATCTAAAACTTTTTCAAATAGACATTGCAGTTACATTCCTTCATCATCAATCAAATGATACCATAGGTTATTAATTATTATGAACATAGTAAATATTTTTAAGGACATAACAACGTATGATTAAATAATTGTTAAAAAAAATAATGATTGTGCATTCAAATTAAATCCTTCATTTATATACTCCGCTAAATTTCAAGGCTTCTACCTGTGTTAATTTGATTGGTTTCTATGAAGTCACGATGATGGTTTGATTCATACGAATTGGAACAATAACGTCATATATAGTTAACGAGCACTTATACCTTCTCAGCCGAGAAAACAGGTCTTTCTTCATTTGCACTTTCTGTTGTGAAGGTTTCCAGCTTTGGACAGTTATACACCGCCAACCGCTTCAGTTTTGGACACTCTACACGATGTCTCCCCTTATAGAAACAGCTCATGTTTTGTAGGTCATCAAAATTTATGGAGGTTATTTCAGGAAACACCAGTCGTTCATTGTCTGTTTCTAATCCTGCAACAATTTCCCCATTTCATCACAAGATTGAATGGAAAATTCTTCAAGTTTTGCAAGACCTTTGGCTGCTGAAGATGGCAAGAGATAGCCCAATTTGTGACAACTAGAAACACTTATACTTCGCAGATTTGTGAAGTTAACAACTCCATTTGGATCTGTGCTCCACACTTGTTTTAGATTTGGAAGATCAGTTAAATCAATAAGCTGCAATTTTGTGTCATTTCTAAATGGATCTAGTTGTGAAGGACATTTGATTTCAAAAATAACTTCCACTGACTTGCAATAACTAACTTTCAAGCTGTCTAAACTCCGGTACCAACCGTTCATGTTACGAGGAAAAATCTTGCCAAGCTTGCTGCAGCTTGCAATATACACAGAAATGAGACTAGGAAAGGAACCTGCACTGACTTCAGCTGGCCATATGTCCTTTAACATATCCATGTCAATGAGTTGGATTTCCTCCAACTTGGGGAAGATGTGTTCCTGTTTTGTATCAAACACGCCATTAGGTAACTGAATCAAGTAACACAATGATGAATCTTGGATTCTTGGGAAAATAAAAATGCACAACACAAGGAAGGGTGATAAGTGAGAACAGAATATGAAGTAGATTTACGTGAAATATTTACAAAACTTTAGTCCTACGTAAGCACCTTTGAGTAGTCTTTGCTATCTCCTTCAGTGGTGAATAATGTTTCCATCATCTGACAGCTACTTACGAATAGGCCTTTTAATTTATTCAGATTGCTAGCCAAAGACAATGAGCATAAATAAGTCAAGTTACAACAATTGTTCACAGTTAATTTTATTAAGTTCTGAAAGCAGAAACTTGAAAGATGGTCGCTCCATATCTTATGGACGTTGATTGAGGACAAATATAAGCTCTCTAATTTTGGGATTTCAACCTGCAGGAACGCATACAAAAAATTACAATATTTCATACAATTGATAAAATGTTGAATTGTACATTAATTTAAGCCGAAGGAAAGCCCAATTTATGCAATATCATACCATTTCACCAAAGAGAGGAAGGTAAGTTGTGAAACTTTGCTCATTCTTTGCAAATACAATTTCTGTCTGATCTCTGCGTCTTGCTTGCTTATCATTAGTGTAGAAACTAGTAAGTGATGGTAGATCTTGGAGTGTCAAAGAGTATAACCCATGGAACTCAACCTTTTCAGATACTTCTCCTTCATCAATAACAATCTCCTTCAACTGATCACATTCAGATACTTCTCCTTCATCAACAATCTCCTTCAACTGATTGCATTCAGAGACATCAATTGTTTCTAAACTAAAAAGAAATTTAACAATGCTAAAGGAGAAGAGATTCTTCAATTTGGTGCACGCCGTGACCTTGATGGTCTTTAATCTGGAGAAAGAGCCACCTGTAACAGGACTGCAACATATCTTCTCTATTTTCATGAGGTGGGAGAGGCTGAGAGATTCTAATTTGGGAAAAGCAGCCAGAGGATATGATACCCCCATTGAGTTAACAATATATTCAATGCCAGTGTTATTTGCGATTGACAATTTTTTGACGTCTGGGAAACCATCAAAATTCAGCTCACAAACAACATTTTGAACTTCATTAAGCTCTCCCAATAGCAAATTCTCCACTCTTTTGAATAATATTTTGACTCCATTGAGAGAGTGAATGTCCATTCCAGCTTCTACTTGCAGTGCCAAAGATCTCGAAGCTTCATACTTATTGGGCATCCTGAAATCTCCCATTGAAAGCGTCTCGAAGTCTCCAATCACAATCTTGTAATCATCTAACTTGTCAAAGAACAGGTCTGTTGGAAAAACATCAGCACTTGGGATGCACACGTCTATAATTTTCAATTCATGCAAATGCTTCAGTTGAGAAATAACTGAAATTTGACTTTGTTTTGTCTCTCCTTCCACCTCCATTGTAATCAAGTTCTTTGCAATATACAACTCTTCCAATTTAGTCAAGCTTGAGATAAAATAATATGGAATCCAGTTGCCTATGGAACAATGGCTGATGTCTAATAATTGTAGCTTGCTTAAACCCCCCAACTCAGCTGGCCAATTTTCAATTTTGGATCCTGAAAGACTCAGAATTCTCAATTTTTTCAAATCTCCAATGATGGACAAGTTTCCTAGATCACATCTCTCCAAACAAAGCATTCTTAAGTTTGATAGACATTTAATTGAACAAGGCAAACTCGGTAGATGAATTCCAGTCAATATTAATACTCTGAGTTCTTCCATTCCTTCAAAAAACCTATCAGGTATATTCAATGATGGGTCATCATTGTCAATGTGGAAGACTCTAAGTTGAGGGCAATTTATAACTTCAGGGAGCTCACCGACAATATCACTCTTGTATATAGAAATAACGGTGCACCTTTCAAGTTCATCCTTGTCAGGCCATTCATCTAGTTTATCATTTCTCAAGATAAATACACTTTGATCCTTGTATGCTATAGATAAAGCAGCATCTCGAACCATGTCATGCATATTGAAATGATCATTAGAATCCCCATCCAACATCAAACTTGAATCTTTTAGCTTCTGGATTGAGTTGGATATTCTATCACGAGCATCCTTTAGTGTATGCACACCTTCAAGTATATCCAAACCATAACAATACTTCACCAAGTCCACAATTAGTGGTTCATGACACATTTGTGCACAAAGGAGGAAAATGAACTTGAGCTCCTCAGTCTCTAGATGGTCATAATTCATCTTCACAAAAATCTCCATATATTTTTGCACTTCTTCCATTGATTCTTGGATTTTAAATTTTTCAAGTGCGTATTCCTGCTCTGATTCGCTCCTATTCCTCAATGCCATTCCAACTGAAAGTATCATCAAGGGTAAGCCTGCACAATACTTGTTAATACTTTCTGCTTTAAACTTGGAATTTTCATCTGGTATTTCAACCACCTTCTTAAACAATATCTCAGCTTCCTTATCATCTAACCTTTTCACACGAAAAATTGAATTTTTCTTAACCTGCATTTTATCAAACACTTCTCTAACTATTGAAGTAAGCAAAATTTTGCACCCCTTGTAAACACCAGAAGATTGTTTGTTTTTCTCCGTTTTATAGCTCAACTCCGTTTCACCAGCATAATCACGAGGCCATCCTTCTTTCCCACCTATTTTGTGCCCAAAGTCCTTTTTATCTCTGACCGTCACATGTTCTAAATCATCATCATCAAATGATATCCCTAACATGCGCAAGTCCAACGAATCCCATAGGTCATCTAGGATTATAAGGATATTCTCTTTCTCTTGCTTCAATCTCTCTCTTAATCGATCTGCTCGCACATTCTCACCTTCACCTCCAAAAGGCAATCCTAAATGGTAGGCAATTTCTTTCTGAATTTTTTCATAGTTTGGATTTCTCGTTACGTGTACTATAATTACCACATCAAACAACTTGTTGTCTCTAGCTTTCTTAGCAATTTCTTTGACAAAAGTGGTCTTGCCCACACCACTAGGACCAAGCACTCCGATCATTCTCACAGTGGATTCTTCTAGTTGTTTCATTACCTCTTTCATTGTATTCGTTCTTGATTCAAAATAAACATAGCCATCATTAGATATAGTCAACTTATAAGCAACGTCATCAATCTGACGGCTATCAGTGGTCAGCGACTTGACTTCCTTTGCCATCTTGTCTGCCTTCCTTCCTAGCTTATGCCGGTACCACAAAAAAGAATACTCCTGGAACACCCTGTCTTTTTGTGGGTTTCGTCATCATTTTGAAACTCCTCGCTATCTTTTATCTTTTCCTCCGCTTCCTGACACCATTTTTCAGGACGAACTAAAATCTTTTCTCCCTTGTTTCTAGCAACCTGAATTTTGCGATCCACAAGTTTTCTTCTATCTTCAAGATCAACAGTGTGATCTCGTAGTTTCTCAACATTCCTCTTGTAATAAATGATGTAACCAATCTGCCGACCACTCGCCTCTAGTACAAAATCAATGGCTCTTTCGACAAACTTAAATGCAACTTCCATGCTTCGTCTTGATTTTTCTGTACTACGACTACATCTCCTTCCCTGACATATGTGGACAGGAAACAAACCAATTGAATTAATGAAAGTATGTAATAATCAAGGTTTTGATCAATGAATATTTAATCACTTGAAATCATCTTCTTTCTATCGATCCGCTTTGGCTGGTTAATCAGTTGTTGAAAAAAAAAAAACTTATTTTGAGTAAATACTCTAAATTGGTTCTCGTGGGATTCAAGCTGGTCCTTTATTGAGCGTCATTTTGATTTAGAGTGTAAAATTAGAATCAACTCTTCTTTTATAGAGAAAAGGAAATTTTATCGAAAGAGAAGAGATGATTATAATGGAGGATAAAACATCCTTACACATAAAGTAGAAAATAACAACCAAATCTTAGGTGGATATAAACCATGCAAACAAAGCATGTTAATACCTTTTTAAACTGATTGATACTCACTTTAGTTTGCATTTCATGCATGAGTCATTTAGTCCCTCACTTTTAAGATGAATCAATTTGGTCCTCACATATACAAACGTGAATCAATCTAGTCCCTATGTTAAATCACTGTCAGTTATGCAGAGTGTCTAGTGGGAATAGAGCTTATCCTGGGAGAGATAGAACTCTCGGGACGAGCAGGAGAGGAATTAGACCTCGGCCAATAGAAAAATAGAGAAAATCCTATAGGAATTAAATCACGGCAAAAGGAAATACAGCTCGTCCTATATCCTCTATTTTCTAATAGCCGAAATCTAATTCCTATTGGTCAAGCTATAGTTCCTCTCGGACAAACTTTACTTCCTCTCGATTAGCTCTCTCCCTCAAGACGAGCTCTATCCCACCAGGCACTCCAATCTTACGGTGATTAACAGATGTTAACAAAGGAACTAAATTGATTCACATTTATATATGTGAGAGACCAAATTAATTCATTTTAAAAGTGAAGAACTAAAATGACTCATGCATGAAATATTAGAAATTAAAGTGAGCATTAACTCTTTTTAATTTGATAAAGGAATACCTATACAATGAGTAGAGTACCAGAGGATATCTAAAAAGTAATGTTATCCAAAATAAAGTCAACCGTGAAAAAAAGAAAAAATACAATGACAAGTCTAGCATTCCTTTTGTCACCATATACTCCAAAGCATAACAAAAACCAAGTACTACCACAAGATCTCTGCTTATTTTCAAAAGCCAAAATGTGTGAGCATAGTGAGATCTTTCTCACTAAGTCCATAGGACAAGCCCCCATGCATGTTGGGTATATTTGTGTTGATAGTAAGGGAGTGGAGTGAAAGTGAAATAAAAAGGAACGGTGGAGTGGGGCTACATAATTATCCCACTCCATTATTTGGATATATTAATAAACTTGGAATAGATATTAAATTTTTTTTGTTCCTATAACACCCTTAAACTAGAATACAATAATATGAGTAATAAGGATGGACTAGTAATTTTATTTAAAAAACAACTCAATCCATCAAATTCCCCCTAATATGGAAGAAAAAAACTAAAGGAGTTGGTGAAATTGGGAGGAAAGAGTCTATCCATCTCAAATCCATTCCATCCAAATTTGTCAAATCCAAATCTAATGAAAATTTCACTTCACTCTACAATGCTTTATCTATCCAAACATACCCTAAAGCCCTTCCAAAGAGATCACACCACAGTGCAATACAAAATAGATAAAGCCTTTTGACTCCCCCGCAAAAAAAAAATGATGAAGCCTTTTCTACCAAAAAAAAAAAGCCTTCTTGTCGTTACATTATTTTGTATGCTAGAATGAATGACTTTTGATTGATTTGGATTTTGTCTTCATTGTGTATTATTAAGTATAATCAAGGTTAAGTGCGTCATTTTAATGAATAAATATGTTTTGAAGTTTCATGTACCTTTTATCTCCTTTTGCAAGTGTTATTTATTTGCAGGACTTTCCACGTCAGTGTATGAAAACCATAAAAATACATGGAGCTTGTGGCAATATTGAATTTGAGATTATTCGAGGAGCTAAATAGAAGAGTTCTAGAGATTTATTAAGCATATTGCAGGAAGTTAAAAATTCATATCTCTTTACAAAGATCAGATTAAGACAAATAAAGATATTTTGAAAAGCTTAACAAGTCCTCTATAACTTATATGTTAAAATCTAGTTGCAAAATTAAAGGTTCCTGATGTTTTAATGTTGTCCAACCTAACATCCATGTCATATTTTGTCAATATCTGGAGCTACAGATGTGCGATTGAGGTGATTCTTGCGGCATTAGAAAGCTTATTCAAAGGGATACGACTTCTATTTCTAGGTCCAAGAGCTAATTTGAACGTTTTGGAACTCCAAAAAAGTTTCGAAGTGTGCTAATCGGTGTTGCACGGTACCAAACTGCTATAGCAATAGCAGTCACCAGAGAGCAAAAATGACTCAAAAAGTGGTCCCCCTAGACAATATCAGATCGTAAAACGGCATTTTTTATTATTTTGGGTCCAGTTTTGACACTATGATGATATATTATATATACTCAGTTAACCTAGGTTAATAAGGATCTTCCACACTTGTTCTAGGGTTACCTCCACTCTCTCTACCTTCTCTCTACTATCTCTCTAGGTTTTGAGAACTTTCAATCCTTGATTTAGCTTCCGTTTAGGATTACGATCGACTCTTCATTACTTTGTTTGTGATCCTCCACTTATAGAGGATTAATTTTCTCTACCTTGCGCAAGGATAACTAAGGATTGGGAATTGTGGTTCCATTTTTTAATACAATTTGTGGA
Source organism: Dalbergia oliveri (assembly GCA_030441495.1). NCBI lineage: Eukaryota > Viridiplantae > Streptophyta > Magnoliopsida > Fabales > Fabaceae > Dalbergia > Dalbergia oliveri. The sequence goes on along the minus strand of JAMLFY010000012.1, from coordinate 6,719,782 downwards.
TGGTTTTTCTATCCCTTTTGTTTATCTCTCTTTCATATTGTGAGTTATTGCAACAATATATTTTAGTTACATTATTGTGTGTTCATTCACGTTGTAAGTTGTATGCATAATTAGGATTCCATTGGGGCATTTGGTCAATTGATTAAATTAAATCCATTTGGTACGGATTGAAATTAACTTCGCTGGGAGATTAGATTCCTGTAATTGATAATCAAATTGGCATTGGCTCATTGAATCATGATTATGGATTACTAGTGCATGTGTTAGTCAAACCCTTAGTGAAAGTGAGATTGTGTAACCAATAGTATAATTGCATCATTGGTATATGATGACATAATTAATAAAAGTAACCATCGCCACGAATTAATCCTTTGAACTAGTGATTGATCAATTCTCAATTGAAAAACTCCTTATGCAAGTAATTCTTCTCAAATGATTTTCTCTATTAATTTTTATTCTCACAACAATTTCAACAACCCTCAATTTCCTTAATTAACTAAAAACACTTTCACGTGAGACAACTTGAGTTGCCCCATAAATATTTTTGGTGCGATTTATCATAAAATAAATTTTATTTTATTAAGCGTAGCAAAAATTCATATCAAATTTTGGTGCCATTATAGGGGAAGTAGTGCTAGTTAAATTTTTTATAAATAATTTTTATTTTTATTTTTTTCCTTTTTATTTATTTTATTTTATTATTTGCTTCTACTATTTTATTTTTCGTGTTCACTAACACATCTTTTAGTTCCCAACCATATGGATCTTGTAATGTTGCAAGTACATAGGTAGTTGATGATGACCCATATTGAAGAATAGAGTGCCAATTGGATGAGATGAAATTTATATATTGGACCAATATACCATGAGGAGCCATGCTCAGTAGCCACAACATGGACATGATGTTTACTTTGACATGTCTCAATCTTATTGGTATGATTATATATATCAGGGGTATGGGGGTGTTGTGCCATCTTAATTCTCATATTTCCAACAACAATTCCAACCGTCACCACCTCTCTCAGGAGAACTTGCAACCACTCCAATAATAAGAGGTCTATGACTTGCAGTATTAGCAACCTCTAGCATTGTTTGCCCTCCTTAAAGTATGAATCTCCATGGCAAGGAATGATGGGAATAATGATGTAGAATCAAAAGAGAACTAATGATGTCTTGCAGGAGATGATAAATGACATAATTTAGTTGCAAAACTCACACATCCAACAATCAAGTTCATCTCAAATTCTAGATGCAATGCCGAGTTTTGAACCAGTAGTGATACGTTTCAACAAGGCACGAACATACGGATGAAACACCATAAGAGGATTTGGCTGAAGGGATATTTGATTCCTTGCACTCCACTAGCCACTTTTGATTATGCTAATTATGGTAAAGATACAAATAGTGTTGATGTCAACGATGAGATTGAGTGTACCTCAGACACAAGCTCTTCAGAGATTTCATTGGGAAAATTCAACACCCCGCATATATTCAAGATCTGTGCATAGAGTCCCCAAGACACCTGCTTTGGAGAGTTCAACTACTATTTCTGAGGACTCCCATGATTATGAGACTGTTGATACTACAAAGGAAGATTTGAGATGTTAGCTATAGAGATTGTATCATGTGCCCAACCATCACCTCTTGAGAGCCAACCATTTTTTTATTAAAATTGAAATCTCCCCTCCTTGAGCACCTTCTAGAGCAGAATGAGTATGCTATTTGGAGAGCGATGCCCAGCTTCAAGCTCTATATGCACTGGATAGTAAGATAGCTAAGGCTTCTTGGGAACTTGGTGGTAAGATGTCACAGTGAAAAATTTCTTTCAAGAACACACATTCCTTCCCACTGGAAATGATTTGTTCTGCAAATGTAAGGCCTAGGAGGATCTTAAAGGCTTTGAAAATGCATCAAAATCTCCCAACACTTGGCCTCGAAAGCCCAATAGTTCAAAGACCCGTGGCATGATCCACATACAATGGGATCCAGATGGAGTCAAAAAATGCAAACCTTGGTGGAATTCCTATATCAAATCAAGCATAACCCTCCATAAAGGTCCAAGGTTCAACTTAGGGACATTAAAGAAAAATGCTAAGTGGGAGACAACCCACCATGAGAGAGTTGTTCTTTCCTTTTTCTTTTATATTTATGCATTTTACTTATCTTTAATTTTAATTTTAGTTTTGAGTCTTGTATCATGTTTTATTTTATTTCTCTTACACCATTCCTTTGATGCCTTAGACGTTACATGCATAAGCTGACACCACATGCACTATATTGACTTGTTTGGCATTGATTTTATTTTGTATTACATGCTTGGTGATTCACTATATAGTTTGGATTGAGAACATGCATTTTACCTGTGAGTTTTTGAGGTTCTTTGATTGATTTGGACCATCATGTAATATCCTTGTTTGTTCATGTTTGTTTCCCTCCTTAGACTTGTATTTTAGAACTTGCTTGGGATCTTGTTTAAAAATATGTTCCGATGTGCATGCTTCAAGGTAATTGAAGCATTTTTCTTATATTTAGCCACTTGACCATATAGTCAACCATTGCAAATTACCATTGTCTAGTCCTTTTGAGCCTTATTGTCTTTTTTTTTTTTAGCACATCGTTAACCAAAAGTAAATAACCATGAAAATTCCCAACCTTTTAGGCTTAGGAGAGAATTTGCACATTTCTCATGTGTTTGGGCATAAGTGTAAGGAACAACATGAGGATATGCCCCAGTTTAAGTGTGACGAAGGGGAAGGGACAATGTGTATATTTATAAGTGGCAAAAAAAATCAGCAAGTGGCAAAAAAGAAACAAATTTTAAAAAAAAATGAGCTAAAAAATCTGGATGAAGGTGCGCCACATTGAAAATTGAAGGCCTGTGAATGTGTTAAGTTTGACAAAATGTACCCTTAGGCATTTGTGCTTTTGATGTATGCATTTTCTTTCATTTGACTAGAAGTTTAGTTCTATTGACCTATATATTTACCCACCTTCACCTTAGTCCCATTACAACCCAAGATAAGTCCTCTTGATTCAGTGTGCATGTATATGTGACGAATAGAGAGTAAGATACGTAGCAAGCCTAAGTAATATATTTTCATTTGAGGTGATATGAGTATACATTTTAGCCCAATACACTTGAGTGAATGAGTGACAAACATGACCTTGGAAGGATTTTTGTTCTTGATTCATAATTCATGTATGTGAATTCTACCTTATGTGTTATATTCTTATTCATGTCTTGCTTGTTCAGACCATCTTTGATTGTTAGGTGAAAACTTACTGTTGTGGTTCTTGGTCCATTGGATTGGTGTATTACCATTTTCGTGCAATGCATTTTGAGTTAGTAGAGTTAGAGTCTCTTTGCTGTTGCATCTAAGTTCCTAGCATGAGGACATGTAATTGTTTAAATGCGGGAAAGTTTGATAGGTTATATTCATGTACCTCTTTTCCTCTATAACTCTAGGCATATTGTATCATTTTGCATGCTAGAATAATTGACTTTTAGTTGATTTGAGTTTAGTCCTCATTGTGCATCAATGAGTTAAATTATGGTTAAGTGCATCATTTTAATGAATAAATATGTTTTGAAACTTCCTGTGCTTTTTGTCCTCTTTTATGAGAGTTATTGCTTATAGGGACTCCTCATGTTGGTATATGAAGACTATAAAGGTGCATGGAGCTTTTAATAGTGTCCAATTTGAGAGAATTTGGGGAGCTAAATAGTAGAGTTCTAGAGCTTTATTTAGCACATTTGCATGATGTATTACAATAAAAAATTCTTCTCTCTACAAAGATCGGATTAAGACAAATAAAAATATTTTGTAAAGCTTAAGAAGTCCTCTATAACCTTTATGTTTAGTTCAAAAACCAGCTTTAAGACTCTTGGTGAGAATCAAGTTGTAAGATTGAAGGTTCCTGATATTATGATGTTATCCAGCCTGACTTCCAGTTTGTATTTTGTCAATATATGGAGCTACAAATGTCGGATTGAAGTTATTCTTATAACGTTGGAAAGCTTATTCAAAGGACTACAACTTGTATTTCTAAGTTCAAGGGCTAATTCAAACACTTTGGGGCTCAAAATGGGTTTAGAGTGTGAGAGTGGTGTTGCATGAGTACCAAACCACTAAAGCAGTCACCAGAGAGCAAAAATGACTCAAAAAGCGATCCCCATGACAATATTAGTCGTAAAACAACATTTTTATTATTTTGGAACCCAATTTGACACTGTGATGATATTATATATATCCAATTAGCCTATATTCATAAGGGCTTTCCATACTTATTCTAGGATTGTCTCCACTCTCTCTACTTTTTCTCTACGCTCTCTAGGTTTTGGGAGCTTCCAATCCTTGTTTTGGCTTTCAATTAGGATTAAGATCTTACTCTCATTACTTTGATAGTGATCTTCCACCTATGGAGGAGAAGTGATTTTCTTTACCTTGCACAAGGAAAACTAAGGATTGAGAATTGTGCTTGAGGTTCCAATGTTTAATGCAATTTGTTGTTGGGTTTCTTTTCCTCTTATTTATGTCTCTTTAATAGAGCTCGATATACGGCCGCAATATGCGACCAACCCATTTAACTCGCAACCCGCAATAAAATGGACCAGAAAATTTTTAACTCGCCAACCCGAAATTTTTTCATCCGCTCGCCTAGCCAGCTGGGCTAAGGCCTGGCTCGCGACTTGCAACCAGCCTGCCAACCCGCATAAAATGCTTTAGTCCCTACTGGACCCAAAAAAAAATGCTTTAGTCCTATGTAGTCCAGGATTCAGCTTTAGCCCAAGCCCAAGAGTTTAGTGGCCCATGAACCATGTAGTAAAGACTATAGGCACGTCACTAGGGTTGAGGTCATGGGGATCTTCATTCTTCATTCTTCAATCTCATTGCTCACGCGCCATCTCTCTCTCTCAACTCACCCACTCTCCCGGCCACCACCTCCCCGCGGTCCAACCCTCTGCCAACTCAAGCCCTCACTCAACTCCAATGATCCAACTCTCGTCTCCCTCACTCAAGCGGCCTCGCAGCCCGCCACTCATGGCCCGTGGTCTCGCCAAGCTCCGCCACTCAGATCTCACTTTTTCACTCTAGTCTCTTGCCACCAAGCCACTCCGCGTGCCTGCCACCAAGCCTGCCAACAAATCTCATGGGTTGTTGTGTCGGGCTCTCAGAGACGTCCGCGGATGCCTCTGCCACCGAGAGAGAGAGAGAGAGAGAGAGCAACATTCGCACCGCCATGGGAATGGAAGGTCATGGAAGAATCTCTCAGAGCAACTGTATTGCTTCTGTTGTTTCACAAAATGAGTGCTTCATCTAGCCGTCCTGTTGATATCTAGTTCAGTAGCTTCTGCAAGTCTCACAATGTTGTCTCGCATCAAAAATTTTAAAAGCCAGATCTTGAATGCTTCCTTCTAACTCGTGTAGTTATTTGTGTAGTGAAGTGCGCATAATTTCCTAGCAAAAGACATTGACTTCACATGGTCATGGTCTACAAGGTAACTTAAAAAATTCATAAAAGCTAAATGTCTAGCGGGCTTTGCACCACCTTTTTATTTTAAATTCTTCTTTTGGAAGATGCAACCAATGTACAAGTGGTGGAAATGATTCTCAGGCCACTATAGTGAAATGGAGGTGTGAACAGGAAGTGATGGGTGATAGGTCTCTGGAGTTTAAAAAAGGTTGGTCCGTGATTTGGTGTTGCGAGCTAAAAATGTGAACAGGATGAGACGGTCGCGACTTATGGGCTTAGGTGGGGCGCACGCGGATTAGGTAAAAGGCCAGTCCATTTATGAAGCGGACCGGTTCAAATCCCTTGGTCCGCGTTAATCTTGGTTTATCAGACGGGCTAAGAATTGACCAGTCCGCATACCCAGCTTACTCTTTAATATTGATTATGAGTTATAGCAACTATGTTTACTATGTTATCAAGAGTTATTTGATTATGTGTTCATTCATGTTGTGAGTTGTATACATACTTAGGATTCTATTGGGGAATTTGGTCAATTTATTAAAGGTTTAATTAGTCCGTCAGTCCTATAGTTTCACCAAATTTTCAATAAGCCCCTACATTTTAAAAGTTTTCAATTCAATCTCTATATTGTGTAAAATTTTTCAATCAGGCCCCTGAGTAACAACAATTACAAAAAACGAAATATTCAAACATATTCCATCTCCTTCTACCTCATCCATCCCCCCAACAAAAAAAAACCACCCACCACCCATTGCAAAGGCGGAGCTACAGGACAATAACCAATCTTCTACTCATATCCAGCAAACACAACATCAAATCACAAACAAAGCCCCAAAACAAATATCACAACACCAATATCATCATAAACCCATTTCAATCCCAATCATCCTCATCACCAGGTCATCTCAACCCCAAACCAGTTTACATTACAGAACACAATATTTAAGTAATCTGCAAAATTATAGCACCAAAAAGATTAAGAAGCTGCTCATAAATCAAACCAAAACCCAAAACCAATCCCCAATTGAAGAACCAAAAGCAGAAAGGGAAAAAAAACTTCACCTTGAATCACTCAAGTAGTCCAATTGATAACGAAAACGGGTATAGAATAGAGGAGTCCTCCCAACCCCAGAAGATTAAACTTGGAGAATTTGGCATCAGATCCATCCAAATCATAAAAAGGTTCGAACTTTGACAAACCCCAAAGACAAAACACCAAACATTTTCCAACATCTCAAACACAACCAAAAAAACCATAAACCAAACAAACAAAGCAACAATCAAATCAAACTCAAACCTTTCAAACTTAAAACCAAAAATAGAAAAGAAAAAGAAGTAGAATCAAAAAGGGAAGGAAGGAGCTACCGAGCTTGTCATGGAGCTAGTCGACGCATGGGCGAAGAAGGAGTTGTAGACACCAAGCTTATCCTGAAAGTCGGCGAAGATCTGGGCCTCCTCGAGGGTGAGGCCAAGATCTTGGCGCTGAGCTCTTCAATCTTCTCGAGGACGGCGGAGCTCCTGGCGTCGTGGGAGGGGCGGAAGTGGAGGGAGGGCTTGTTGGTGGTGGTGGGAAGGTGCGCAAGCTCACGCTCCAACTGCGGCTCCCTGCTAAATGGTAGCGGCCTCTCTCTCGCATCGCTTCCAACCGAAGAGCACCTTGTGAATCTCCCTGCCGATGAGCTTGAAGTGCATGAAATTGCAGGAACCGTCGTGGTTGTAGTCTCCTCGAACTAGTGGCAAGTGGCCTCACGAAAGTCGTGACAGGAGTTCATGATGATGATGATGATGATGATGATGTTTGTTTGTTTGTTTGTTTTGGGGGTTTATGTTTGGTAGTGAGATTGAGGGTTGGGGGTAGAGAAAAGGGAGGGGGTTTCCTGTTCAACATACTCAGAGAGGGCGAAGTATCGATGTTGATCGTGGTAGTGAGAGAGAAGGGGTGAGAGAAAGGAAAATGCGACTTTTTAGTTTGCTTTGGCAGGAACTGGTACATGGTTACACTGAAATCTCATCTTTGAGATTACACGGTATATGAATTTTATTTATATTGAATGGCGTAGATAATAAGTTTTATGGTACACCTAACTTCATTGAGTGCGCCATAACATTGCTGGATATGTATTTGTAACGATAGTTAACGAGGGACTAAATTGCAAAAATTTTATACAATAAAGGGACGCAATTGAAAACTTTAAAAATGTGGGAACCCAATTGAAAATTCGGTGAAACTATAAGGACTAGCGGATTAATTAACCTTTATTAAATTACATTCATTTGGTAAGGGATTAGAATTAACTCTGTTAGGAGATTAGGTTGCACTAATTGGTAATTAAACCGACATAGGCTCATAGAACCATGATTATGAATTACTAGTGCATATATTAGTCAAACCTTTAGTGGGAATGCGATTATATGACCGCTAAGTATAATTGCATTATTGTTATGTGATAACATAATTAACAAAAGTAATCACCACCACGAATTAATCCTATGAACCAATTATTGAACAATTCTTAATTAAGAACTCCTTGTGTAGGTAATTATTCTCATATAATTTTCTTCATTAATTTTTATTCTCGCAACAATTCCAAACAATCCTCAATTTCCTTAATTAAGCAGAAATACTTCCATGTGAGACAACTTGAGTTACACCCTAATTGTATTTTTTGTGTAATTTAGTATAAAATAAATTTTAATTTACTATGAGAAGCGACAATTCACATCAACGCCTTTATTAATAATTGAAAGCACGCATTAACCACATTTATTGACAGAGCGGTGAATCCTGCTAATAATAGATTAATAGCATTCCAAACAAAAATCTTTGAACTTCTTGAGATTTTTATATTTTTGAATAAAATTATCTGTGATAAATATCTCCATAGGAAAGGAAGTGCAGAATTAAAAATAATTAGTTTTACAAGAGAAATTTTGAGGAATCAAGATTCAATTCCTCGAGTAAGGGTTATAGAAAAGATAAACAAAATCAAGTAAAAGAAGAAAAGACTCTAATTCAGTAACCTCCATATCATGCAACTTCATGAGAAAATTAAAGTCACAAGAAAGATTATCCTGGAATAAAAAATGGACAAACTTAAGACATTATGCAAGATAGGTAAAAGAAAAAGCCCGGGAAGCAAAAGCAATACCACCCCAAATGTCTTAAAATTTTATGATTTAATCATGCATAATGATACTTCAAACCTATATATATGAAGCAGATGAGTATTCTTTTCAGGTTGCAAAACATTTAAAGATACAAATATAAAATATAATTATTGAAAAAAGCAAGAAAGAAAATAAAATTAATTAAAATAAAACTTTTAATTTACATAGTATATCATGAACATGTACATATGAGCTTTGAAGGAATGATCTAACTCTATCAAAATTAATTAACCAAACTCAAGAGATACAAAATATCATGTAATTATTTACGTATTCATCTCAGGCATGGGTTCCACTAAAAACAACACACAGTTAGCACTTAGCACCGATGGATGTGATGGATCATACCTTCAATCCGAGACAAATTAACAACTCCGGTTCTGCAGTTTTCTACACCATATGCTTCTCCCCTTCACCTTCTCTTCCCCTTTTTGAATTTTCACCGTATACTGAAGCTTCGGCCCTGCAAAGTTCATTCTATAAGGTTAAATGGGTTTATGACATTTTTTAAGCTATATTGCTTTTAGATACCCTTTTTGTATAAAACTACAACAGTCATGTAAGACCCAAACCTTTGTATTTCGATTATGATGACCCTAAGTTATGATTTGCCTTTATTTCATGACCGCTGGTGGAGGCAAAGGCAAGAAACTGAAGTGGACAACTAGCGATATGCAGTATGATGAATGAGATCCTGTGCAAAAGAAGCTAAGCTGAAAGACGGGAACGGATGGAAAAAATGGGAGCATGAGGACGAAACAAATAGGAAGACGCGGCTTCTGACAATTGGGTTCAAGTCGGATGTGCCTAGCCATGAATGTGCCGGTCAATGACTTTCATTACATGTGATATGTGTATAGGATACAAGAATAACACGTAGTAGTTATTGTTATGAGTGATTATGATATATGTAAGAAATTATAGAGAATAATTTAGGCTTTTCATTTTTTTTATATGATTGAGGTTTTGAAGTTTAGTTTTATTTTTGCATTGGTCTGATCATTTTTGCATTGGTCTGATCATTACATGATCTAATTTTGTTTAATTTTTTATTTCAAATATTTGTTGTTATTGAATTTGGGTTGTCCAAAATTCGTTAAGCAAACAGTGGTTTCTTCATTTTTTCCATCCTTTTTTTTTGACAAATTTCGGTTTTGTTTATATTTAATGTTTATATTTTTTAATTGTAAATTTGTAAGTAATTCGGGATTGAATTCTAGTGATAGTATAGTACCTGTTTTTTATTTTTTATTTTCCTATTATGTTTATTTTGTTAATTTTAGGTATTTTAATATTCCTTTTTTATTTAAGTTATAAGGAATTCGGGTTGTCTAAACTCAATATATTATATAGTGATATTTTGAATTCTTATTTTTTTTATGTTGTTAATTTTAATTATTTTCAATATATATATTTTGTAATTTTAGAAAAGTTTAGTTGTTTGAATCCTATGGAGTGTACAGTGATTATTTATTTTATTATATTTATTTTTTAAAATAATTCAGTTATACCAGTTGTATATGTGTATAGTGATTTTTCCTGTTTAAATCAGAATTCGAACACCTCGAATTCCATATATGGTATAGTATTACTATTTGTAAAACAAAGTTCCAAACATCCGAACTCCATATTTTGTACAGTAGTATTTTTTTGTTAGGTTGCCAATTTTTTTTTTTTTGGTATCTTCTAATTCTTATTGTCTTTAATATGTTGGAATAATTTGTATTTATAGTGAACAATACTCATCCCTTTTAGTTTTTGTTTTTTTGTTTATATGATTGAGGTTTGTCAAGTTTATTTTTATTTCTGTATTTTTCTTACTTTTTAAGTTTTTTCTTAATTGTAATAATTTTTGTATATTTAATTATTTTTAATATAAGGGTTTATGTTTATTTTTTTATTTGAATTTTTTTGTTCAATTGGGTTGTTGAAATATGTTAAGGTTTTTTTATTTTTCCCTTTCCTTTTATTTTATTGTGACAAAGTGTAATAATTTTTTATATTTAATGGTTATATGTTTTAATTGTAATTTTGTAAAGAATTTGGTTGATCCAAATTGTAGCCCTTGTAATTTTGTAAATATTTAATTGTAACTTTCCTTATTTCTTTTTTTTTCCACTTACCCCTAATATTTTTATCGTCATAATTATTTCACTAAATTGACTTTCTGCTCTTATTTTTCCTAGGAATCCACTTTACTCCCGTCCTGCTTGCAAAATAAAACATGCCACCGTGTCTTGTGTCACCTCTTGTTTCACTGGCGCCACCAACTGCAGTATAGGTATTGACTGCTAATTGCATCTAAGAATCCCCATATATTAAAACAAATAATATCATTATTTATTAATTAACTAAAAGCTTTTCCATTACTATGATTAAATATTTATTTTTATATTTTAATAAATTCAGGCGATGACTTGGGGTATATGCCTCAATCCTTTCTCGAATTCCAAACCTTCCATGATGGCACAAAAGCATAGAAGAAATATGTGGCCTTCAGGCATGGGCTGGGAATCTAGATAGGATATTGTGGACAAGATATTAGAGAAAGAAAAAGATGAGGTAATTTTTTTTTTTTTTTTATGAATACTCTATTTGAACTCTTAAAATTTTTATATTGAATTATTTTATTTTTTAAGAAAAAAATTAATATCGTCACCCCTTAAAATAAAAAGTGATGGATATATTAGTTATTTATTAGTTGATTTATACATATAATATAGCATAATAATAATATGTCATTAAATTATTATATGCAAGTAAAATAATTTTGTTTTAGAATATATTGTATTCTGATGTTTAAAATTTGACAAAATAATTTACTTTATAATTTATAATAAGGATTTAAATGTCTTATTTTATAAATTTCAATAATCAAAATGAGTTATTTTAAAATTAATTTTACTTTAAATAACATATGCATTATTTGACATTTTATTAACAGATTATTGTGTAATTCTATTAGTATTTAAAGGATCAAATATATATAGAGAAATTAATATATCCTATTATTAAAATATTAAGAAAATATGAATTTAATTCCAGTATTTAAGCGACTATATTATCTTGCTTCCTTTTTTTTTTAGCTGCCTTTTCCCTCTTTTACACTTATCGTGGGTTGACGATGTGTGTTCCTTCTTTTAATAACATTTGTGCTCTTTTTAAAGAACCGATCGAGCTAATATGTTAAAAATGGGCCAATTTTATGTTTTTATAACTTTTATTGTGTGAGTAATAAAAATGGGCCAATACGTAATAATATTTATGTATGTATAATTACATAGTGACAAATATATTTTTTTCATATATCGACCATTAAAATTTCTAATTGAACCAACAAATCTTTGAATTGGTATTTTATCTGGATTAATATTCAATTCGACTTTTTAGAACTTTAAAAAAATGGATTTGTGAAATGAAGATTGAAATTACCTATTTCTAAATTATGTCATTTTTCTTATCCCACTAGATTTTTTTTTATCAGGTGGAAGATTGATAACATATGTTTGATAACTATTTTAAGTTTTTTTTTTAATGTTTATAACTTTATATTCTATACAGTACGAAGTAACTGATAGAATCATAGAATATTCCTACAAATTTTTCTATATACCAAATAAAGTAAGTATTACTTACCTTATAAATTTTTAAAACATTAATTACATTTATTTTTTTACTTATTTTATTATTAGAAAGATATGTAGAAACACTTATAGGAGGATATTAGCAAAACTCGTGTTTGAGAATTTAATAATGGAGGAAAGGTCAAGAAAGGGAGAATGAGTTTCGTTAATTAGGCAAATATCTTATTTGAATACTTAAGTCTTGCCCAAATGCCCAATCTATTATTATTGGATACAATAGTGATCTCACTATTTCAACTTATCTATTACATTTAATGATATTTATTTCTCACATTTAATAATAATAAATTTGATATCCTAATTAGACTCCACTTTTAAATATTTAAATAATATTACTCTTAACTAAAAGTGTGTTTACGAAGAAGTGATGTTAGTTAAGGGAGCGAAATGATAAAGAAGGAACACCTTATTCTTTACTTGCCACTTAAATTCTTCATTTTTTGTCTCTTAAAATTGGAATAGAAAGGAAAGAAGCTTCATTTTGTTTTTGCACTCTTATTAAACTTGTTGAAGATGGAAAATACAAGGGTGACATTTTGAATCCACTCTATTCCTATTTCTATTTCTATTTCTCTTTCTCTTTCTCTTTCATTGCCAGCTATTTCCTTCCTTTTGGGTCGTTATTGGGACGGCCAAGACGCGTTAAATGTTGAATGCAACATATCATTACGTACTGTCTTAAATCTTATAACAACGATATAAGATGGTCCCCTCCGTCTTTCATGGTGCTGCGTATAATACCGTTAAAATGTTCGGTGCAAATAATTTTATTTTGAAATATATTGTACTCAATTTAACATATAAAATAAGTCATTTTATAATTTATAAAAAAATTTAAATAGTTTATTTGATGCATTTTAGTCATTAAAATCCGTCATTTTAAATTTTACTCTATTTAAGATGATACATGTGTCACTTAGGTAGCATTTGGTAGTTGTCTCTGACAAAATATAGACACTTGAGATATAAATTTATTTGGAATAGAGCTAAGATACAGGACAAAAAAAATTTCTATCTCTAAGATAGAAAATTTTTTGTATTTCTATCCCTCCAAAAAGTGAGAACGAGTAAAAATAGAAATTTATTATTTTTTCTTTCAATAATATTCATATATATATTTATTATTCAATGTGTCTTCAAAGGCAATGGTGCTGCAGTCTAGTGAGAGGTTGGCGAAGGGTCCAGGGCGGCGACCTCAGGCCTTCCGACGACCCTTTGCATGGTGTTCGACCTCGACACTGGTCATGTAGGGCACATACGTCATTTATCATGTATTCGTTGTATCGTCCTTTTATGTTCAAATAAAATACGAAGACATTTATCATGCTTGGACTCTATAATCAAACACGAAATAAAAACAGGTTTTTAAATCTTTGTCTCACCTGTTTCTATTGTCCAGTGATAGTACCAAATGCTGACCTTAATATCATGTTAACGAGCTACATATGAAAATTCGATAGTGTTTAAATGATCAAATATACAAAGGAATTAATGTGTCGTATAATTGAAATCATGAGGATTACAATTTAACTTCAATTTTTTGAGAACTAAATTGTCTTACAAATTTTCTCGGAGAATTACATAGGGTATTTACTCAAAACTCACATTAAGATTCTAAGAGCATTTAACAGCAAAGACAATTTTGATCCTACTTTGAGTCCTACCACATGTCATATCAATATTTATCATTTATGAACCAGCACATTATAAAAAAATAAAAAAAAGTATCCCCAAAATGAAACTTTTCTCTCCCTGGAACTAATTTTGGCTCCCCTCTTTTGAAAAAAGAATAAAATACATTTACCTTATTTGAGTTATCAAAAAATGAAAATTTTGGAGCTATTTAAAAAGTGTTTTATAGAATAATTTTTAATTTTTAAAAACAAAAAATGAAAAAAAACTTGTTTAGTTGGTTATTCTTTTCAGATTGATTTAAAAAAAAAAATCTGTTTTGTGTTTTAAAAGCAAAAATTAAAACACAGTTGAAAGATATTTTTGAAATTCTATTTTTTAAAACAAGAAAAATGTGGTGACACATTTGTAATTAGTTGATTTTATTAATTGCTACCCAAAATAGTTTTCAAAATATTATTTTTAAAATAGTTTTAAAAAACATAAAAACAAAAGCAATTCCAAACAACCCATTTTTTCTCCCTTTTTTTCTCTTCTTTTTTAAGGTTAAATAATTGACATTAAGGATGTGCACGACAGATGGATAAACTCACAAATATAACCATGATTTAAGAAGAGGCAAGGGATACGCTCAATGTATTTGTGAACATTTATTTGTACACCTCTCAAAGCCCCCATTGAATTTCTCAGAGTAAATGTATTTTTTTATTATAATTTATTTATTAATTGATACATTAGTTTTATGTATTATTATTATCTCTAACTTTTTTATACTTTTAATGTAATAATTAATATTTTAATTAATGAATAGAGCAGAGTAAGAAATTTTATTACTCTATGAACAACTAAAAACATTACACCAAAAAGGATGTTTCGCAACGATCGATTTGCCGGTTTACTTTGCCGCGTTGTTGCCTGGTCAGTAACGCCACCAATTATGTAACACCCTAATATTTAACCTAATACGCCTAGGACACATTTAAGTTAATTATTAGTTATTACTTTTTTGTTTCAGTTCCTATCCTTTAACTTGGAAATAAAAATACGAGTAAAATTTTTTTTTAAACCTTTTAAAAATATGTGAGCCGTGCTTGTAACTAAGACCTGTCACTCCCTATTATAACAAAAGGGAAAATAAAACTTTTTATAGGCATATACATAAAGACTAAGATCATCCTACTGATGACGCTCTCGAGAGGGAGGAAGGTAGCCAGGTGCGCGAGCGGGGTCAAAGGGGGAAGCGAGTCGCCCATCCTGATGAACATGGGCTCCCACATGGACGAGTGGCTCCTCTAGCAGCGTGTTGGACTTCCCTCATAGGCCGCGTCACGGCTCTCCACTCCCCACTCCCCCATCTCTGGAGTGGTGTGAGCGGAACCACCTGAAGAATGGGAAAGAGATTCCTTCAACGGGTCTAACTCTGGAGCGGAGGTCGGGCGTGTAAAACGGGAAATCAAGGATGGTTGATGCAAAGCGTGGCCACGAGGAGGCCGCTCAGGACGCGACGGGCGCATCCGAAAACAAAGTCATCAATAAAAGGGGTATCGATGGAGAACCAAAAGCTAATAATTGGATGTGTGAAAGGACGGTCCAGGAAGACGACAAGCGACAGAACATCGACCCACAAAATGATAGGACTGGTTTGTAGGGTCGAAATGCATTTCCCAAGCAGGAGCCTCAAGGTAAATTACGAACGTGGCCATCATCCTCTGAAGACAAAATGGAAATTAGTAAGTGACCTGAACAATCACGGAGGACCCTTGCCTCCAGTCATGTGTCATCATTTTCATCTTCAGAACCTTGGTTTCATTATGAAAACAATGGGCATAATAAGATTCATTTATTAAGTTTAAAAGCCGTTAGCCGAGGTCCGTGTCTTTTAACATGATTCTTAATACTATGAGTGCATCATATCTTATCATAAATGCATGTAAATGCCAAGTGAACACATATCATAATAATCATAATAAGTCAATAAGGCATAAAGAACACAGGCTATCATAACTTAATCTTTCCTCTTTAATAATCTTAGATGACTTAACTTTCTGTTCTTTATTAAGGGCCACCCTACTACTCTTTTCTCTTGAGAGTTCTAGGTTATGGGTTTATACCTAACTAGTCGTCACTAGTCTATACTTATCGTCTCGATAAGCTAATTCCTTACTCCCAGAGTGCGGGGTAAGGCATGGGATCACCTTTCATAACCATTAATTCCTGAGTCTAAAGGAGTCACTTATTGGATCACCTCTCATAACCATTAATTCCTGAATCTAGATGATTATTTCTATGTGTTTTATGTCACCTATTAATCTTAGCAAATTATCAAGAGATGCAATATATGAACATATAATCATAGCCATCATCATAATTTATAAATTAACATTTTATGTACAAAATAAAGAATTAAGGAAAAGTCAAATAATAATGATAATAATAAAGAAAAAGGATAATAAAATTTTAGGAAAATTTAATTTTGACTTGATAGCTGTTAGCTACGTCGACGTAGCATAATAAGAACTCAAATCCACATCGTTCTCTATAAAATAATTCTTGAGTTGGCAATTTTTATTTATGAAGAACAAGATTTGTAACAAGGCACATAAAACCCAAGTTAGCACTAATTTCAACCATGAGCTGACATCATTAATTTAAAGACAAACTATTAACTAAATCAAGGATACGAACAAATAAAATAATTAAAAATTAAAAGCAAATTAAGGTCCTGACTACCATTTTCTTTTTCCTTTATATATATATATATTTGAAGGCCTTTAGCACTAGGTCACTAAAATATAAATAGGTCATTTCCTAAATCAAATTATTTAATCTCACTTAAATTAGAATGGTTGTTAAAAAATTTTCAAAACTCCAAATGCAACATAGTACACTCATTGGCCAACATAAAACTAAATAGAACGAATAAAGCCCAAACAAAATTAAATAGAGGCTAAAAGAGCATTTCTGAAAATAATACCAAACAATTCAAACAAAATGAAATTTCAGCATGATATTCCTGTCATAAATAAAAAGAATATAATGAAAATTATGGTCAAATGAACCTAGACAATATAAAAATATTATTCGATTTAAATGTTAAGTAGGAATGTTAGGGACTTCATTTTTATTTTTATTAAATTAAAAGAGAGAGAATTTGGGTTAGGAGATGACATACACTAAACTAAAATACAAATTTATCTCTCTCACTCTCACGCACACACGCACACGGTTCTCTTTTTTCTCACACAGGCACACAACACACGCAACAGCACTCTCTCTCACTTTCACACGGACACACACATTTAACATAACTCTCTCTTCCTCACTCTCACACACAGCACTCTCTTCCTCTCACACACACATATGCTTACTCTAAGAGAAATAGAGAGAAATGAAGACAAAGAGAGAGAGGGGGGGGGGGGGGGGGAAGGAACGCGGAGAGAGAGGCGGGACAGGGAGGGGCACTCAAGGGAAGGGGCGCCGCTCACCGTGAGCAGTGGGTTGGTCCGCCGCGTTCGGTGCGTGATGGCAGAGAGAGAGGGGTGTTGTGGCTTGCATGTGAGGGTGGAGGAGGAAATCGCGGCGATTGGGGAGAAGGAGCGCCGATCTGCCATGGGGAGAGTGCGGTGGCGCACACGAGGGCCTTGCCGGCGTGGCGTGTCGGCGGCGGCAGATCGGGGGCAGGGGTCGTAGCGTGAAGGGGGCTGCGAGGGGGAGGTTCGCGCGGCGGTAGGCCGCGATCGGGGGCCACGGCTCGCGGCGCATGGGACCGACGACATGGTGGCGGTTGCGGTGAGGGAGAGAGAGCGGGACCAAGGCGAGGAGACGCCGAGGCTCGCGGCTAAGGTGCATGTAAGGGCGGAGGTAAGGGGTGGTCGAGGGAGAGGCTGATCCCGCGGTGGTGGGGCTGAGAGGAGGGTGGCTGAGTGCGATAAGATCCGCGGCGGTGCATGCAGGGCTAGCTCAGCCAAGGGAGGACCACGACCTCCCTTCCCCTCCTCCTCTTTGCACTTAGTTTTTCAGGTCCTGTTTTCTTTGGTTTTTAATTTGAAGGATTTGAACAAAATCTTGCATGATGTGTTTAATGTGTTGTTATTGGGTTTTGCTGCTATTTGTGCTATATGTAGGTAGTGTTTGGACTTTATCTTGTATCATGTGGTCTGATTGTTGTTGTTTGGCTGAGCTTTGTTTCAGGTTTGTTTCTTGGTTGGGTTGTAGATGACGGTGGCCGGAGCTGGTGGTTTACGGAGGGGATGGCTGAGGGGGAAAGACCTTGGTGGCTGGTTATCGGTCCCTTTTTCTCCTCCTCTTTAGTTTTTCAGTTTGGTTTAAGGTTGTATATGGACTGTTTGGACTAGATTTGGCTGAGAATAATTGTTTCTGGACATTTATTTCTGGCTATGATTTTTGTTTGTGTTTGAACTGGAACTAAGTTTGCTTGGTTTATCTCTTGGTGGGGATGTTGCTGTGATTTTCTGACTTATGGTTTAAGGATATTTTTGGGTCGAGATTTGTGTTGGCTAAGATAGATTGTTGATGGTTAGGTTGTGCATGCATGTGTATGATTTGTGATTTAATCATAGATAAAAGACAAACTTAGATAACAGGGATCAAGAAAGGATACCACACACTATTATTCTCTCAGGCTCTATGATTCTTGCTTCAATTTTTCTAAGGGCCTCTCTCTCTTGTTCTCTGTTTTGTTTGTTACTTAGGTATGAAAGCCTGTTTTCGTTGCTCCTGTGGTTTTTCTTTTAAAAGGGGGAATGATAATAGAAAGCGAATGATCTTGTTTAAAAATTAATAATTTCATGCTTCTGATAATAATTTGTCCCATGCTTCAATCTTCCCCATCATCCTCATTCTATGGTCTTGGCAGGGTGCCCATCCTTACAGAGAGGGGAAGCACAAGGGATGGAGCGAAGTGTTACGAAATTAGCTTTAGCACAAGTGCAAGGTGTTCATATGATTATTCTAGTATTTTGACGTGTGGCTTTATGTTTGCTTCTGAATTGCTATCTTGTCACCACAATTGTGAAAAGGTGAGGAAAACAAAAGACCCAACGAATTAATTCACCCCAAATAAAGTGTTTCCTTCCAGATGAAATGTAACAGCACTAACACAAAATGTTTCTTTCTTTTTATTTATTTATTTATTTAACTAATCAACCACATGTGATGGTACAGTATGTAACTAAAGATAATGAAGAATATATGCACACAATAATTTAAATTATCTTCTACTTAGACCTTTGCTTTATCTATTGTGACTTTTAGTACATTGACTCATAATCCTGGGACATTAGAACCAGTGTTGAACCAAAAATTTAATTAACCGTATTAATTTCTGGCATATATGGGCATGCCCAATAAGATTATAACAATTAGAAATTTATAAAGATGTGTTCTCTAGTAAACAAAATCAAGACACGACAAGGTTCCTTACTTTGGGTATGACTGGGTCCAATCATCACCCTTCTGCACTTAACTTCTAGGGTATTTTGTACAACAGCACACAAAAAAATTAGGGTATTATATTTCTCCTCTTCTTAAAAAAAAATTTTGTCCTTGAAATTCGTTACTTGTGAATAGCTTAGGGTACTCGACTTCATCTCTAACTCCAACTCCAACGTTGACTTTTCTGCTCTCCCTTGTCCCCAAGCCACTCTAACCAATGCTATAGTCTTATTCCTTAACTGCTCCTTTATCCACGATCCTCGTGGGTGGCAAGTTAAAGGTCAGTCCTCCCTTAACTGTATTTGTTCTGACTCTAGCACATGACTAGAGTCGGATTGATATTTCTCAGTTAAGAGACATGGAAGACGTTGTGAAAGTTAGGCAGATTTGGTGGCAAGCCATTCGGTATGCCATCACTCGACTTTATCAAGAATTTGAAAGGGACCAAAGAATCCTGGGCTCAACTTTTTGACTCTCATGGCTCTTCCTATGTTTGTTATGGGGATAATCATAAGGAATACGTGCTCTCCCTCTTGGAATTCTTGTGGCTTTCACCGCTTATCCGCATAGCTTTTCTATCGACTTTGAGGAAGGATCCTATTCTTAATTCTCTTGATTTGTTCCGTTGTTTTCCTTACAATTTCGGGCCCTAACACACTTGGTTCACTAGGCTCATACCAACACAAAGGGGATTGACACCTTCTTCCGTACAAGGCCTCATACGGTGCCATACCGATGCTTGCATGATAACTGTTATTATATGCAAACTCGATCGTGGTAAGTATTTATCCTAGCTTCCTCTCTGTCCAAAACACAGGCTCTAGCATATCTTCTAAGGTCTGATTGTCCTCTCTGATTGCCCATCCGTCTACGGTGATAAGCCTGTTCAAGTACAACTTCGAACCAAATGCCTTCTGAAAGCCCAAAAATGTAACGTAAATCGTGGATCACGATCCGAGATTATCGTTGCAGTACTTCATGCAGCCTTACAATCTTGTGGATATACAGCTTAGCCAGCTTGTATAATGAATATGTTGCCTTAATGGATAGAAAGTGAGTCGAATTCGTCAGTCGATCTATAATCACCCATATGGCGTCATGGCCCGCTTAGGTCTTGGGTAGACCCGTCACGAAATCCATCGAGATACTATCCCACTTCCATTCGGAATCGACAAGGGTTGTAACATTCCAGAAGGTTTCTGTGCTCAATCTTCACCTTTTGACAGACTAAGTACTTGCTCACCCATGTAGCCACATCTCGCTTCGGGCCACCAAAACATCTTCTTTAAATCGTAATACATCTTGGTGGTACCATGGTGAATAGTGAAATGACTCTGGTGAGCCTTCTCCAAATCTCCGTTCAGGTCATCACGGCTGGAACACAAATTCTGCCTTCAAACCTCCATAGATTTTCAGTTCCAAGGGCAAATCCCTTCAACTTTCCTGATTCTATCGCCTCTAAGGTCTCCTTAAACTCCTTATCTTCTTGTTGAGCTTGAGTGATTCTTTTCTTAAAGTCATTCGTCATCCTGAGATGGCCCATCCTTATACCTTCAGTGGTCAATGTCATCCCCAAATCCAGGTTTCTAAACCTCTCAATCAATTCCATCTCTCTAACCATCATCTGAGATAGGTGTAACGACTTTCAGCTCAAGGCATCAGCCACCACATTAGCCTTGCAGGGATGGAGTTTAATCCAAAATCATAATCTTTTAGGAATTCCATCCACCTCCTCCTCACATTCAATTCCTTCTGATCAAAGAGGTACTTGAGACTTTTGCGATCAGAGAACACCTCAAACTTTGCTCCATATAAATGGTGCCTCCATACCTTCAAGGTGAACACTATAGCTGCTAAGTCATAGGTAGGGTAGTTTGCCTCATGAGACTTGAGTTGTCTAGACGCGTAGGCTACAACTTGCCTATTTTGCATCAACACACAACCGAAACCTTTTCCCAAGCATCACAATACACCTCAAAGAGTGCATTGGGGTAAGGCAAACCAACACTGGGTTGTGGTTAACTTCATCTTCAGCTCCTGGAAGCTCTTTTCACACTCGGAGTCCATGTAAAAGGAGCATTCTTCCTAGTAAGCTTGGTCAAGGGTAACGAAATTTGAGAAAATCCCTTAATGAACCTATGATAATATCCTGCTAAACCTAAAAGCTTCGTATTCCATTACCGTAGTAGGTCTTTCCCAGTTCATCAGCTTCTATCTTACTTGGGTCTATTGCGATACCCCCTTTTGAGCGCATGCCTAAAAATTTCACTTTCTCCAGCCAAAATTCACACTTAGATATCTTTGCATACAGCTTCCTCTCCTTCAAAATCCCTAACACTATCCTCAAGTGAGGCTCATGCTCTTCCCGAGTCTTTGAATAGATGAGTATATCATCTATGAAAACAACCACGGATTGATCAGATAGGGCCTAAAAATCCTATTCATGTAGTCCATGAATAGGAGGAGCATTGGTTAAGCCAAACAACATAACTGTAAACTCAAAATGGCCATACCAGGTCCAAAAGGCAATCTTGGGTATGTCCTCATCCCTTACCCTAATTTGATAGTATCCCAACCTCAGGTCAATCTTTGAGAATACCACTGCGCCCTCAACTGATCCATCAAATCATCAATCCTAGGTAATGGGTATTATTCTTTACCGTCACTCAATTCAACTACCTGGAGTCTATGCAACTCCTATCTTTCTTTTTGACAAACAAAACCTGGCTTTCCAAGGTGATGCACTAGGTCTCACGAACTTTTTCTCTAAAAGCTCTTCTAACTAGGTTTTCAATTCGATCAACTCTACAGGTGACATTCTAGGGTGCTATAGAGATAGGCCCTGCCCTAGGACTAACTCTATAAAGAACTCTATCTCTCTCTTGGGAATTCAGGTATCTCATCGGAATATTTCAGGATAATCTCTTACCACGGGTACATCATCAATGTTCTACTTAAGGTCTACATCGCTAGCGGCTAGGAGAACATATCCCTTACTCTCTTTGCCGTAACAATTGACCTCTGTAGCACTTAGGTAAAGATTTAAAGGCTTACCAAGTACATCAGGTATAGGGAAAAGATGAGACTTTGTGTAACAATCCAACAGGACACGGTTAGCATAAAGCCAATCCATGCCAAGAATCATGTCTAGACTACACATGGATACACATATCAAATCTAAGACAAAGGGTCTACGTTGAGTGATGAAATGGAAGTCGGGCAACATCTACTTGTCCTAATAAGATTTTCGGTAGGTGTGGAAACAGTAAGGTCATAAGGGAATTCTGACTCATGCAATTGTAAGGACTTGACACTATCATGTGATATGAATGAATGAGTTGCGCAGAATCATACAGTACAATTAAGGTCCGTTCATTTCACACTTACCTTTTATAAGGTTGTTGGACTTTATTGAGTCTTCGCATTGAGGGTAAAGACCCTCCCTTGGAGTTGTAGTTGGTAGGGGCTATGGGGTTCCTCCGAGGTACTCTCTAGCATAATGGCCTTTAGTAGAAGATAGATATTTCCATCTCATTAATGAAAATAGAAGGAAATCATGTGGTCGAGAGGAGAACAATGAAACAGTAGCGGAATAAACCAAATAAATATATTGTTCTAATACTTAAAAAGTGAGTATTTATTAACTTTTTAACTATAAAAACTAATAATAGTCTCAACTCATTTTATCAATTCATCACATATAATAGTTAAAAAATGAGTATTACAATCAATGAACATATATTTTTTAACATAAATCATAATGATTATTGGATGAAATAAAATAATATAACCTACCAATTCATCTAATGATTAATAATTATATTATATAACTCTAGTATAAAATTCAAGATAAATTTATTGGATGAAGGATAATTTGGTCCTTACAAGAGTTGGACCATTACTTGATCCTCACTTTTTCATTCTGAAATTGCTAAATTAACCATCTTTTAATTTTTATTTCCTTCCTCAACATTCACCTCGTTTTCCTTCAACCATCTTTTCTCAGCCACCACCATGCCATTGCCCTCCCCGCTAGCAATCACCACTATCACTACCCTTTGTCGGCTCTACTACCACCACTAATTCATCTCATCATCCCCCACCCACTTTTTGTTCTGAATGTTATTGCATTACCACCACAAATCCGAGCTTCTAGGCATGTGTTGCACAAAACCCATCTTTATCCTTTCCACCATCATCCCTTTTTTGGCGGAACGCAACATAAAGCCCTAGAACATAGCTTTCTTCCTCTAGCCTCACATACTCGATAGCCTCTTCCCCATCCCCTTTATGGTGGTAGTGATCCAGTGCGAGAAATCTTAAAGTCTTTTTTTAAAAATAAAAAATAAAAATTTGTTAAGCTTTAATATTACATGACATGTTTTATTACAAAACTTGAAGCTTTGTTATGGAATTCGCGTGAATGGGTATGAATGAAATTTGAATAACAAGTTTTGCATTTGAGATTGGATCACTTTGTTTGTAAGGAGCTCTATCTTAGGTTGTTCTATTTTTTCTCAAAAAGAAAAAGAATTTCTTGTTAATATTCATTAGCCCCAAATATTAAATGCCGGTAGTAGTAAGGCAATGATATTCATTCTTTTGTAGTTTTGTGCAACATTAGGTTTTAATAATGATGGTAGTTGTCCTGAGGAGAGTTTTTGCTAAGCAATGATGCATGAGATGGCAGATGGTAGAAGAGTGATAAGATGAAGAGGTAGGAAGAAGACAAGACAATGGAAGAAAAATTAAATTAAAAGTTAAAATAGGATTAATTTTGTAAATAAAGAGTAAAAATTGAGAGAAGGAAAATTTAGTAACTTTCAAATTATTATTTTCAATTGAAAAATATTATTTTATTTTATAATTTTATAAAATTATTTGATTTCAAATATAATCTATTGAAATAATATCTAGTGATTATAAATGGAGGACCATGTAATGGTTTGAAAGACATGTATGATCAAATTATCATCACCAAATTTCTTGTTCTCTAGCTTTTTTCATTTTATACTATGGTCCATAATACAAGTTGCTCAATGATGATCCATAACACTGGGTTTTATGTGGACCTCTTATCTTTAGTCCATCATTACTCCTTATTATTAGTTATTAGATTAAATTATCCAATAAAAATAATAATCATCCAATAATTAATAATAAGGGTTCATGATGGACCTCAATCATGAGGTCTACCTTATAATTTACCACATAACACTAGTTGCTCAAGGATGATATCAAATGGTGGGTTTTATGATGAACTTCTTATCTTTGGGTCCATCAGACGCCTATTATTAACCATTAAATCAAATCATCTAATAAAAATAGTAATTATCTAATGGCTAATAATAAGAGTTCCATGATGGACTCAAAACTTGAGGTCCACCTTATAATTTACCGATATCAAACAACCTTTTTTTAAAGAGCTTCCAGACATGCACATGTTATTAATTACCTTCTGAGACTAGACCACTGAAACTGAAGCAAACTAAAGGGTGGATATGATATGTATGGGTCCACCATGAACCTCATTTTATTAGTTGTTGGATAACTATCATCTTTTATTGAATGGTTTGATCTAACGAATAATAATAGATGGTCCATGATTGATTCAAACATATAAGGTCCAACATACAAGCTATCGAAAACTTAACATAAAGCATAGAGCAAATTGATCTGAATACATCAAACCAAAACACAACCAAAATTCACATGCAACCATGCCTTCCAAAAGTCCTCGCAAACCAAGTGACATCATCCAAGGTCAACCTCTCAAGCTAAATTTAGCACTATAGACCGTTTCATGTGCTACCTGCACATAATGGATTCTTTGAGATTGTGATAATCCATGATGATGATGATGACAACCGAGAAGAAGGAAGCATGTGCTCTCGCAGCTCATCAGAGCTCTTAGTCAAAGGCACTGACCCTTGTTTGGTTCCAATGGTTGAGTGTATTCTTGATCCATATCTCTCAGCTTCATTCCATCATATGGGTAAGTGGATTTACGAGGAAGACCGCCCTCTATTTGAAGTCGCCTTAGATATGTTGTATGGGAATTTCTTGATAAGAACTTTGCACATGAGTTTGTTCAATGACACAATGGTGAATGATTCCCATATGGTGAAATTGGCATTGGAAGACCACAAAGCGGCCTTTGAGGGATTGGAGTCACTTGTGGATGTTGGTGGTGGTACCTGAACCACAGCCAAGACTTTATGAGACATCTCCAAAGTTGAAATGTATAGTGTTTGACCTTCCACAGGTTGTAAGGAACTTGCCAGGAAGTGTAACACCCTAATAATGAACTCAACACGCCTAGAACGTATTCCAGTTGATTATTAGATATTACTCTTTGTTTCAATTTCTTAGATCATATTTGAAAATACTTAATGAAAATATGAGCCAAATTTTTTTTTTTTTGAAAACATAGACAAAACGTGAACCGTGCATAACATAAACGATCATCAATGAAAAGCGTAACATGTAAAAGAATAACATAGACAGAAACATCATATAGGCTCCATAAAAGATCATCCATTAGCACACCATAATTAAACATATCATAATCTACCTACCCATGGAAGGTGAGTTAAGTTTAGTACATCATAGAAAAGCAAATACATAGGAAAGGAAAATACAAAGGAAAACATGTCTACCTAGTGCACCTAAGATAGATAACCTCTAAAACAAAAGAAAGTTATCCTAAGCTAGTAGTGGTTTGCACACTAAAGGTCCTCCAAGCGGTCTCCGGTTGGCCCTGAAAGGCGGAATATAACCGATCCATGAGTGAAACTCATCGGAGGGGGCACACGAGATGGCTGAACATGGGCTCCACCCAGGGGTGCATGGATGGCCTCCGTGCCAACCTCGCTAGTGATCGTCCCTCACTACCCTCCCTCATTATGGGGAGTGGGGCAGAGCTCTCGAAGTATATCTGGGTGCGAGTCCTCCATGGGTCAGTCTCGAATGCCTCAAGCGAGGAACATAATATGGGAAATCATGAACAACGGATGCCTGTGGCGTACGTGCGAAGGATCCTCTCGTTGTGAGTATGCGCACGCTCAAAAACCATGTCATCACCGTACGAGGAGGTCGGAGAGAAACGGAGCTAGGAACAAGGTGTGCAAATGGCGTCCCACCAACATAAAGACTCTGACGAAGCAGCATCCCTCAAACTGGTAAGACTGATGCTCGGGTCAAAATGAGCCTCCCAAGTAGGGGTGTCAATGAAGAGGACAAACGTCGCTATCGAGAATTTGAAGACATGATGGAAAAAGAGAAGAGGGAGTGAGAATCTTGCTAAAGAATCTCGGAGGGTATCCTCCTATATAAGTAACATCATCAACGTCTCCAGGGACCTCGAGTTTTATTATGAAATAGTGAGTATGCAAAGATCCATTTACTAAGTTCTAAAACATCTATTACAAGACTCATCCATTTTATTATGCGTCTTGTAATGAATGCATCATACTTTATTATGATATGCAACACTTAACCTTATAGCATGCATCTGACTTCATAGCAAACATAATATGCATAGAACATGATTCATGGATGACATTCTTTGATTCACTAGGTGACTTAAATTTGGTTCACTTTCACTCTTAGGGCCACCCTATAACTTTCCTTTTTTAGGGTACTTCTTAGGTTATGACCATAGTCACATCGTCATGTATATACTTATCTCTTTTGATAAGTTAAAGTCCCGACTTAATAAGTATGGATTAGGGGCAAGAATAACCTTTTCATCACCTATAGTTTGATGAGTCTAAAGGATCATTTTCTCATGTTTTTTGTAACGCCCCAATTTTTACTGTAATCTTTACTGTCATTAGAAATTACCAAATTACTTAGGTAAATATTATATAAAATTTGAGACTAAACAATTCTCAATAAAGGAATATAACGTTAGAAGAGAAGTTAGGAGCAATTCGTGCAAGTATTGCAAACCCAAATTTCTGTACGTGTAAAATGACCAAAATGAGGTTATTTTACTCAGAAAATGAGGATCGTGGGCCCCACCCATCCTCAAGGGGATGTTTTGATGTTAATAAGGGATTGTTTGTGTTATGAGTGTTAATAGAGGAGAAGAATCTCAATTTTGAGTTTCGACGCGAAATGACCAAAACGCCCTGCGGTTGTTTTAACCCGATTTTGCGTGCTAGAGCCCGAACCTCACTAAAATGTGTTAAAAGGTGTTTTTAAGCCATGATTAACCATTGGTTAAGCTCGGGTGGTCTCGGGCAATTTTTAAGTAAAATGACCGTTTTGCCCCTCTTTGTAAGTTTTGCAATTTTTGAGATTTTTGATTCGTCTAACGAAACCTAAGCAATATTAGGCTCAAATTAAAGCTTATTAAATTCTAATTACTAATCTAGAGTCAAAATTATTTATTTAGATTGATTAGAACCTAAAATTGCTTAAAACACCCAAATTGCTTAGTAATTCACTTAAGCCCTTAACCGTAAATTCTCTAAATTGCATGAATACCTTGCCTACACCTAAATAATACATGGAACACACAAAATCCTCTTCCACAAGGCTGTAATGCATGAAATTATTGAGTAATAAGTCAGAAAATTATTACACAAAAATCCAAAGAATGAAAACAAAGAATCATGAAAACATGGAAACATGATTCCATGTTTTAAGCCACCAAACAAAATGATTTTCTTCCTTATTTTTTTTTCCTCTAATTTTTGGTCAGATTTCTTTTCTTCCTTTGTCCATTTATGAGCTGCAAAATCTCTATAAATAGGCATGCTTGAAGATAGTTTAGATGCTTGTTCATAACTTACACAAATTCTAGTCTTAGGAGCACCAAAAGCTTTCTTTCTTTCTTTCTCTTGGCCAAATTCTTTCTTCAGCTTTTCAAGGATATTTTCTTCATTTCACTCAAGGAAACCAAGTTCTCTTCCTTTCCTTCAAATCAAATTAGGTAGGGAGTTGTTTTTAAGTTTATTTCTATGTTTTGCTAAGTGTTGTTCTTGGTTCAAAATGATGATTTCATGGATTTTCTCTAGTTTTTCCATTTGGTTTTCTTCTTCCTTTTTCTTTAATCAATTCAGCCATATGGCCTAGGTGGGACTAAGATGATGGCTTGATGATGAGGACCTTGAGGGTGGGTTGTGAATCCATCACAAGTTAGGCCTCTAAAGCTTGAAAGTTCCACTTGATGCAAAACTTTAAAGAATAATATTTTTATGATGTTTTTATGATCTTGAGTTTAGAACTTGAAAGATGTATTTTGCACTTTGTCTTGCTAAGATATATTGGGTTGAATTTATATTTCTCTAAAGTCTTGGAGGAGCTCTAGTAAAGAAATAAAATGAACTTGCATCCATGTTTAAGTTTATGCCTTGCATAACCATGTTTACTTTCTATGTCATCACTAAATTCTCAAGAATGAATAAATGAACTTGCATATTCATGTTTAAATTTCCAAGCTTGCATTTCATGTTTATGTTTCAAGTTGTCACTTAATCTTCAAAGATAATAAAGAGGATGCATCTCATATTTATTTTATGCTCTCACTTTATTTTATAATGGCTAAAAGAATCAACGCATGACATGTTTATTTTTATGTCATCACCTAAAGATCCTAGAGCTCAAAGACTTGCCCAAATATCACAAGCAAAGAAATAAGATTATTGGAGTTAAAGAATTGATTCTTTAAGAAGTCTTGAGATTGGAGCTTAAAAAGATGTAATAATAATTCTCTTCTCCCTTCTAGTGCGGATTACCGCCGCTCCGTTTCTAAGATTCTTCTCCCTCTTGTCTGCTTCCCTCCTTCTAAGATTCTCTTCTCCTCCACTTGTCCTATGGACTACGCTCAGTTTCTTGCATCATGTTTATATTTCAAGCTCTTGCATCATGTTTAATTTTCAAGTCATCACCTTAAATCTTAAAGATAAAGAAATGGATTTGCATATCATGTTTATAATTCCAAGTTATCACCTTATAATGACAAGATTAAAATGAGGTTGCATAGCATGATTATGATTCTAAGATATCACATAAATCTCTTAAGCTCAAGACTTGCTCCTTTTATCTTAAGTGAGAATTTTAATTATGAAGATTCTTTCAAAAAGAATTAGTTTCTAAAAGAGTTTTAAAGCTTTGTAAGGATTCTACGAGAAACTAATATTTTATGTTCACTTAAAATGTGATTTTATACAATTATATGAGGTTCATGATTCGCTTCTGATATGAGATTAGTACCAATAAATGATGATGATTTAATATGTTTGAAGTTGTGATAATTATGGTTTATTGCTAAAGGAATGATTCTATGCATGTTAGAGATAAAACTAGCTTCCTAAAAAACCGTAAAACAAGATTTCTAGAACTTTAGAGAATGAAATTTATGCATTCTGAGAGCCTTTAGTGACCTTAAGAACCAGATATTATTATGTTTAGATAAGGGACAATGATTCATAATTGGTTTAGTAATTAATTTTAGCATCATAGGGAAAGTCGGTAACGAGAAAGGGTTAAAAACGTAACTTCTAGCAGTAAAACCTTAAGAACAACTTACTGTCTATGCTACCCCATATAGTCTAATAATGTTCTTAAGACTTATAATTGATGGTAATAAATCCCTTAGATGCATAAGTAATTAGTTTGATAATTAAAGTTACCCAACTTTAGAGTTCGGTTATTTAAGGGAGCTTCCTTAGAATTTTAGATGACATCTTTTGATGCTTTGGAATGTCAGTTATATGATGAAGTAATGCCTACTGAGAATTTGATATTATTGAATGATTTCATGACTTGCATGTTATAGTTGCTATTGCAAACAATGAGAATGATCATGCATCTTGATGATTATGATATAACATGCTAAGACTTAATGGTGACTTAAACTTATAAGGAAATGATCCTTTGGACCCATCAGACTATAGGTGGTGAAAAGGTGATCCTGAGAAATTGATCCTTTAGATCCATCAGACTATAGATGGTGAAAAGGTGATTCTTGCCCTAGCCCGTTCTCAAAAGTCGGGATTTTAACTTATCAAAAGGGATAAGTATATGCTAGTGACGACTAGTAAGGTATGAGCTCATAACCTAGATTACTCCCAAAAGGGTGGAGTATAGGGTGGCCTAGGAAAATGATGATGAAAGTAATTTTAAGTCACCTAAGAAACTAAGTAAATGCATTATGTGAATATGATGTTCTACTATGCATAGTATTTATGAGATGATGATGAGAAATATGATGTTCTGCTATGCATAGTATTATGAAATGATGATGAGGAATATGATGTGATTTTATGCATAACTATGTTAATATATATGAAAGGAAAATTTCATTATATACATGACATGCTAAGTTTATGATGCATTATAAGACGCATGATTAAAACGACGAACCTCGGTAAAGTATATTTTCAAACTTAATAAATCAATCTTAGCATGCTCATTATTTCATAATAACCCCGAGGTTCCTGGGGACGATGATGATGACACAATGCATCATGAGGTGAGTACCCTACTGAGATTCTTTTATAAGTTTCTCACTCCCTCTATTTTTTCTTTCCATCTCGTCTTCAAAACAAAAGGAAGCATTCGTGAATCACATTGAGGCTTTCACCTGGTAGCTGAACTTGATCCTTAGTTTCACTCGTATATTTCAGATATCTATCCCTATCCTTGGAGTGTTATTACTAGGTGCCATTAATGGATGTCCTTCCATCCATATATTATTTATGTTTTGTTAGATTGCCTACACCTAGTCTTATTCTGTTGGTAGGCAAACTATCTATGTGCTATGTAATTATGGATGTTATATGATGGAGCCAATATGATGTGTTTTTCATGCTATGTCTGCACGTTATTCGCTTTATTTCGATTATTGTTCACGTTATGCGCGGCTCATGTTTTCAATTATGTTTTAAAAAAAAAAATGGCTCGTAATTTCACTAAGTATTTTCAAAGAATGATAAAAGAATTGAAGCAAAGAGTAAAGTCTAGTAATTAATCAAATACAACCTAGGTGTATTCGGTTAATTATTAGGGTGTTACATTTTTAAGTCACCTTAAGTCTTAGCATGTTATATCAAGATGCAATACATAATGCATAAATATCATAGTTCTTTATATATTTCGAGCACAAGCATTTTCCATGTTTCCAAAGAAACAATAACATGCAAGATGATGGATTCTATCCTTAAAGATCAAGTACTCTCATAGCATCAAATATCACATGAATTCATCATCTCAAATCATCAACACATAATTATTCCCTTAAATAGCCAAACTCCTAAATCGGGTAACTCTAATTGCCAAATTATCTTCTTATGCATCTAAGGAATTTATTATCATCATTACCACTAATTATTTACCTCAAGAACATCATCAATCAAAGTTGGATAACATAGGCAGTAAAAAAGATTTTAATGATTTACGGTGTTCTAGAAGTTGCGTTTTACACCTTTTCTCATTACCGGCTTTCCCTATGATGCTAAAATTAATTCCTAAACCATTTATAGGTCATTTTTACTCAAGTAAACATGGTACAACCTGATTTTTACAAAGTTTAAAGATCCTGAATAGAATGCATAATTCTTTTTCTTAGGAGTTCTAGAAATCTTGTTTTCAATTCTTTTTAGCTACTAGGCTTGCCCAAAGTGCCAAGAACAATTATCACATCAAGTAGCAAAGTATTTAACACAT
Source organism: Dalbergia oliveri (assembly GCA_030441495.1). NCBI lineage: Eukaryota > Viridiplantae > Streptophyta > Magnoliopsida > Fabales > Fabaceae > Dalbergia > Dalbergia oliveri. The sequence continues at coordinate 6,687,731 of JAMLFY010000012.1, read as the reverse complement.
TTAAAGCATCTTAAATAGAATTAAAGGTGCTGGAAAATTAAAGACAAAATTGAAAAGTAACAAGTTCCATAAGCATAAATTAAGGTATTTCTAGTAACTAAGCTTTATACTTAAAAACAACTTCTAAGTTAAGCGATATAATAAATATGCTAGACAAGGAAACATAACCATGAATGCAAGTTCAATTCTTTATTTTAGTGCTCTAAGCCTCTTAGAGTACTCTAAATCACATCTCAACTTTAAGGTTAAGATAGGTAGACTTTGAGATTAATTATTAAGTGATAACTTGGAAAGTAAATATGCTAGGTAAGGAAATATAAATATGAATGTAAGTCCATTTCTTTATTTTAGTGCTCTAGGCCTCTTAAAGTATTTACTCTAAATCACATCTCAACTTTAAGGTTGAGATAGGTAGGCTTTGATATTAATTATTAAGTGATAATGCATGCTTCTTCATACTTTGTGAAAGCAAAACTCAAGCTCTAGAGGTTTCATTGTGATGAACTCATAGTCATCATCTAGAAACTCTCATCATCAAGCTATCATGAGAGACCAACAAGGCCTTGAAGGCCGAAATGCATAAGAAAAGAAAAAGAAAACCGAAATGATGTAGCATAGGGAATCCATCAAAACATCATTTTAAACTAAGAACAAAGCTTAACAAAGCAAGGAAATAACTTTCAATACAACTCCCTACTGAAGGTTTGTTTTTTTTGGAGGTGAAAAAGACTTGATCTTGAGGGAAGGATGAAAGAAAAATCTTCCTTAGAGCTTGGATGATGCTTCGGCCAAGGAGGAAAAGAAAGGAAGAAAGTTGTGTTTTCTTGAGTTTGATCTTTCAAAAAGTAAGACTAAGTGTTTAGGAAGTAGTGGATGGTTGAGGGTGGTGGTTCTTTGTGAGCAATAAGAAGATGAAAAAGATGAAGAGAACTCTTGAACTTTGAGAGAAAAAAAAAAAGAACTTAGAATTACTCTTTGAAGCTAAACTTGGCAAAGGAACAAAATGTAACTAAGTTCATCCAAGCATGGTATTTATAGAAAACAAAATCAAGGATGAAATGGTGGAGGAGGCCGCGACATTTGCAAGGCTTTGGGGGGGAATATCTCATTAATTTGGTCATTCAAAGGTATGGTTCAAGGCATGATGGAGTATGGTTCAAAGCATGGTCCAAGGTATGGCTTAAAGCATGATTCTTTGTGTGTAAATAAATCAACATGTGATGAATCATGGATGAGTGGCTTCGGCCATGTGCAGCCAATGGGGAGGAAATTTTGTCATCTAATTGTGGTTTAGAGGTGTGTTTAGATGTATCACTAATTAGGCTTTTAATTAGGAATTTGTAAGTAAGTGTTTAGGCAAGGTAATAGATAATCAAGGGTATCAAGGCATGATAAAGGAGTTAGTCTTGCTTCATTAGTGAAATAAAACTCATTTTATATAAAAACCATTCACAAACACAATTCCTTAATTTAAGAAATTGGAGAGAAAATACTATTTAAGATTCCATAACATGGAATCTTGATTTTTAAGACAAAGATTAAAGTGTATCTAAGCAATTTTAGGTTCTAATTAATCTTAATAAATTATTTTGACTCTGGATTAGTAATTATAACTTACTAATTTTTAATTAGAGCCTAATGTTGCTTAGGTTTTGCTAATTGTATCATTAGGCCCAAAATACACATAGCTAGGGGTAAAACGGTAATTTTTCACAAAAACCTCTCGAGGCTACCAGAGCTTAACCAGTTGTTAAACATTGCTTAAAAACATCATTTAAAACCTCTTGGTGAAGTCCGGGTTCAATCGGCACTTCATTCGTGAAAATAGCCGCGGGGCGTTTTGGTCATTTTGCATTTCGAAACTCAAAAATGAGATTCTTCTACTCTATTATTACACATAACACATATAATCCCCTCTCATCATCAAAACGTCTCCTTCAGGATGACGGAACTGCGAATCATTTTGGTAAATGACCTTAGAGGCATTTTGGTCATTTTTACGGAAAAACCAGGCGTTACAAGAAGTAACAATTTGAGCTTTGTTGGTGGAGACATGTTCAAGTCCATTCCCAAGGCTGATGCAGTTCTTCTTAAGGTATGTATATAACTAATCTCCCGTTTTGAAATATCTTCTTAATCGTGATTGATATCAAGAAGATGACTGAGAAAGTCCTAAATTACTCCTAATCATAGAAAAAATTTAGATGTATTTTATTAAATTATCATTACTATTTACTTTTTTATTTTTTAATTATCTCTCAATATATATTTTTCACTTGATCTCTCAGGGATATAATTGAAAACATAATTAATATTGCTTAGATTTCTTAAATTGGAGGGTTATTTAGTGTGTTTGGATCTTTAAAAAAAATAAAAAATGAGTTGATTATAAATTTATGGATTTCCTTTTTTTTGGTTTTTGAAATCCTAATAAAATTTCATAAGATTTGTGTGGAATTGAATTGATTTTAAATTTAAAGGCAAACCAAATCAATTCTTTTTCATTCTTTAACCGTTCCAAATACAAGTATATTTTAAACAAAAAATGAATCTTTAAATCAATTCAATTCCATTTTCTATTTAATCATTTCAAAGATCTAATTTACTAATCAAATTAATTCAAATAATTTCAAATCATTTTCGTTTTTCCATCATTCCAAACATCACCTTTGTGAGGAAAAAAAAGTTTGGAATTGAACATTTATTTCAAAACGGAGACTTCATCAAAATTCTAAGTATATTATTCAAACTGTGTATCGTCACCTTAAATCAAATCCATTTTAATATTACGTCCTCCAATAAACTCCAAAAACATTGGTCAACATATGTGTCGTAGGGTGATGGAATAAGAATTTATCTATAATTTATCTATAATATTAATATTTCATACTCTTTTATGAATAAAAGTTTTTTAGGTATCACAATAAAAATGATTTAGAATTCACAATTTTTAAAAATTTAATCAATAATTATTTTTAAAAAAATAAAATTATAATTATGACATATTATTAGAATATCATTGACAATCATTAGTATTTAATAGCAAGATTACACTACAAAAATTAAATATATTTAAAAATTATCTGTATTAATTACATTTATAATACTAATATTCAACACTCATTTAGGTTTTTTAGGTGTAACTTTCAGAATAATTTAGATCCCACACATTTCATAACTTTAATAATTAATATTTTTAAAAAAATTATAATAATAATTATTATATATCATTAGTTTACTATCATTAATTCATATAATTTCAATATTTATAACAATCATTTTTAATATTTGGGCAATTTATGTTGACATCTACATGGTGAAAAATATTGTATATTATTTTGATAACCTTATATATTGGAGTTATTTAAAATAGTTAATGATAAATAAAATAAAATAAATAATCAAAAGTAATTTTAAATTATATAGTTTATTTTTAAAAATATAAGTGTTTGGAAAAAGTTTAAATCAGATAAGTTATGTTACTTTACTTATATACTCCTAATTATCAATTAATTAATATATAATATTGATTAATTATTGTATAATTCTTACACCTATTGATAAAATGATAACATACACACACACACACACACTCACACACATATATATATACATACACTGTAATATGATCCATTATATTTAAATCAATATATTTGTTAATTTATAATATTTGTTATAAACAAGAAATTTAACCTTGATATATTAAAATGAGATAAATGACTCATTACATAATAAGAGTATTCACTATAATTATTTATCAGTTTTATCTTATAACTCTTTTACTATTTTTATTGGTTATTTTTGTTTTAGCTTTTTCTTATTTTAGCCTTTTTTTTAGTATTATATTTATGGTCTACGTTAGTTATCACTTTTACATAATGACATTTATAAAAATTAAAAGATAATTTTAAAAATATTTATAAAGATAAAAACTAAATTTTTAATATTCATAAAAGTCAAATACATATTTTAATATATTTATATAGAGCTTAAATTCAAAATGATAGAGACCAAATAGTTTATGAAATTATAATTTTCTTATTTAATATAAAATTGAACCTTATTTATCAAGCTAATATGATTTTAAGTTTTTTCAAATTATCCTTAAAAAAATGATAAATTCATGTGCTAAGGTTATTGAAAACTTTTTTTTTCATTTTGGAAGCTTAATATATGAATAGAATTTATAAAAAATTTCTTATACATTTCCTAATCAATAAATTTATTGTAGGTGTAAAGGAAATTACTGAGTTAGCGCCTAAATCAGCTAAGGAAACTCTTTGTTACATTATTAGTGACAAACACAATGAGCATGCCATAATTTGTATGGGAGAATGTTTGGGAACTTTAAGAAGATGAAATTTTATAAAGAGAAGTATATTAAGGAATTAATGTAGGTTTTAAAATGTAATTTAAATTTTTTATCAATGATTTTAATATTATATTTTCAAATTTTAAAGGCAAATATTATATTTTTTAGAATAAGTGGAGAGTTTAATATTGTCATAAAAAAATTATTTTTTGTATATATTTCTATTTCAAGTTCATAGCTAAAGAATTTATCTTTAATTGAAATTGAAAAGTTATTTAATTCAAATGGAAGGTCTTTGAAAGAGTTTAAATTTAAGTCATACCCAAATGATTCTCCACCCAATTAATTTCAAAGTTATCTCTTAGCTGAAGAGTTAGAATATGATAGAGAGCAATTATCTGATGATTTTAAAAAATACTTATCATCAATAAATGAAATTCAGAGGATAATTTATGATAATATAATGGACTAAATAACCACTGAGAAATGTGATTTTTATTTTGTATATGGTTATTGAGGAACTTGAAAAACATTCATTTGAAGAATATTTACTAAAATGACACAGAAGGAAATGAGGTGTAATTGAAATCATGTAAATTAAATTTATTCATTATTTTTTATTATTTAGAAATTATATTTTATGTTTTTATAAATTAAATATTTTAATTTACTAAAAACATATAAATGACTAGGATTATTAAAAAATCATTCAAGCGAGTACCCATAGGGATTACCTGAAAAAAAAAAGGACGAGAATAAAAACATATTTAGTTTTCACAAGGAAGGGATGGAGTCACCATTTATTAAACGTGATGGGGACAATGAATAATGTCTGTGCACGATGGAGATATGACAATTCCCCATTTATATAAATTATTTATTTATATATGTGTGTGTGTATAAAAGAAAATCTTCACACACATTCTTTTTTAATTACTTTTATTGAATTTGCATTAAGTATATATTTTTATTTTTTAATTTAGATTATATTGCATTAGTAGTATTTGTTACTTTATTCCTTTTAAAATATCTATAAATTTTGGACAAATACAGGTATTAAGAAAGAAATAATTGACATTGGTAATTGAATAAAATATAGTGAATGTAGTAATGTATCCCTACATATTAATTAATATAGCATACTAATATTAAATGGAATACTTTGAAAATATGAAATTAATTTGGGGTAGCAATCAATGAAAAAAAATTAATGCTTTATTGAAACACAAAATTGACAGATATTGTAAAATATAAAGTTATTTGAAAGTGAACAGATATTTTGAAAGAGAATAAGTATTATACATATTTTGTTTTGAATATCAAAATACTTTTTTATTTTTTTCAAATTATTTTAATACATCCGCAAATACCCTGTATGTATTCAAAGCCTAGTGAAAATGGGAACAGGGAGTGACAAAAATGGAGATGGAAACGGGGACAAAATTCAAAATGAGGACAAAGTGCAGAAGGGATATCTCTCTCATAAATACCTATTATCATTCATATTAATGGTATATGATATTATAAATATATTCACTTATTTTATTTTATTATTAATCAATTTCAACTATTGAAACGTACAAAATTTTTATAAAATAATTTTTTTTTATTATTAAGTAAATATCATCTATTAAAATTTTCTCAATCTTATAAATATTATATTAAAAAATATATATAAAATAGAATGATTCATTTTATATCTATACTCTCGCTTATACAGGTCGAAGCTTGCTCATTCGGAGTGCATCAAGTGGCTCTCGAAGCTATCAGAATCAGAAGCACATCATTGAAAAGGGAAAAAAAATGGTACACTACCACAAGAAGGGTGCACAAATGGAAGAGGGAAAGGGACGAGTATGTGTTGCAGCCTTGCAGGAGGTACAGGGTTCGTTGCTTCAATTATCATCAAGAGACTCCTTCAGGAAGGTTACTCTGTTAGTACTACTATTAGATCTGGTCCAGGTAAGATTTCCATTTTCATCATCCTTTTTTCTTAAATCAAGTAAGAATAAGAGAGAATTTTTATTTTTCTTAAATCAAGACGTAAAAAAGATAGAAAAGGAGAAATAAATAAGTTCTATCTTATTCAAATGTTAAATAATTCATTACATGTTGTTATCTCCATCAATTACACCGGTTTATTATTAAGAGATTAGTTTGGATATATTATACTAGTATAAGAGAATTTTATATAAACATTCAATCGCTTATAACTATTTGTAGAAATTTTTACATATGTTGCTAGAGTATCAGGTACGTATGCTCTATATTTAATAATAAAATAATATTTTAAGTTAAAACTCACCTCTAATTTTTACTTCTATTCAAAATATCACTTTATTATTAAATATAGAATACATCTCAAAAAATATGTAAGAATTTCTCCACCATATATAAGAGTTTATATATAAGAGAATATATAAGAGTTTTTTAAAATTGATGTGGTAAAAATTTTCTTATCTCATCAATTATGGAAGACAAATAAACAACATAATTCAGAATCAACATGCTAATTATGATGAATAGTAACATAAATTATCAATAATTTGGCCCTGTTGAAATTCTAAATATTAAAATTAATCTTATGTCCAATATTTTTTAAAGACTAAACTATATAATATTAATTTCGAAGTATTAAGATTAAAAAGAGATATAAAAATGTTAGCTTGGTCAAGCTCTTCTAGAGCACAAGTTTAAATATTCCAAAAATAACGGCAACCATTTTAGACTAGGCACATCACCAACCTTTTGGTACTCTCGTGCAGTAAACAAACAAGACAAGAAAACAAATAAAATAAGACATAGAAAACAAAATTTCCCCTCATCACATATTTATTTGTTTATAAAATTTGAATTTAGGATATTTATTTTTTAATAAAAAATTTTCACTAATACATAATACCTATTTGAACACACAAAAAGTTTATGTCTATTGCGGATTTACGTTATCACCATCGGATGTAATAATGATTCATATCTATCCATTACATTTAATAATAATAAAATAGGTATCCAAATAAATATAAACTTTTTAAATATTCAAATAGCAATACTCAATAAGAAATGACCAGTGAAACTCTACTCTCTATAAATTTTCTACATGATTTTCTGGTAAAAATGTCTTCTACGAAAAAAGGAGGAAATATTTTTTTAGTCATAACATTTTGAAATTGACATTAGTTTGATTTTGAAAGAAATAAAAAATACAACAATTTAATCTTAACATAAAACTTGACATTAATTTTATTTTTCTTATAAAATTATCAATAATTGTCCTTACAATTCATCATAGTTAATTGAGTTATATTTACTTTTACGTTTTTTTCTTGAAGGATAAGGGGAGAAAATTTTTGCATTGTCAAATTGAAAATAATTAAAAAAGAGAAACTAAATAAAATATTAAGGTTAGTCAGAGATATTGTTAATAATATTTAATTTTATTTATTTTTTACTTTTAAGTTGATGAGATAAAAAAATGTCTTCCTTAATTTGTCAATGAAGACACATAAGCACACAATATTGTTAGCTAATTTAGAAAATCAACTCTGCAAGTATACCAGGACACAAGTAATAAAATATAAGTATGAGATTATCATTTCCACGAGAACTAAGAACAAATATCAGTTCATTTAGGTATGTTATTGTTTAAGCAGTTAAAAAAAGTTATTTAAATTAATTCTAAACACTGATCAAATTAAAATAGAAAGTGAAACAATTATTAAGGGCTGATATCATCAAAGTTCCTAGCTTTACATTACCCAATTGACATATTCATTTCCTAATAATATTATTTTGGACTACTCATTATTAATAGTTATGGCTCGATTTCTCCATACTAAAATCCTCCTAAGATAAATCAAATAGTTAATTTATTGTACTATTTTAAATTTATCCTAAAGATTTAGAACAATTTCCCAAAGATAACACAAATAAACACTTCTATTAATAACCGCTTTAATTCAACCTATGTTAAATTCTAGTTTGACTTATTATATAAAGTATAATTCCTTTTGACAATATAAAACTATACAATAGTTAATGGGTAATCAAGTCAAAAATAATATTAAGATTAGTAGAAAAATAATAAATATATTAAAAGAAAATTTAATAACAAAAGATATGCAAAATCAGCTCCCTAATAAGAATCCATCTCCCTAATAAAACGTTAAACCTTGGAGTCATGATCGAGCACAAATCCTTGACCTATGTGTCTCCTTAAATTGTCGGCTCTCTTCCTCTAAAACTACATATAAAATCTGAATTTGAATTTTTTACTACTTTCTCCTTTACTCTAGGTAAATCTTCCCATATCTCCACACATCTTTATCCCGAACTTCTTCTCATTTGTTCAAATTTTTATCCAAATCTTTATTCAAATGGTTTCTTCAAATCATTAAATGATTTTATTACATTTTTTTTCTATAACAAAAACAAAATTTTTGAGAATATCTATCAATTAAATCCAAAAACTCAAATTAAATGCAAATCAAAAGATAATTTCACTAATAGCAAAAATATTTTGAATTTACTCAAAAAATTATAAGATTTAGGAAAAAATATGAATTAATTAACTAGCAAATATGAGAAAATAAGATAATAACACAATTATCAAACATTGCTCAATCAAATTAAATGACTGATAATGAAAGTTGTTGCTAAATTGTTACGTTGAAAGGATGAAATTGATATCAAATTTTAAAATATTAGGACTAAATTGATATAATTTTTTAAAAAGTAAACTGATATTAATTTCAAGATATTATATTTAAAAGCCACTATGATTGGGCTAGTGGTAAGAGGTTTGGATAAATTGTATGAGATCATATATATGTTCAAACTTCAATGCAACTAATCTACCAAACAAAAATATTATGATTAAAAATAATATTAATTAGTAACAAAATATATCAATTGTGACGACTATATAGAGCTGGTTATATAGGCTACAATATATGGGTTGGTCCATTCAATCCGCAATCTGCATGGGTTAGAACTAAGTGATTTCCTAACTCGTCAAATCATGGGTTTTTGGGCTACTCCACTCAATTCAGGACTAAACATGCTGATAGAGTTAGAGCAACCTATTAACCCGCATGTTCTTTTATTTTTAAATAGAAAGTTCATGTATATTTAGAGGTGGGTATGCGAAAAGCTTTAGCCTGGTCTATGATGGACCACAATTCCTGGCCAAACCAGGCTAGTTTGTTTCATAAATGGATTTGATTTTAGCCTAGTCTTGTCCGCCCCGCATAAGCCTTCGAGTCAAGGATCAGTTAATGTAACCCATTTTTTCGCATTTTTTGCCTGGATCCATTGACAAGTCCTTTTTTCATTTTTTTTAGGTTTTTATACCCTATACTATATTATATTTGTATATTTATATTTATAGGATATTTTACTTCGTAAAATATATATACACATTTTTCATTATAGGATCCAAAATATTACCAATCAAATATGCATAACTCCTGAATCATAAAAAATAGTGAAACTATAAAAGAATACAAATTAACAACTACCAATAATCAAATACCAAATATAAGCAAATTAAATACCAAAATCAGCAAATCAAATACCAAATACAAATATAAAAAATGATATAATAAATCAACTCACCAAAATCCATCCATCAAAAACATAAATAAATACAAATAAAGTATTCTCTCACTTATGGCTAGCGTGTTAGTCCACAAACTCGTAGGCCAGGCCCATTTAGCTTGTGTGTTAAGTGGTACAGATCAAAAAAGTCCATGGGTTTGCGAACTAAAAATTTTCTAATCTATTTTTAGTAGATTGTGAGTTAAATTGATTTCGCGAATCGCAGCTCATATACCCAACTCTATATATATTTACAAAATAAAAGATAAATTTAAAGTATTTAATTTCAATGTTTTAAAAGTATTTTATACTATCATCTAGTCAAAATATTTTATATGTATAACTTTTCAAGTAACATGTGGGAAAGCCAACAGGAATAACTTATGTATCTAAATATTATTGAATGATTGTGTAAAAAACTTTTACTCTGATTTATACTATTAATCATAGAAATTAAATCCATATTTAAATTAATAAGATTTCCTAACTCAACTTGTAATTATATCTCATTGGCAACTGGTAATGACAAGTAGTGCTCCTTATTTTAATTCTAATACATTTTGGACGATGATTCAATTCTCATCTACCCAACTAACCCAAGGTTTTTTGGGAGTTTATATTTAAATGGTAAAAAAAAGAATAAAAAAAATCACAGCGGACACGTGACTACTAAATGAGAGCCATTTACCTTCATTTAGGTAGTACTTGGTACCTGTCTCAAAATAGTGAAGACAAAGATAGTAGAAATAATAGAGATAATGACATAAAAAATATTGTGTTTGTATTGTATTTGATATTGGAGTAGAAGATATAATAATTGTCTCTGGATTTTATTTAAAAACATAGGGACAAATAATAAATATATAATAAAAAAACATTATATACCTTGCCAAACCACCATCAGGCGGGACTGCCAATTGCCACAGCCCATTGCAGGCTTTCACTTTCAAACTACTGTCGCACCACCCATGGTGATGAGAACATATAGGGAAATATTAACATATATAGGAGTATTATTCGAAGAAAAATATTAAATTTTTATTTCCATATTTTATTCCAAATTTTTAGAGATAAAGAAATTTTTTATATTTTTATCTTGGGAACAGCCTGTCTTTGTTTCCACTATTAAATATATTTATATCTCTAATATATCTACGGAGAACGCCGGCAAACGCTACCTTAATTATGGTTCCATATTGGAGCAGCGGCCGAGTACAAATCATAAGATAGCGTACTTAAATGATCCAAAAAAAAATTGCATAAATAAAAAATTTTCATTTATCTGAGAATTAATTCTAATCCCTGTAACTGATTCCGAAAGCAACCATGCATCTAAACATGTTAATATTGCATCCATTCAAGTTGATGACCCTTTGAACGTTATTTTAGGGTGCTCAACATGAATCCAAACACACTCTATAGCTAGGCAAATAGGGCTGCTGAAGGCCGATAGCGATAGTAAATCATGGTTCTGTTCATGCCAAAAAAAAAAAATCATGGTTCTGTTTTATAGTATTCAATAATTAGCAAATAACAGCATAAACTCTAAAATTAAAAATAATATTAACCTAATTGTTAAGAGTTGTTGTACAAGAGAATAGAGTATTATATATATATATATATATATATATATATATATATATATATATATATATATATCATTCTTGTAACGAAGAATTATACGTTGTGTGTACATTTGTTTTTTCTGGTCTTTTCTACATGAAAATAAATAATTTGAAACAATAATATAATTTCAACACTCAATTTTTTCAAATATCCAAATACTCTATCCATAAAACACATGAATATCACTATTTAGTTTTTCTCTAAATTTTTTTTATCACTCATTTCACGTCTATATCCATAAAGGTTTAAATAACAATTTCTAATTTGAAATAACAAATGACTGACGAATGGAGCCTTGGGAAATGGATGTTGGAATAATTTTGTGGATTAACATAAATCAATGATGAATTTAATTTTGGACCCAAATTAATTTGATGTCAAACAATTATAATTTGTTGTTTAAGCCCAATGATTTGTGACCATTGTTGCTATTGGGCTAATTATTGTTAAGACTGTTTATTGTGGGTATGTTTATGGGTCTTGTGCATGGGCTTACTATGATGGGTGGCCAACACTTTACTAACAAGGAGAGGCCTCCTCCTATATATAGGGTGCTTGGTTGCCCCATTGACACCATGACACAGAAAACCTATTATGGAATAGGAGGAGTAAATCTCTTGACTTTCTCTATTGAATTTCTCTCTAATCTCTTGCATTTGTATTTTGTACGTAGGTTAGGAGTGATGAATCTTCTTCCTCAAACCCTTCCTGGTAACTCTAATCCAATTTTCTAGTTGTTATTACACATGCCATATTCATGATTAAATCAATCATATGGGATATAGGGATTTCATCTGTTGTTTATATATTCTGATATATATGAAATTCCTTCAAGTGGTATCAGAGCCAAGCTTAATTCTGATATGGCTGATGGTATATTCCAGATTAGGTGTTTATAATGATGAATTTCGTATTTGTGTGAAGCATAATATACCAATTTAGGATTTTGTGATTTTGCCAATTAATTTCAAAATTTATTGAGGGGTTTTGCTACAGATGATGTTATGAGAAAATCAATATAAAGATCATATGGAACAGATTATTGTATAGAGATAATTTCGTTTTGAAAAATATGAACTCAAACATAAACCCCGATTTCGAATTTGAAAACCCTCTAGCCATATATACGTGAAATTGTTTTGATTATCATAGGGCTTTTATAGAGTATGAAATTTCGAACCTATTAACACCAAAATCATGGATTTTCGTTAAGAATTGAGAGAAATCACCAAAAAACCGAGACTACCCACTTAGTTCTTCGGAATTTTATGGAATTTTATAGGCCATTATTCGACACACAATTATATGGGTTTTGTAGAGAACTGAAAGACGAATCCATAGACACTAAATCACTCGATTTCGTTGAGAATCGAGAGATATATTGCTCGACCCGTTTCGCGCAAAGGGTCGCAACCCGTTCAGACCAAGCTCAAGGTTAGGGACGATGAACAGGATGCAATGAACAGGACGCGAATGAACAGGAACGCGGACTCCACGAGCGGGCTTCGCGTGCGCGTGGAGCCCATCTGGGCCCGTTTTGGCCCAATTTTTTTTTTCATTTTGGGGTTTTTGATATTTTAAAATTATTGGTGATTTTTATTTATTTTTCGGTATCAAAAATAATTATTGTTAATTTTCTATTGTATAAATTGCTTAAAAATATTTGATACTCTCCTAATTTTGGTCTAAAATTTTTGTGCATATTTCTGACATTATTGGACATATTATATTTAGCACACTCTAGATTTGGTACCGTTTGGTTAATTAAATAATTTTGTGCTATATTATGTGCATATTATTGATTATTGTGATTATATCATATTGCTATTATAAAATTGTGATATATATATTTATGAGATATGCTATTTTAGACCATTTTGTACTATTATTGGGTATTTTTCATAGTTGTGAGCTCGCCTTCGCCTACGGATTGTGATAAAATACTATTATATGAAAATTATTGTTAATAATATGGCATTAGAAATTATTTTAATAATGTATTTGCCCTATCGGTTTGTCCTTGTTGATATAGTTCCTAATGATTGATAATTATAATTTTAAAGTTTTCAATATCATCTCGATATTACAATTGCATAAGGTGACTTTATTGTTGTTATAAACTCTATTTCATTTATACTCTGACTTGATATAGTTTAGCTATATATTGTGTTGGGTATTTTTATATAATTGTGATATCACATTCTAAAAGCAATTGTGATAAATGCTATTTGTTGATAATATCATATCATTTGTTCTGATAGATTTTCTTTGAGAATTATAAAATATACCATTTAAGTATTGTGTTGTGTTATGTGCCAAAATGAATTTTTTTAAAATTTTAGTTGTTTCTTTTAGTATTTTGGAATTATTTAATTTGAATTTCAAGATTTTATGATATTGAAATTTGAGACATTATTGAATTCCAAGATGGAAAATCTTGTGGATAAAAGTGAGATACTTTCATATTAATGTATTTTGGCTATTAAAGTATTATTTTTGTCTCTTTTATAAATTTTGGAACATTGTTGTTATGTGCAATATTCTTCTAATGTTGTTTTGAGAGTTGTTATTTAAAATATTTTAGCACATTTTCATGAATATTTTATATTTTACATACTCTAAGAGTTAAAATATTGTGCATATTATGAAATAATTGTTGTGGGATTTTACATAATATTATGAGAGTCCTTTACAACCTTTTGAAACTATTGTTGGGCAACTTTCATAATTTTGAGATCGCCTTTCAGAATCAATTGTAATAAAGTGCTATTTGTGAAAATTGTGTATTATGTAATTTTAAAAATTATGAATTATCTTATCCAATATTTTATATCATGTTCCATATGGAAAAATATAATTATGTATTGTAGTTTTTTTATGGGAAACTACAATTGTTTGATTTAGTTTAATATTGTTTTAAATTTTCCCTTGTATAAAGTTTAGGAACATGATTATAGTCTTTTCTCCTATATTATATTGAATAATTCTTTTGTAAAATGTTGTCATATAATTTATGCAGTCCAAGTGGGAGAATATTTGATTTTGTATGAATTGTATGGACTTGCATAAATTAGTATTGGATTTAATTTGAAAATCCAAAAATTATTATGTGTAAAAATATTATAACACATTGTGATTTCAAAAATATTGAGTTTTGGTTGTTTTCGCTTATGTAAAATTTGTTATGGTCTTAATATTATTTGATTTTGACTAAAATTCCACTTGACATAAAGAGAAAGTTGTTTTGAGGTGGCGTTATACACCATTATGAAATAAGAAAATAATTATGAGTTTAAGAATCTCTTTATGTTTTGTTTTACAGCCAATGTTGTTTTATTTTGAGGGAATTTTAGCTCACAATCTTATACTTGTTGATTATTGTGTACTCTTCTGGATATTGTGACTATTTTCTTAGATATATTCAAAATTTTGGTTTTTGCCCCTATTTTGGCTGTACAAGTTTAACCTCTGTGGGTAATTTAAGATTATTGCCTTTTGAATAATATTGCAACTATTGTGGCATTAAGAGTTATATTGATAATGAACTTTCCCTTCGGTTTGTTTTTATTGATATAATTCTTAATGAGTTGATAATCATGGTTTTAGAGTTTTCAGTATCCTCTGGACTAGCTCTAACGACATGATTTTATTGTGTATGAGCATTAGCTCCTGAATAATATTAGGAGTAATTACTTATTCGTTGGGCAATTTGGTAGCAATCCAATATTTATAAGCCTTTTACAAATATTGTTGGATTATATAGACAGTGGACATACCCTTTGGTATGACATTATCTAATATAATTTTGTGTTGGATTGTAAATATTGTTGGGTTATGTAGATAATGAACATACCCTTCGTGTGGCATTATTTGACATAATCATTGGATAATAGAGAAAATAATTTGAATTAAATTGTTTAAGAATTTTATATTATTGTTATTAATTTTCTCTATCATGTTAGAGAGTCTTGTATATTGTGATTCGGACCTTCGCGGATTACAATGATACAAGAACTCTAGTTCAATTAATCGCTCAATTAATTGAACGTGAGAAAACCAAATTAATTTTATACTCATTATAATATTCTGTTATATGGTTTTCTCTTTCCTTTGTTGTTTTGTCATTGCTGTATTGTGTAAGACCTATATAAAGGACATTGTTGAGTCTCTTGGATTATCTCATGATGTTGCTCCCATTAATGTTAAAATTTTGTTATTATGGGAGTTAGAGACTTTATGTTTTGTTATGTCCTTACTGTTGGTTTGTAGGTCTAAAATGCTTCCGCTGACAACTTACTTTGTGCTCAATGAGCATCTAATTATTAGTTTGTGATGACAGAGAGGAGATATTTGTTGTATAATGTCAATTGGACATTGATGATCTCCTCAGATTATTGGCAGAGTATATTTAACAATTTTGTGAGATTCTATTATAAACAAAAATGACTCTGACTCTTGTGTCTCTCTATTTTGTACTTTTGTTGTTAGAGAGAATAATGATAAGTTCAAACTTATATTGAGTACTCTACTATAGAGTTATCATTGATCCCACTACTATTTATTGTACCATTAGAGTATTTTGAAATTTTGTGACCTCTAATGGAAATATTTAGAATATTTTGATATGTTGGATTAGTGGGAGAAGTGTGCACTATTATTATCATTATGTTGTTGCCTTGAGATTAATTTGACAAGTTGTGATAAACTATTCTCGAGTTATTCAGAGCTTATTGTTATTGATCCCTAACCAAAGGCTAGCCATTAAAGTTTATTGTTGGTTACATAACCCGTATGGACATATTGAGGTCTCTTTGGTATTTTGGGTTAGTGGGAGCTAGTTCTCTATGTTTATTGTGACCTCATATGTTATTGCCATTTAACGCAGCAGAGTTATTGATATAATTAGTATAATGGCAAGTTATTGAAATATTTTGGACACATTTTTCAATTTGTTGTCATCCTAGATATTTTGTTAAATCTTAGTATCTTAGCTGGATGCTTATGTTGTCATATTTTGTTGTTATTGTTGCTGTTGATGATGTTACTGTTGCTGTTGTGATGATATTATTTATTGTTGTTAGTGTTGTGCACACTCTTATATTAATGTAGCACATTATGAGACATTTTGGATCAGTCTCATTTTGTTATTTTGCTGAGATTTGTTAGATCTCATTTAGCATCTTGGGCGGATGCTAGGCCATTTTGTTGGGAATTGCTTTTAATCACATATTGATGTATAATTTTGTTGTGCATTCCCATTTATCCATGTACCACATTTTGTTAGGTCACGGGAAATAAGTATCTTACATGTATGATATCAGCACTCCTTCGAGTATGATTTTCTATATTGTTGAGATATTTATTATCCTATTCTGGACCATTTGTTGAAAGTGTTTATATGGGTTTGACATCTTGTTACTCCCACATATTGTAAATTAATTTGGGTATTGTTTTATAATGTTTTGATTTATGTTATCCAAGTGGGAGATTGTTGGAATAATTTTGTGGATTAACATAAATCAATGATGAATTTAATTTTGGACCCAAATTAATTTGATGTCAAACAATTATAATTTGTTGTTTAAGCCCAATGATTTGTGACCATTGTTGCTATTGGGCTAATTATTGTTAAGCACTGTTTATTGTGGGTATGTTTATGGGTCCTTGGTGGGCTTTACTATGATGGGTCTTAGCCCACTTTACTAACACAAGGAGAGGCCTCTCCTCCTAACCTATATATAGGGTGCTTGGTTGCCCCATTCGACACCATGACAGAAAACTATTATGGAATAGGAGGAGTAAATCTCTTGACTTTCTCTATTGAATTTCTCTCTAATCTCTTGCATTTGTATTTTGTACGGGTTAAGGCTTATGAATCTTCTTCCTCAAACCCTTCCTGGTAACTCTAATCCAATTTTCTAATTGTTATTACACATGCCATATTCATGATTAAATCAATCATATGGGATATAGGGATTTCATCTGTTGTTTATATATTCTGATATATATGAAATTCCTTCAATGGAATCACTCATATATTAATATTGATATTATTAACTCTCATTCACTGGCTGCTAAATGGTGTGGTTGGTGAGAGAGGTACAGAACAAGAAGTTGAGGAATATGCCACTATTGTGTTCAACGTAGTGGCCGTCTTTGTTGAATATCAAGGTAAAGTAGCTTTCAATAAAAAATATTTTACACAAGAACTCTTTTCATATTATTTTATCTTACTTCAATTAAAGAACATCTTACGCTTCTTCGTTTGATGGAACACATAATCCCTTTTTTGTTTCCCTCAAAAGATTATCCTAAATCGGGCAGTTTTCCTCCCTAACTTAATTTTTTTTTATACACTAAAAGATTATCCTAAATAATTATCATCCTAATTTAGTCTCTGACATGAAAATGGGAGTTTAAATATTAGGTAAATAATTTTCATAAAGAAACAATAAAATTTTTATATTTTCTCAATAAAAAAAAATCAAGTATGTACATAATTTAAGTAAATCAAATTCATAAAATATCTAGTTGTTTCGATTAAAGAAGAAAGGTAGCCATCATTCTTAACTTCAGTCAAAATTCTAAGAATATTATTCAAACTGTGTATCGTCGCTCTTAAATAAAATCCATTTTAATATTACGTCCTCCAATAAACTGCCAAAAACATTGGGTCAACATATGTGTCCTAGGGTGATGGACCAAGAATCTACATATACACGAAGCTCTCTCATTCGGAGTGCATCAAGTGGCTTTTGAAGCTATCAGAATCAGAAGCATATCATTGAAAGGGAAAAAAAAAGGGTACACTGCCACAAGAAGGGTGCAGAAATGGAAGAGGGAAAGGGACGAGTATGTGTTACAGGAGGTACAGGGTTCATTGCTTCAATTATCATCAAGAGACTCCTTCAGGAAGGTTACTCTGTTAGTACTACTATTAGATCTGGTCCAGGTAAGATTTCCATTTTCATCAGCCTTTTTTCTTAAATCAAGTGAGAATAAGAGAGAATTTTTATTTTTCAGTTTTACTCAACATTTAAAAAAGATAGAAAAGGAGAAATAAATAAGTTCTATCTTATTCAATTGTTAAATAATGCAATACAAGTTATTATTTGTATCACTTACACCGATCTATTATTAGGTTAATAATATTTTAACACCTTATTTAACACTTATTTTATAATCATTTGATGCGATAGCCTTCACTTATCCTTAACATCTATCACATCAAATGATTATAAAGTCCTTTAGTGTTAGAATATTATTACCCTTATTATTAAGAGATTAGTTCTGGATATATATATTTATTAATATAAAAGAATTTTATATAAACATTCAATCACTTATGACTATTTGTAGAAATTTTTATATATAGTACCGGAGTACCAGATGGATATACTTTATATCTAATAATAAAGTGATGTTTAAGTTAAAATTAACCTCTAATTTTCACTTCTATTCAAAATATCATTTTATTATTGAATATGGAGCGCGTCTCAAAAAACATGTAAGAATTTCTCCACCATATATAAGAGTTTAAAGGGATGGATATTAAGGTTAAATATTTTTGTTGATGTAACAATATGAATGCTTACAAGTCTGTAAAACTTTTTCCTGAATCAAAATTGAATTCATGTTATAAACTTACAATTCCGTTAAACAAGTTCTTCTTGCTGAATTGAAATAATTTGTGTTACTAATTGCTTTTGTTCTGTGTTTGGCACTACAGCAAACAGCAAGAAAGATGTTAGCTTCCTCACAAGTTTACCCGGTGCATCTCAAAGGCTAAAAATTTTCAACGCTGACCTAAGCAACCCAGAGAGTTTCACTGAAGCAATTGAAGGGTGCATTGGGGTGTTCCACACAGCAACCCCAGTTGATTTCGAAGTAAACGAGCCACACGAGGCAGTGATCAAGAGAAGCGTTGATGGGGCCTTAGGGATATTGAAAGCATGCGTGAATTCAAAGACTGTGAAGCGAGTCGTTTACACTTCCAGTGGCTCTGCTGTTATTCATAACAGGACAGGGGCACTTGACATGGATGAGAGTTATTGGAGTGATGTTGATTTCCTTAATGAGACAAAGCAGTTCTCTTGGGCTTATGGTATTTCCAAGACCTTGGCTGAGAAGGCTGCACTTGAATTTGGAGAGCAGAATGGTTTGGATGTTGTGTCTTTGATCCCTCCCTTTGTTCTTGGACCTTTCATTTGTGCTAAGCTCCCTGATTCAGTTCATACCTCTCTGTCTTTGTTATTTGGTGAGTTCTTTAGTGTGTTAGCTCCTTTTTAATAACTGCTTTTGCTGAAAAATGGGGTGGATTTTTTTTTAAACTATAAATAAGTGAAAATATTGCATGGGGGAAATTGGTTCCTTTGGAAAAAAAATCCAAAAGTCATTGGCAATTTGAAACATCGAACAAATTGGTTCTTCTAAAAGAAAATAAGATAAATTAATTCCTGAAGAATCATGAAAAAAGTCAAATCAATTCCTATACGGTCTAATTTGTCCGATACTTTTAATTGGTAATGATTTTTTTGAGTTTTTATTTTAAAGATCAATTTATCTAGTTATTATTTAAAAAGATTAATTTGTTCAACATAAAATTTAAAAGGGATTAATTTGGGTTTTATCTTATAAATATGCAAGTGACCATTTGGATTTCAATTTGATGATGTGAGACTATATATTGAATATCACACATTTTAGGTCTTCCCGAAATTGATTATGCTCATATATGATGAACATATATGACTACTTTTCAAATAAAATATTCATAACCAAAAGAAATTGATGCTGCAGATGACCACGATCAATTTGGTGCTCTCCTTAGTTTCCCTATAGCACACGTGGATGATTTGGCAAGAGGACACATTTTTCTGCTTGAGCATCCAAATCCAAAAGGGAGATATAATTGTTCACCATGCAGTGTAACCCTCGAAGAGATAGCTGAAATTATTCGTGCAAAACACCCAGAATTTAAAATTCCTTCAAAAGAGTGAGTGACTTATTATTGATTATCCTTTCTATATGAAAAAAAAAAAATTCGTTATTGATCATATGAGTGCCTTTTGATCTCATTGTAACTAGTATTAATAAATTTCTCTCTATATCCCCTAGGTCGATAAAGGAAAAGAAGGGCGAGATTATACCACATTTAAACTCGAAGAAACTCATTGATGCTGGATTTGAGTTCAAGTATGGGACTGAGGAAACATTTGAGGCAGCCATTCAATGCTGCAAGGAAAGGGGTTATCTTAAACCATCAAGTTAACCATGGAATTAATGGAACAATAAAGGGCCTGAGAAGATGATTGGTTGCTTGAAACATGCTTTTATTAACCTTCAATGTGATGGCTTCTCTTTGAATATATAGATTTTATTTTTTAAAAAAAAAATCGTATGGTGTATGGCATGTTGGCCAATGTATGCATAAAGCTTTGATTGTTATCGAAATAAATTAAATAATAAAAATTCCCTTTTTCTCTCTTTTCATATTTTTTTTATGTTAAAGTGCCTTTTCTTTTCCGTTTTCACAAAAATGGTGATGTCATGATAAATGACATGAAGAAAAATGAGCCAAAGATTATATATATTCCAAAATAATTAACGGCAACCATTTTAGACTAGGAACCAACCCTTAGGTCACGAAAAGAAAAGAAAACGAGACAAGGAAAAAAATGAAAATGCAGCAGACATTTTCCCCCTCACCAACCGGCCAACCCTACCAACCACAGGAAGTCGCTATTGTCAGACCAAGACAAAAAAAAAGTCACTACTGAGAACACATTAAATTTTATTAATCTCGCTAGGCAAGCAAGCCATCGAGAATACTCATTTAAATCTGTTCTATTTTTAAAATTGAATATTAACTATAATTATTAATGAGAAACACAATTAGATATACCAATTCATAAAAGAAAAAAAAATAGAAATACCACAAGCGCGCCGAGACGAAGGCTCAAATTCTAGAGACCTCAATTGTTGCTAGAGCTGTCAAAAAAGACCCACATAAAAAGGTTCACAAAGTCAAAAGCCCGTGTGGGCCAAGTGGACTAGGTCGTTGCCCATATATGAGCAACTTTTTGCTCACCTACGTGGGCTAGAAACAGCCTATAACTGGGCTAAGACTAGCCCATACGTGAGTTAGGGATAGAGTTAACCCATTAGAAAAGTTAAGGAGATTTAAGTTTGGTTGGTGGATCACTTGACCTATCTCGCTTTTGGTCTTAAAAGGCTTTTTCCAAGTGTGGATTGGTAACCCTAGCCCACATGGGCCAAGACTCAATAAGGTTGGGCGCCTATATAGGATAATGTTTGGATTGGTGGTAGAAAGTGGAAAAAATGAAGTGGAATACAGTAATATAATCATTTCACTCCATTGTCACTTCCCAACCCTCACTCACGAAGTGGATGTCTGATGTTAGTAATAAGTCGAGCATAACAATGAAAGGCTTATGAATTAAGTCCACAGCCAATTGAGAATGCAAAAGCAGTCGAGGGAGGCACCCAACCCCTTCGTTGCGAGCAATGGCCAGACCCTGTTTGATTGCCAAAAGCTCCAAGTACAGCACACACTTGACATACATCAGACATTCCAGAATACCCAACAATCCAGTTCCCTGAGTCAGCTGATCTAGCTCTCCAGAGCCACCAACACAATAAACAGATAAGAATAATAAGGAGCCACGATCCCCCTTCACGAACTCCGCAAACCAGCTTCTCAGGTCCTGAGACTGAAAATTAGGAATGCTGCAGAAGCCATACAACTGCCGGATAGTCCAGGATTTACTACAATCTCTAATGCAGTGAAGGATAGTTTCCTCCCTCTTGAACAGTAGGTGCACGTAGGGCTATCCGTAAGATGTCTAGCAAAACGGAGACCATTAGGTGGAAGATTAGCCAAAGGAGGAAACGAACTTTCTCTGGCACATGAAGCTTTAAAATCCATCGCCAATTATAGCCAGGCATGAAACTTTCTGTGACAAAAAAAATAGTTTGGACTAAAAAAGTTTATTTAGTTAATGGTAATAAATTTTAATTATTTCGATCAAACAAACTTATTTTGGAGCTGACCACAATTTTTTTTTATATTCTTGTATGGATTTAATTTTGATCCACGTAAAATTATTTTGCATAATCGTCCAATTAAATATTGTAATATCAGGAAATTTGGTTAAATTTTTATCCTTATTATTTGAAAAATTATATAAATAAAGAGATTTGATTAGATGATAATGTAAAATTCTTTTATATTGTGTGCATCAAAATTTATTTTTTTATATTTATAATTTATCTATATATATTATATCCCGATTAGCCCTGGTTAAATTGATTCAATAAATAAACCTTTGAATCAGTATTTTATACAGTTCTACCGAGTTTAGTTTTCATGACCTTATTAACAGTATGTATAGGACTTATCCAAAGAAGTTTTATTCCTATTTTTACACCCTAATACTATTTCACTGCAAATTCACATAAATTAAACTCTTATCTCATTGTTTAAAGTGTTATATATTATTTAAAAAAAAAGTGTTGTATATTATTTTTTTTCTTTTTTTGGGTCTGAAAGTGTTAGATATTCTTCTAATAATTAGATATTCGGATTATGGACACAGCTTTTGAAACCCAGTATAAAGGTGGATTAATTGGGTTTGACTCAGAGAGAGCGCAAAAACGTAACCGAAACTCGAGTTCCAAGTCACACGCAGTACCACATATAACGACCTTCTCTTCGTTCTCTCGTTCTTCCCTCCCTTAACGGTTCCAACGGCTTTCTCTCTCCTCTCTCTCTCTCTCGTCTTCGCCATTGTTGAATTCTCGAATCTGTGTTCGGAGCTCGAATCGCAAAAATGTCGCTATCGGATTCAGAGACCTCATACGGCGCGTCGGAGTACAAGCCATTCAAGCAATTCAGTCGCGATCGTGAGATCCATTTCGTTCCTCCGCGCACTTTTTATTTTCCCTCTCTCTTTCGTTTTCCGTTTGTTTCTCGAGAAATGTTGGTTCAGAAAATGAAATACAAGAAGAAGAAGAAGAAGAAAATAAAAGGAAAAAAGAAAAATAGAAGATGCATCGTGGTTTGCCTTGGCTGTGAAGCTTCGGTTTCTCTAAATCTGAACAATGCTGAGCTCCGAAGTAGACAGAGCTCAGTATCGGAACATCCTCACACTAAGAATTCCAGAATTTTCCATGGGCATTGCATTCGAATTAGAAATTAAAATTTCGGAGTTTATCTTCTGAAACGGAGCGAATTTGTGGATTTTTCTTCTTTTTTTTCTATTTTTTTATTCAGATTTTTCCACAATGCATGTAATTTTCTAGAAAATGAACTGATACGCTTTTCAGGTAAGAAAAAGTTTCTAATGATAATGAAGCTTAGGTGTAAAATTTAAGTGTAGAAGAAACAGCTTTTTTTAGAAGAAATATTTTCTTTTTGGGAAGAAAATTGCACAAGAAGAAATATTCAGATTTCAAATTTTTGACATTTTGAAACCGTATTGTAATGCTAAGCTTCTACTTTTGTTTAGCTATTGTTATTTTTCAGAGAAAGTTTAGCCTTCAAGGCTCAAAATAGAAGAAATTTAAGTTAAAGTGTTCTGCGTGCAAAATGGATCTTCTTGTGACTTAGTTAAGGGTAGATTTTCACCACTGATGAAAAAGATGGATCAACAATGAAAATTTAGATGTAACCAAATCATTTGAAATTTTTGCTTGAAGGGATGTATTCAATCTGTGCATGTATTAGCTTCACTCCTAGACTTGTTTCATAATCTTATTAAAGGTTGCTTGGATGCTCATAGGCTTATTGTATGAAATGATTAGATCGGCAAAGTCAGGGGATTCAAAAGCTTGGAAGGTGTGTCTTTAATATGTTTATCTTCGCATCTCTTCTTCACTTAATTCAATTTGTTGGCCGATGTTAACCAAACTTCTTTTTTTTCCTTATTCTTGCAGGTGCTCATAATGGATAAAGTCACGGTTAAAGTTGTGTCACATTCATGTAAAATGGCAGATATCACAGACCAAGAAGTTTCTTGTAAGAACCCTAAATTATATGGGCTTTTTTGGGTTTATATCTTTTTCTGTCTGTTTTATTTAAGTACCCAATTACTCTGATTGATGGCACAAGCGAAAAATGCCTTTGTCTTTATCATAAAATTGTCAGATAGATGCTTAAAAAGTGCATTGGTGTCAAATGTCACTCTCTACTTCTAAGAACTTTTAAGAAATCACACATTACTAATAGAAGTGCTTCTCACTATGCGCACTACATTAACTGACTGCAAAAGCTCATGGTCGGATTTGAAAATTGTCTATTTTCGCTGCTTTCTGCTTTTCATTTTCTTTTAATGTTTTTTGATATTTACTGAGCCAGCTATAGTATAACATTTGCTCCGTGGTTACTCTGTCAACATATTGGTATTATATAAACTGTTGACATCTTATTGCAGTGGTTGAAGACCTTTTCCGGAGAAGGCAACCATTACCATCTATGGATGCTGTTTATTTCATTCAGCCTACAAAAGAGAAGTAATTTTGTCTTTTGGTTATAAATTTCCATTTTATTTAAGTTCACAACAGATATAAGTATTAAGTAATAAATGAAATAATTGTTTTATTCTTCAAGGACATGTCTTCCATTATAGCACAATGTTTGTTGGGATTTTAATAGATTATATCATAATAGCACCATTGTTCAACTTCCTTGTACTATTACACAGTAACTACATTTTGCTGGTAAATTTTGCAAGTTCCGTACTTGCATGTGTATATAGTAGCTTGTTGTCCGCTTCTTTCTCGTTGCCAATTTCAACTTCAGTATATCAGATATTTATGATTTCTGTAATTAGTTTAACTATTTGAGAGCTTATTTTTAATTCTGTTAGGATGAAGTTAATATTTGTCACAACCTTTTCTTTTTCTTGACTTCAACGAGAGATCTCTCTAATAATGGGTATGGAGAGAGAGAGAGAGAGAAAAAGAAAATTTAGGGTTGCATGCTTCTAATCTCTGTAATAATGGCTACAACTATGCTTGTTAGTGATTATTTATCTCGGTTTCAAATTCGGGGTTAAATCATGTTTCTAATCTGCTTTCTTTAAAAATATATATTCCTATTTTGATCCAATCTTCTATCTTTCCTCCATGCATTATACTTTAACTGCAAGTTTTTCTTTCCGTTATATCTTTTGTTTTCACTAGCAATTTTTTATCCATATTAAACGCATCTGTTGCTAGCATGCAGTGTGATCATGTTCTTGTCTGACATGTCTGGAAGGGAGCCCTATACAGGAAGTATGCGGAGAACTCTGGTTTTTCCTGAATATTAAATATTGTTCCATCTTTTACAAGCTTGATTTAGGACCAAACTGATTGTTTCATTTTTCATTCTTCTTCTTTTTTCTTCTTCTTCTTTTTCTTGGGTGGGGCGTGGCTGCGGCTGGAAATTGTTTTCTCCCATCCATTGTTTTCTTCAGAGCCTATGTATTTTTCAGTTCTCCAATCCCAAAGGAACTTCTAAACCATATCAAGAGTGATACAAGTGTTTTACCCCGCATAGGTGCCTTGAGAGAGGTCATGATTTTGTTCCCCTTGTATGAAGGTATCACCATGTTATCATCATCATCAAATTGACTTTTACTGAAATTGGTTTTTGTTTTATCTTGCAGATGAATTTGGAATACTTTCCTATAGATAGCCAGGTATTTGATGATAAAGCTATTTCATGTTTCAGTTTAGTGCAATGTCCTCGCATTACATATTGAACTATTTGCCTCATTGATTTACATGTTAATCCATTAACCTGTCGAGTCTCAATCTATAGTATTGCAAATCATTCTCATAAAAATGTTATTCTACATTCTGAGGTGGAATAATGGACTACCCGGATGAGTTGTAAGAGGAATTCCTAATTGCATGGTTTTGTTAAATGATCTGTCATCTTCCTTTTTAACGATACATCTAAATAGAAATGTGTTCCCATTGAGTTTGAGATAGCAATGCCTAATTTTATAAATTACATTACATGAGCAATAAATAAATACCTCAAAAACTAAATATGAAATTCAAGTCGTTGGTGAGTTAGAATTTAAACTCAGAGAGAATATAACTAATTTTAGGAGAATATATGATTATCTTGGTTTTAATGTGTGAGAATACTCTAAGCATATTATTCTTCTAAATTGCTTATGTATCATGTCCAAGTGATAACCAAAATTAACTATCTGATTTTTGTGAAAGCCCTTGTATTAAAAAAGAAGCTACTATGTGCAATAATGTCCTTGACTTTTTTTTTTACATGTTGTTCAGAATGTGTACAAAAGAAATGATTTGTCTACTGAGATTTCTATCCTGCAGGCATTTATCACTGATCAAGAAGCAGCATTGCAAGAACTTTATGGTAATATTGAGAATACTCGCAGATTCAATACCTGCTTGAATAATATGGCAACTCGAATAGCTACAGTTTTTGCTTCATTGAAGGTATTATTTTCGCATCTCACATTCTAATTTGTCATTGACTAAGATGAAGGTTAAAATGGACTACTTGTCTCCTTCAAATTTGTGACAACTGACAACTTCTTTTACTTGTTTTCATTATTTCAGTTGAAGCATATTATTGTTGATCTCGATATGAACACTGTCAAATTATACTACATCTGCATACTTTCCAAATTCTACTATCCAAGTTGTCATTGATACTTGATTCTCCTTTTATTTTACTCTTTCAATCAAACTTAACAATAGTTTTCCGCTCAACACAATTTTTTTTTTTTTTTTGGTTATAACTACATCACAGGAAACTATGTTATATCAGAGACTATAAACTTGAAATTTTCAATTAAAAACTGATTTTACCAGTTGTTATGTACTTCATCTTGTACTGTCTGTACTTTCCAAGGTGTGCCTTTTGGGCAGTTATACTAAAAATGAATGATTACAGAAATTATTAGATGCTAGTCCTTATCTCAGTAGTTTCATTTAATGGATGAACTTTTGTGAAAAAAACTAGTCGGAGTCTTATAATTTCCTATTAATTTTATAAAGGATTAATTTGACACCTCAGTACGGCCCATAATCTATTGTTGCATGAATATGGTACAGGTAAATATGAGTAAGGGGTATAAAAATTTTGAAAAATGTGAAGTACAGGTACATCTATATATATATATAATAAAACAAAATTTCATAAATTTCATGTAATAAAAACTAAAATTTTAATATAAAATTAAATAAAATTATTCAATATTATATTCCAATTTTTTTAAAAAATAAATTAGGATATAAGAAAGGTTAGTGCTCAATGGAATTAGAAAAAGGAAAAAAATATAAAATATAAAATAATAAAAAAATTATTAAATTGGTACACCCAAACTTTATATCTAATCATGTTCTATCATATCCAATTTTCTTTTTTTCAAAAATAGAATCATCAAATATGTACTTATGTATACCCACGCATACTCATATTCAGAAAGTAGTGAGTATGGATACTTTTGCCAAAAATAGATTAGCCAACCTTCATAGCCCATAATTTTTTATTTATTGTATTCTATAATTCCTGAAAGGGCATTATCCCAATTTTTTCATCATATTAGGAGTTACCAAACCTGTGGTATCGTGCTGCAAAGGAAAGTGGTGAGTATACACCAACAGCTCGTGAATTAGTCCCTACCAAGCTAGCAGATGCTATCTGGGACTTGATTTCTAAATATAAATCTAGTATTCCCAACTTTCCACAAAGTGAAACATGCGACCTGCTCATTGTGGATAGATCCATAGACCAGGTTAAAAATATTTCTCTTCACTATGAATCTTTTCTTTTATATCTCACTTTTTGATAAATGTGTTGAAACTGCATTGCAGATTGCTCCTATAATTCACGAATGGACCTATGATGCTATGTGCCATGATTTGTTGAATATGGACGGAAATAAATATATTCATGAGGTATAACTTGCTCTTTTCCTCTCCGCTCCCTCTAGGGGAAAAGTTTCTACATTTTTCTACTTTTGATTGGAGATAACGATGCATATATTTCATTCAGGTTCCCAGCAAAACGGGAGGTCAGCCTGAAAGAAAGGAGGTCCTTCTAGAAGATCATGATTCAGTCTGGCTTGAACTTCGCCATACACACATAGCAGATGTATGTCTCGTTCACTATTATCAGCTCACATGAAAATATACCTAGTATGAAATACCAATGCTCTTTTACAAACTCAAATACCAGGCTAGTGAAAGATTGCATGAAAAGTTTACCAACTTCGTGTCAAAGAACAAAGCTGCACAAATTCAACAGAGTGGAAGGTTTGCTCTGACACTTTTCTCCTTACTTTATGGAATATTTTGGCCATTTCGTGAATGCCAGTCCAGACCGAGGTCTTCGCTTTCACTGTATTGTCATCATTCATTTTACCAAGTCTTTAATTTCAATGCCTCCAAACATTATCTCCGTAAGTGAAATTTTTCGCTTGATAGGATTATCGAAAGAAACTCAGTATAGGTGAATATAAATGTCACTGAAACTGACCCTGATGGCTAATCCACCGTCAGCGCAGAAATCAAATAATGCAGGTTTAGCACTTTAAATTTATATGGGTTTAGAACCGTAAGATCAAAGAGAAATTGGGATATTAAGACGTGCACAACCTTAACTGTTCACAGTTCAAGATAACCAGATGTGTTGTTTCTAATGGCCAGAAGTATAATTCAATCCCTGTTGCTCTGATTAAACATTGGTGATCTTAGTTTCCGCTCGTGATAAGGTGGCCTACAAGCCTGGAAGTTAAAAGATGATGTTTTAGAGATATTAATACAGTCGCTCATGCCTTCTCCTAAGAGCTTGCGTTATTTTTCGCCTTCTACTATTTTCTCTTCATTTGACTGTTTCTTTTGAGCATGACACGGTCCCGAATACTTGTAACCTAAAAAAGTACAAATTTGATCTCTGCAGAGAAGGTGGTGAATTATCTACACGAGACCTGCAAAAACTGGTTCAAGCTCTGCCCCAATACACTGAACAAGTGGAAAAGATTTCACTCCATGTGGAGGTTCTTTTCATTTCCATTTTACTTCCATTTTCTTATATTTTTTTTTCTTTATAGTTGTGTAGGAAGAATTTTTGGTTTTACTTGAGACAATGGAGTCTAAGAGGACATGAGAATTCATGCTGAACTTAGACACAAGCAACAACCTATAATATATGACACTTACAAGTTGATAAGGGTCGCAAAATGGAAATATATTTCTATGCTGACCATTGTGCTTGATAAATTCAATGCAGATAGCTGGAAAGATCAATAAAATTATAAGAGAAACTGAACTTAGAGAGCTAGGACAACTGGAGCAAGATCTTGTTTTTGGGGATGCTGGAGCCAAGGACGTTATAAACTTTCTAAGAACAAAGCAGGTCTTGTACGGAAGGCTCAACCCTTTGTTGTTTAACACACTATGTACACTTTCTTTACTAAAATTTTTCACCACATGCAGAATACAACTCCTGAATATAAGCTGCGTTTGTTGATGATTTATGCATCTGTCTATCCTGAAAAGTTTGAAGGTGATAAAGCTACAAAGCTAATGCAGGTCATTACCAGCTCTATGAAATGTACATGGTTCTCTTATTCTTCCAATTTTAGTTTTTTGTTTTCATTGTTATTATGAAAATAATTGCCTAATAACCATGAAATTCATTCTTTCCGTACCTTCAAAATTTGTGATACAAGATGTTCAATATTCTTATCAGATCCATGTTCTTTTAAAGGTTAGTGGGCAAGAGGTGCTTAAGTTATAAGACCATCCATATGTCTTTACCCAATAAATTAAGTTTTTGGGATAGATAGTCCACGATAATCTAGTGATTTAGTTGGCCCCATTCTTCTAAAGAGTTATATTATTTGAACTCGTTTCACTTAAAATATCGTGTCGACTCGTCCTCCATCTATTATTGAAATGATCACAACATATTTAAAACAAAAAACTTATTATTTTAATGGTGAATGATAGATGAATTGACATAAGTCCCAAGTGAATTGCGTACCTCTTTACATATTTCTCTTCTAAACTTCAAGCCTAAAAGAGGCTCTTGTGCCATGATGGATCCAAAAAAATTTAGTATTAGGGGTAAAAATAATACATCAATATAAAAATGAGTGAAGCATATTATATTTTGTTATTTTATCTCATTTAAAATTAATGTGGGGTCAAACTTAACCAAATAATGGGATAAAAATATATTATATCTATATAATTATTAACAAAAATTAATATTTTTATGGGGGCATATGCACCCACTTTGCCCAATGTAGATCCATCCTTGCTCTTGTGTGAGCAGTGTGTTAGAATATAAGATTATTTGTGTACTTCTACCTAATAACTTAAGCTTTTAGAAGAGTTTGTTCATGACACTATGCAACCTCTATGTTCATCTCTCATTGTTTAGAAGTTAGGAAATGATTTTCACTTTCTCACATTTTATTTATAACATGTTCATTTGCTCCTATATAAATCTAGCAGTTGTCTAAGACACAGATCAAAATTGGTTGCCCGTCACATTACCTGATTTTTTTGGATAGAGAAAGGAGTTTGTTAAGACCAAGAGACCAAAAAAAGTACAAAGACTGGGAGACAAAAAATATTACAAAGTGAAATCAAATGGGCCACATAAAATCAGATTTTGCAATCTGAATCTGATATGTTTTATTTCTGTGGTCAAATCTGATTTTCTAGGCATTCAGAATCCATCGATCACTTGAATAATAATTTTTGTTAGTCAACAGAAAAGAATTTACTGTAAGCATGCCTTATGATGTGTACATTATGTAGAAGTTGTGGCTAACAAATGTTACTTCATGGATGGTTTGCGTATCTAATCAGTTAGCAAAATTGTCACCCGATGACATGAAAGTGATTAGTAATATGCAATTACTGGCGGGATCATCAAACAAGAAGTCGTCTGCCACCGGTGGTTTCTCACTCAAGTTCAGTAACCAGAAGGTAAGGCTATGTAGTCATTTTATGTTTTTGAAAATCCAAAAAGAGGAAATATGTTATGAAGATTGACAAAAATAATAACAGTTGCTAAGTTAAAATATATACACGGTTGATTCTTCTTTGTTAAGGATTTTAGATGTTTTAGGATGCAGGTAATATTGTATTGCAGAATGTTCTCTTGCATGCCCCCGTGTGATAGATTTTCTTGCACACACCCAATTATGTGTAAACTTTTTTGTCTTGCATAGACAAACCAAGCAACACGAAAAGATCGTACTGAAGAGGAAGAAGAAACATGGCAACTATTCCGATTTTATCCCATGATAGAGGTATGACAAAAGATCATGCTTGCTGTGCTTTAATCTCTCCAGTCATTTTCCATTTATGATATTGAAAAAAAATTGAAAGAAAATTAATCTGCCTAATTTCCTGTCATTGTAAAACATTTCCACTTCGAGTACTTTGCATGTTAATTTAGTTAAACTAGCTTCTTCATGTGTAATTTCTTGTCAAATGGTGGCATTTATCCCAATCATACCCCAAAGATGCCATGGCATATGAAAATCTCCGTCTAAATTAGGATCTCTAAGCTAGGTTCTATGCATTGATGTTATCATTGCATATATACTTCCTTGTCATATTGATTGTGGCATTTATGCTTCTGAGTTCATTGATGCTGAGGCATGAAAATTTCACTCTAAATTTCACTTTGTTTTATGAATTTATATGTAGACTAGGTGGCTTAAATTTGTTCGCAGCTTTGATCTTTCAAAGTTACTATACATATGCACAATAACTCCTTCTATAAATAGAGATGAAAACGAAGGAAAATCATCCCAGCTGAGAAGCAATTGCTTAGTTAGAAAGAAGTAGAGTAAGCTTGAGAGAAAAATAGAGTGTATGTAAGAAAATTTCAAGAGTGTAGTGTGAGTATACACTTGGAGTTTAGGGCATATTCTTTAGATATCTGTAATACTATAAATTGTAGTAGAAGAGAGTCTCACTAGGATACACTATATTGTAATTACTCATAAATATAGTGGATATTTTTGAAGTTTGGCCCTGGTTTTTTCCTTAAAATTATAGGATGGTTTTCCAAGTTAAAATATTAGTGTGAGTTCTCTTGATCTGGAGTGAATAGTAATGAGTACTATTCATAAATAGTACCACGAGTCCCATTGCATAGTACTACTTGGCCCATTGTATAGTACTATTCATGAATAGTGATGCATGGGCCCCACCTGAGATACTACTCACCGTGTTTCATTTTTTCGTCTCTTCAATTTGGGCGCACTTCACATCCATAAAGTGTTTATTACACTTAGGGTGTACCCATCTCTAATCTAGATCCTCCCTAACAAAATTTTACACCTATGGACAAAAAGCCCAAATTAATTTGCTTTCAGTGCACCAGAAGCCTATGGGAAGCAAAATTAATTGAAGTAGTTAATTTTTCAAAAGGGAGCATGAAGTTAGGAAGTTAGCACCGAATAGCATTAAATGTCATGTTGAAAATGTTGTCTCAAAAGCTCTATAAATAAAGCTTGATTCATCGACTCTCAACACCAAGCAATCCAAATCAACTTCTTAATTTATTTTGTTTATAGAGAAGAATTTATTACTTTCTTTATATTCTTCTCTTTGAGTGTTCCGAGTATCAATTGTTTTTAACTTGTTCCAGAGTACAAAGAGTTCCATCTGCCCTTGAATAGCCTCCTTTAAAAAGGCTTCGCTTCCTTAGTAAATGTCTTGATAGAAGATATTATTTCATAGATCTCCTTGTTCTCTTCCAGATTTTCCTCTATACTTGTGCTGCCTTCTTCATCATGTTGTTCCATCTGTCAAGGATGTTCAATAGGTGTTCGGGCTTACTAGAAAATCCTTCTGGCAAGAATGCTACTTGAACATTGTAAGACATTGACCGTCTCACTCTTGTGAACACTGATCATAAGTGGCAAAACCCAGAATCCTAATTTATTATCCATACACTATCCTTACTACTTTAAAAATTGCAAAATACTAGGTATTTTGGGTGTAGTTGGGATTTGGGTTTTGAGCGGAGTGTATCCATCATTTGTATCTCTATCATATTTCTATAGTGAAATATTAAATTGTCGCCTTAGCCCGTGGTCGTAAGCTATTAGGTTGTCGCTTTCACTCTAAATTTCATTTTGTTCTATTTGAATATGAGAATTTTCGATGTCCTGCATATGCTCATATTGATGATGGAAAGCTTGAACGAAGGACAATAAAATGCATGTTTCTTGGATATGCAATTGAGGTGAAAGGTTATAGATTGTAGCGTACTAAACCTAAGTCATCCAAATTTATAATCGGAGAGATGTTAAGTTTAATGAATTATCCATGCTTCACTCGAAAAGGAGGTTGATAATGCGGAAAGACCAAGATGCCAGGAAGTAGGTGGAGTTTGAAGCTGAACCACCAAAACAGATGCAAGAATATGCCTCTAATGATTGGCCCATTCAAGAAGAAGAACAAGATATTGTTGAAGTTGTATATGCACGACAATAGTTATAACAATATAGTCTCACCAAAGATAGAGAAATGAGGCAAATAAAACCACCACAAAAGTATGGGCATGCAAACATAGTCTCATTTGCGTTATCGTGGCACAGAATATGGATATAGAAGATCCTACCACACATCATGAGGTTATCTTGAAGGATGAGTTTGCACAATGGATTATTGCTAAGTGAAGAAATAGAGTTCTTCATAAAAACTACACTTGGGAGTTGTGAAACCACCTAAAGGATATAAAATCATTGACTTAGATAGATCTTTAAGAAAAAGAAAGGATCTCTAGATTTAACGGCTCAGTACAAAGTATACTTAGTTGCAAAGGTTTTAGCCAAAAGGAAGAAATAGACTTCAGCGAAGTATTCTGTTTTGTTGTGAGACAATTTCATTTGTGTGTTGATCGCTATGGTTGCACTATTTGACTTAGAGCTTGAACAACTCGATATCAAGACAACTTTTCTTCATGGTGAGCTTGAAGAATAGATCTATATGCAATAATCAGAAGGTTTTATTATTCAAAGGCAATAATGTCGTCTCTTAAAAAAGTCATTATATAATTTAAAGTAATCTCCTCGTCAATAATATAAGAGATTTGACATTTTCATGTTAAGTCATGGTTACACAAGAAGTGATTATAACTGTTGTATTTATCGTAGAAAGCTCTCAAATGATTTATTTGTCTATTTGTAGTTTTATGTTAATGGGTGACAATTCGTTGCTCCTACATCTTGTGGAGTAACGTTACTCCTCTCAAATAGGACAAAATAAGGCCTTCAATCATGATGCAATACGCGATCGCTTGTCTGCGCCTATCAGTAGTTTATAAAATAAATTTATGAAATAGTATTAAAATGCCTTCTAAAATTACTAGTTTATCCTTTTATCAATGTATGCTGTGTCTTTTTACTTTTTTAGTTTTCACCCACCCTGTTCATCCCCTTCGTTTCTCTATTTTGCTCTGGGTAGTTAGATGCTACTGTGTTGCCATTGAAATCAAAACCATATGTTTTATATGGAAAATCAAAACCATTTTAAAAGAAACCAGAGATGTCAGAGATTGTCGAACAAACTTGAGGCCATGCACAACGTCACAAGGAACTGGAATTTGAAATCCCTTGCAGTATTAACACCATAAGTAGGTAGCAGGAAACTGCAAAGTTTAGATAATAATTATGAATTAATTAATTATTGGTCATTTAAGGGTAAGTGCTGGTTTGTTTGCAAACTTTTCCAGGAAAAATTATTGCATCCAAAAATTTATTTCATGTTCCTGCTATCCTTGTTTCTCCCTTTTTGGAGCTAGGCGCTACAGGTGGTGCACCTCCTTATTGCTGGTGCAAAGTTTGAATTTGTTTGAGCAAACAACCATGATTTCCACCACTATCACAAGTAAGAACATAGAAAATTAGTGGTCTAAAACAGGTGGTTTCGGGTCGAAAGCTTGAACGGTTGCATATAAAAAAGAAAGCATAACAGTAGAGGAAGAATGTGGTTGTGGCGCCAAAAACAATGCCCACGAATCACAATGAGACAGTAGAGGTGCAGGAAGAGATTGTGGTCATCTCTCAAACTTCCCTTTCACCAGAGAAATATCTCTTTCATGACGTCTTTGACCCCTAAGTCGAGTGGGGTGGCCTATCAAACCTTACATGAGGATCTGGAAACCTTCATGCTTGAGGGGCGGTAGATACTCTTTCGCAACCAACAGCGAGACTGTAATGGTAGCAGTGACAATGGAGAGGTGGAGCCATGGGATGAGATGAGGGGGAAGAGAGAGACGGTGAAGTGTTGAAATGAAAATGGAAAACTTACAAAGGTCAAGTTGGTAATTTTAATTAGCTTTAAGGGAGGACTAGCATTAGTGTCAAAGTTGAGGGGATTAATGAATCTTTCACCATATTGATGATATGCTCATTGCTGTTAAGAGTATGTCTTAGATCAAGAAGCTGAAGAAGCAACTCAATGATGAATTTGAAATGAAAGATTTGAGTGCAAATAAGAAGATTTTGACCATAGAAATTTATAGAGATCGTAGCAAGTTATATTTGTCTCAAAAGAACTATATTGAAAAGGTACTTGGGAGTACTTTGAAATGCAATATGCAAAACTTGTAAGTACTCCATTAGCAACCTATTTCAGATTATTAGTTGCACATTCACCGCAAATTGCTGAAGAGGAACAGATGTGACATGTTCCTTATGCTAGTGCAATTGGAAGTATATTAATGTATGCTATGATATACATTTAACAGATATTTCACATGGATTAATGTTATTAGCGGATAGCAAGATGCATTAGCAAACAATGAAATGGACACTTCGATATCTTCAAGTACTTCGGATGTTAGCTTAATATATGATGAGAGTTTTAACACCCGTGACAATGTTATTAGTTATATTGACTCTGATTATGAAGATATTGACAAAAGGAGATATTTGAATTGATATGTCTTCATGTTTTTAGGTAGTGCAACTAATTGAAAAGTGACTCTATAGTCTACTATTGCATTATCAACTACATAAGCCGAATATATGGCCGAGCAAAAGTGGTGAAAGAAGCCATTTGACTTGAAAGTTTAGTAAGCAATTTGGGTTTGAAACAAGATTTTATAGTTATTTGTTGCGATAGTCAATGTGTCATACGTTTGACCAAAAATCAAATGTCTCATGAAAGAACCAAATACATCGACATTAGATTTCATTTTATTTGGAGATTATTCTCAAGATGCCATTACAATGAAGAAGATTGGCACCTTAGACAATCTAACAGGTATATTGACGAAGTCAATTACAATAGCTAAGTTCAAGCATTGCCTGAACTTAATTGATGTCCGCAATGTATGAGTTTGCCCTTATGGGCAAATTGGAAAAGGTGAGTTTTGAATCTTTTGGAGCTAGATGAAAAATCAAGTCAATATAGAGATTTGGAAACTAGGTGACTTGAATTTCACACCTATGGTTGCAAGCCTATAGACAAAGGTCCAAATTGGCATTCAGTGCAACAAAAGCCTATGGGGGAGGAAAATTAATTGAAGCAGCAGATAAATTTTCAAAAGGGACATGAAGTTAGGAATTTAGCACCAAATAGCATTAAATGTAACATTGAAAAATTTGTCTCAAAAGCTTTATAAATAGAGCTTGATTCATCAACTCTTAGTACTAAGCAATTGAAATCAACTTCTTAGTTTCATTTCTACTCATCTGAGTGTTGAGAGATGTATCCTTAAATATGAGATATTTTGGATGTATTTGGAATTTGTGTTTTGAGTGAAGTTTGTCCTCCTTTTATATTTCCATCATATTTAGGTTATCGCATTTGCCTTGGACATAGGCTATTTGCCAAACAACATCAATTCCTTACGACATTTACTTTTACACTTCCACACGTTTATTTTGCGTTACTTTGTTTGTGCCATCTGGACTCTTCATTTTATAACATGATGTTATCCTTGTATGAAATGAAGTTGGTTAGTATCCGGTCCCTGGTAAATGTTCCATGTATGTTTTATGGCTTATTTATAATTGGTGGAGATCATAAAGTAACTGCAAATATACACAAATCTTCTGGACTTGGAGAGCTTATGTGTAAATACCAAGTTGCATTCCTTTCTCTATGAAAGTAAAATTGTATAAGTAGAGCGGACTGGATGCAACTAGTTGATGTAAAATATCAAAAGGCATGGTGGAAAGGTTATATAATCTAACCTGCAACTACAAGTTATTATCATATCCTAGTTTCCTTCTTCAACCAAAGAAAAACATAAGAAACTAAGGCTATGACTGGGTGAATGAAAATGGAAGGAGTGACAAGGAGTGGAAAAGTTAAACTTAAATCATCATTGTTTAGAAGTAATTTTAAGAGAAGAAATGATATGACTAGTAAGAGACAATGTGTCATTCCTTTGTCATTCTTCAAAATCAAGTTTTTTTTACTCTCTAAATTGCAGGATTAAGGAGAGAATAAAAACAACTTTCAAATCAAAATCTTTTTTACTCTACTCCTCACCTTTTATTTCATTCTATTATTACTTCCATCATTTACAAAACTCCCAAACATTTCCTACTGCTTATCTATTAAACAAGGTTCAAGAGCCATTTCCTTCATTTTAGTTCTATCTTGGGATTATTTTCATGTTGTAATTGTATGAGGAAGAATATGAGTTAAACTTTTGAAGGAGATCGCATACGAAATCTTTCTGTTTGCTTAAGCACATCAATGCCAGCTTCAAATATTATTTGCTTTACACGACCAATGTGAAGTACAGATGGAATTTTGTTTTTCAGGAGCTCATTGGAAATCTCAATAAGGGTGACTTACCAAAGAGTGACTATTCATGTAAAAATAAAAATGAGCCAAGTCCAACTTCCAAAGGGGGCTCTGTTAGGAGCAGCCAACGCACCCAGCCAACCCAGCCAGCTCCAACTGCTGCTCCACATTCAATGAGATCTAGGCGGACAGCAAACTGGGCATGGTCTCGTACTTCGGACGATGGATATTCAAGGTGACATGAATTACTCCCTTAACTGAAATTTGTAATTTATTTACTTGAAATGAATTGTACTTTTTAAATGAATAGAGTTCCCACCCTCAACTTATAGCTTTTCCCACCGTCAATAGTGACTCCACGTTGAAGAACATGTCTACTGATTTCAAGAAGATGGGAAAGCGAATCTTTGTGTTTATTATTGGCGGGGCTACTCGATCTGAGGTAGAATATGATCAGGAACTTTTGTAGATATCTATGGGATGCTGCAATTGTAATAACTTAACTACTGAAATTATTGTTTATTTTCAGCTCCGAGTATGCCACAAACTGACAACAAAACTGAAAAGAGAAATAATCCTAGGTACTTCTTCCATGGATGATCCTCCACAATATCTTACGGTAATAACCCTTCTTAATCACTTTTGCAAATTCTCTCACAAGGTGTAATAGCTCACGAGCTGTGTTTAATTACCCATGCAATGTGATTCCCTTTGTTGGTCACCATTTAAGGTGTTTCATGTTAT
Source organism: Dalbergia oliveri (assembly GCA_030441495.1). Taxonomy (NCBI): domain Eukaryota; kingdom Viridiplantae; phylum Streptophyta; class Magnoliopsida; order Fabales; family Fabaceae; genus Dalbergia; species Dalbergia oliveri. The sequence goes on along the minus strand of JAMLFY010000012.1, from coordinate 6,648,652 downwards.
TCAAAGTTTCTTTTTCAATTAATGAAGTAAAAGGTCTTTTATAATTTACATCCATGTGGAACGATTCCAACTTGTGGAGAAGAGTATTGTGGTCCAACTAACAGGGTATGAAGTACATTCAGTTGAATTGTCATATCTCCTTCTCCTGTGCGTGGCTTCTGTCCTCTTTCAGTCTGCATTCAACTTTTAACTTCTCTATTTTATATGATCTAGATCTCTCACTACGCATTTAAGAGAATATAAGAACAATATAGGTGAAGGAAAATAAGAGAAATTTTCATCGAGATATATATCTGAAGGAAATTACTATAGCATAAGCATGGCCTAGTAACAATCACAGCACGTGGATGTTAAGGAAAAAAAACTCCTCTCAGGAAAAATTGTCTTTAAAGTGAGAAAGAAGAAATATTCATTCTTAATCATTTAGTAAGTTATGAGTACAATTCGCCGTAATGATCTAAAGGTGGCTTAACTTATATATATTTAGCTTTTTAACTTGGATCCCTTAAGTCATTTAGTAAGTTACACCAAAACTTCACACGCATTTTTAAAGTTAATCACTCATATTAGTTTTAGGCATTAAGTTGGAGGATATATATGGGTCTTTCTTCGCATTCCCTGAGTAAAAATACCATGTAAACCATGATACACAGATTTTGCTAGAAGAAAAAATTCCGTGCTTATTTATTTCTTCTGATTGGTTAATTTTCATTTTCCTGGTGTTATGGAATGCTGCAGAAATTGAAGTTATTGTGTGACAGCCAAATTGCACTGGACGGCCTCGGGATATAAGTTATTTCTGAAGATTGCTGATTGCAAACAGGTTGGCAATCCGTTTTGTATCAGTTAATCATCCGTAACTGCTTATACATAGCTAGTTTATGCCCCGTTGACAAACGACAAGGGATGAACACAATACCCTTTTTCCTTTGTCTTATACAAATTTTGTCAATGCCCATTCCCGGCACTACCTTTGTCTAAAAGACATTTGTTATAAGCTGTGAAAGTATGTATAGAAAGAAGGCTACCTGAATAAAGTATATACTTTTTTTTTTTAATTCGATTCGTAAAGTATATACTGTTGTATTCACATCTTCCATATTATCCAGTTTTTAATGGTTGAGTGTATTTTGCAAAATATTAATCAACAAAGAGCAATTTTAACTTTGACTTGCTATTCTTATTCCTTAAAAGAATTTGCATTTGGGTTGAAAAGCCATATTTGGACAAAGTAGAGTTTAGAACTCATATTTCAGAGAACACAAACTCTACTCTATAAAAAGACAAAGTAGAGTTTACAACTCAAGGTAGCTTCTTTCTTTTACATATGACTAAGACTCAATAGTAGCAACTACACAACTAAATAATTTAAACATAAGTTTACATTCTTACTTTTTTTTTGCACTTTAAAAGCATAATCAAGTTCATTCTCGTTTTGATTACTACAATACCACAAGAGCAACTAAAATACTATCTAAAACAGCCAGAAGTGTATATAATTTCTCAATTCATCTTTTCATGTCTGATTCTACTCTTGGAGCTGTTTTGAGTCATAGCGACTCGCCGACTCCGCGATTCGGTTGCATGTGTTCCCCGCCTCCGTGACCAACATCAAAGATTCATACTAAAATCATGAATAAGATCTAACCTTCACTATATATAGCTGAAATTTGAAAGACAGAAATTCAAATGTCCAATTAGTTAAGAACTTTTGATGGCTTAAACAAATTTGGAAAAGGATTTTCCTGCAAAGTAAAAGTTTTGCTGAAAGATATCCCCATACTGAAAAAGAAGGGCATGAAGAGGGAGAAATTCTTACATGTTATGAGAGTATTTAGTGAATATGACTGTATCTAATAATTAAACGATTTTATTATCAGCGTATTATTTAAAATATTTGGCTCTCATAATAATTATCTTAAACATCGCATGCATATTGTTATGTGATATATATGTTTAAAAATGTAAAATACTTTACATACTCATAGTAGATCAATAAGGATTTGGATCTTTTTTTGAAAAAAAAAAAACTAAATTTATTTAATAATAAAACAATGACTAAACCATTTATTTTTTCGGTAGAAACAATGCCAAACCGTCGGTGTATTTGATTTGAGTTTCAGCTTTTATTTTCAGTTTTTAGAATTTGTAAAGAAAAAATTGAAATTTCTAAAACTGAAATTTGTAATTTTCAGAATTTTTAGTTTTCCTCCACAAATTTTAAAAAACTAAAACTCTAACCAATATGTTGAAGATTTCTGTGTTTTGCATCCTCCCAGCCCGATTTTCACATCCTGGCCCATTTTGTAACCCAACTTTCTTTTCTTTTTAAAACATATATCTTTTCCAGACCAATATATATATATATATATATATATAAAAATATATAAATAATGAATTTTTTTTTAAATAAAATTTTAACTTTTCAGGTTTATATTTGAGCTTAGCCCTTACCTTTGAAAATCCAAATTAGTCCTCACATTTCAAAAAAGGATAAATTATCCTTCGACAATTCTTGGTTAAAGATGACAAATTTGCTCTTTACACTTATAGAACTTATCTAGACTAGTTTGTCCCTTTTTTTGAAATGTGACTAATTTGAAATTTTTAAAACTTAACTAAATCGTTTCCAATACAAACTTAAAGGACTTTTATTCAGTCTTTTTTTTTTTGACAAAATCGAAAAAATAAAAAAACGAATAAATAAAAAAATCTCATAACTTGGGTTTGCGGAGGCATCTCAGTATCACTCTCCCTCCCTCTCATCCTCGCGCCGCCACCGCCCTTGCCCCTCAGCCATCAGTCCTCTCCCTCTCCCCCGCCACCTCCCCCGTCTGCCGCCCACCGCCACCGGACTGCCGCCCCCTCAGGTTCTCAATTTTTATTCCTTTTGTTTCTCTATATCAATTCAAGGAAGTAACAAAAAGTGAATGTTATTTGTGTCATACATCTCATTGAAGCTGATTTTCTCTCCCTCAGTTCTTCTTCCCTCACGAAGCAGCGCCACACGCCTTCTCATTCTTTCTATCGCAGAAAAAAAAATGCAAACGTGGGAAAGTTTTGAGGGCCATATTGAGCTCAATTCTCAAAGGTAAATAAATACACCTATTTTTGAAAAACTTAAAGGGAAAAACTTTTTTTTTTTGGTTATTTTCATGCATGAGTCATGTTTGGTTTTAATCCTCTGAATCAACCTCCTTTTTTTCGCTTAATGGGTAGTTTGGGAGATGGTGACAGTAATGCATTAATCATGCCAGCTAGGAAGATGAAGAAAAGGAAGGAGGGGAACAACAAGGTATGAGCAGTTGCACAATGAGGGTTTGTTTGGTTACAGAAAACTGTTTTCAGGATGATTTTGTGCAAGAAATAGTGAACACTGAGAATGAAAATTGAAAACTGAAATTTGTACGGGATTTGTATTAGTTTCAGTTTTTAGTTTTTAGTTTTTAGTTTTTCACTTTTCAAGATTTTGTAAAGGAAATTTTGAACACTATGAAAATTGTAAAATCCAGTTTTCAATTTTCATTTCTAATTTTTCAGTATTTCCTTTATAAAATCCTAAAAACTTAAAATTGAAACCAAACAAAGTCCTAGTTTTCAATGTTTCCTTTATAAAATCCTCAAAAATAGGAAACTAACTGAAAACAAAAATTGAAAACTGAAAACTTTTTTTTTTCCAGAAACCAAACACGCCCTTATTTTTGTATTCAGTTTGCATGCCTTGTTTTGCACAGCTTGTGTGATAAGTGTTCTGTTGTGTTAGGAACATGGAAAAGTTGGATCAAGTAAGAAACAAAAGTTGAGCAAACCTCAGAAAAAGAAGCTGAAGAAGTTGGAGGTTAGTCTTTTGTGGAATCAACAAAAAAGTGAGGAGTGCTTTTTTAACATTCCTTTGTCAGTTATTTTGGGTCTTCAACTTAGTTTGTGAGGGACACACGAAAGAGAGATATAGAAATGGAGTATACTGATGTATTAATGGAAAGGAAAATTGATACACTATGCAGAAACGGAGAGAATCCTCAGCACTATAGCAGCTCAACTCTCCCTAGTGCCTAGTCAATATTCTGCCTACCCTCTCCTCTCATCCCTTGCATACATATTACCCCCATCATAACAGAATCACATGGTATTTCCCTTCCCCACTATCCTATTGTTGACTCAGAAGGTAGTTACACAGAGTCTACCCCTCCTCTCGTCTTATAGACCCAACAATTACAATTTAGGCCCAAGTTACAATCCATGTACCTAACAATACTCCCCCCTAAACTTCCACCTTGTCCTTAAGGTAGGACTCATCACTTCATTCATATTCTGCATGGCTTAACAATGAGCATAGGGTCTAGCCAGCCATGGCAGCTATAGGAGCATCCCCAACAAAGGAAAACCCAAGGAACAAGTAAGATTGGTACATATGTAATACTGCAGTCATTCTAGGATCCTGAAAACTAGATGAATCATCTCCTGATCTCACATATGTGGGAATCTGGACAATAAAGGGTTGCAAAGAACTTGGCATATAAAAGTGTTTGTTAGTGTGGAAAGCAAAAAACATATTGCTGAAAATGAAGACTTCCTCTGGGATTCCAAATCTTGCAACAGAAGGAGTGAAATATGCTTGCAAGGTAGTGCTTTCCTCCTGGGTCCCAATTTGTGAAGTAGATGGAGGAATGCACACTTGCTGATAAGTAATGTCCTCCCGGGTCCTATGAAACATCAGAAGCATTGGTGGCTGCATTTGTATTCTTAATCACAGCTGCAAGTGGGACTCTTTTTGCAAAGGAATTGTAGACATATTCCACCTGCTGTGAAATAGTCCCTTGGACAGCATCTCTCTTTGCAACACCCAGATGCAGAAGCATGAAATTATTTGCTAATGGAGCGGCAACAATAGTGTTAAGCTGATCTGGACAAATCCACCCAATGGTCTTAGTCACCTCTTCTTCTAAAGACCTCTTCATACCTCTGTCCTTAGAGCCAACTAAGATGCTGTAATCTTGCAGTCTATCTCCATCTTGTTCATTGCCAACAAGCACATATTTCCTCCTGCTGATGTCACCAATAATGATTCCCTGATTTTCTGCTTTGAGTTCAGACTGGTCCCCATCCTCCTTTTGGTCATCTTTCATAGTGCAATTTGGAAGTTCCATAATGACCTTCAGCCTCACCTTAGCTCCTTCATCACAAGCAAGAGTTGTGACACCTCCCTTCAAGGAAACTAGCTGTTCTCCAATTAAAATACCGAAAATCTCTTCCTGAATTTCTGCTACTATTTCCATCTCTTCAAGTAAAATATGTTCAAATATATCTCATCCGGTAACCCTATAGTGCTTTCTGTTAAGAAGTTCTTTTCGTTTCTCTGTGTTCCTCAAGCTCAAAGCCCACACCATCGTCTCCCAAGTCATCCTCGTCATTGCCCTCATTCTCGTCTTCCACGATGTGATGCGGCAGCCCTGGCAAAATGGGTACCAAAATCTCATGCTCCCTTTCAAATATCCCCCACCACCTTGTTCCCCATAATGAAATTCAAGCAATGGGGTAGAAAACTCAAACTCAACCACTTCTATGAAGGATAGGAAAGGGCATGTACCAATTGCTCTAGCCTCATGGTGCATGTGAAAAGAATGCAAAGAGAACTGGAGGAATTACAATTGACATAGAGGTGAGTGCCAATATAAGTGTCGCACTTCTGTTCGAAGGTGGCCTTGAGTCTCCGTTGAATGGCCACGAGACGGGGTGACTCGAGGGTAATCCCACTCCCACTGTTCTGAGTTTGCTAAATCCCCTCCATCCCCATCCTCTAGTCACAGCTTTTGTTTTTCCATTGTTTTGGGCTAGGCCCACTGACTTCATAATTAACTTCTCTCTAGCTTGGACCCCAACTCCCTTCCTTTTTGTTGGGATTGATCTATTAACTTTGTGATTGAATTTCCTTCATTAGGCCTCTTCTTTCCCCACATATGTGTTTTCAGAAAGTTCAAATGCATATTTCTGGAATTAATTTTGGGCTTACTCAATTTGGGCCCTTGACTCAAGTCAAAAACTAGTTCGAAAATTGGGTTGCCCTAGGTGCTGCCCTCACTTCAGTTTCTGCATGTTCGTGAAGCTTCCAAAGAAAGGAGATGGTGCTTCCGTCCATCTTCCGCTCGTCCGTTCTGCCAGCCCGAGGTGGCTCACCGCTGCCACATGCAAGCCTGGGTCCGACGGTTTAAGAAGTTGCTTAGGTCCAATTAGTATTCTCGAATCCCTGAAACTTTTCCACGGTCTCGAGCTCTTCTCCCTTCTTCTCACTCACGTCGCCGCCTACCATAGTTTGTCTTGCCGCCATCTTCGACCTTTGAATCGGCGGTTTCAGTGGTGGAAGCTTCAACATCTGCAGAAATCGAGCACAGCCATGGCTCATGCTCTCTCTATCTTTGCTGGTGAAGTTGCGTCCTGGAGGTCTGCGGTTCTTGTAGCTTTGATGGCTGAGGTTAGGCGGCCGAGTGATTTCCAATTCGAACAAACGTCCCTTGTTACCCCTTTCTCCTTTTGACCTCCTTTGATTCCCCCTCTGACCCGCCTCGTTCCCATCGCCTCATTCTTGCTGCCTTCTCGCCAATCATGGCGTCATTCACCACGATGCTCAGAGCGTTGGCCACCTCGATGATCATCGCGTTGCTTTAGTCTGTCTTTGTACAAATCTGGAGGTCAACTTCCCCATAGGCTTACATCCCAGTGACCCGAAGAACCATCGCGCGAATGGGAGGAGTGGTACAACTCACGATACCTAGACCGTGAATCATTCCTCTCTCGGCAAAGGGAGAGTGATGCGAGTGTCGCACACCCTCACGCCTCCTTGGACCCCCATTCCTTCAGCCCTCCACAACCACTAGAAGATCCTCTCTCCGTGTTGGTGGAGAACGTCTCCTTCGTCGATCCTATTGTCTTCCCTCAAAAGTCACATTATGCCATCCATCTTCCTCACCAAGTTCTCCAATCTAGCTTCCATTGCAGTGTCCATGATCGGCTCACACAGCTCCCTAAAAGGAGCTTTGATGCCATTGATAGACACATGAAAGAGAGATATAGAAATATAGTATACTGATGTATTAATGGAAAGGAAAACTGATACACTATGCAGAAACGGAGAGAATCTTGAACGCTATAACAGCTCAACTCTCCCAAGTGCCTAGCAAATATTCTGCCTACCCTCTCCTCTCATCCCTTGCATACATATTACCCCCCATAATAGAATCACATAGTATTTCCCTTCCCCACTATCCTATTGTTGACTCAGCAGGTAGTTACAATCCACGTACCTAACAGTTTGGTTCCCTTGGTTTATGCAGAATGACAAGGAGAAACAACTTCTCATGGCAAAAAGCATTGAGACATTAAAGTGTGTGAGTGAATCTTTTTTTAAATTGTGCGTGGGGGAATCACCAAGTCATTGATCAAAATTTGGATATTTTTATCTTTTTGCAGAGATAACTCACTTCCAGAGTTTGCATATCCACTTTTGCAACCTTCATGGAATATCAATCGGGTTTGTGTTGTCAAAACAGTGATAGTTTTTTGAGAGAAAAAAAAAATCATGAGTCTTAAAGACAAAAGTTTACTGATACTATTGCTTGATGTAGGCTGAGACTTTGCAGGAAAAACGTAGGAGAGCTGTACATTTATTAAAACAAGGATTGGAGGTTCCACAAAGTGATGATGAAATGCTTAAGAAACTGGATTTTTCCCATAGAATTGAACCTGATTCAGAAGAGATTCATTTGACGGTGGAAGATGAGGATTCAGAAGAGATTCATCTGGCGCAGGAAGATGAGGAGAATGACCTCATTCAATTTCAACCAGTTGGAACAGAGAGTGAAGTCTTAAATGCAGCATCTGATCCATTGGTATCCTCTCAAGAATCAGTCCATGGGAATGAATCTATTGCTAAACCTCTAGTTGAAATTTTCGTTGAGAAGCAACCTGATGAAATCAGAAGTTCTTCTCCTGTGTCTTGTTCTAATGGTGAGATAAAAGGCTCAAAGTCAAAGGTATGGTTCCTTCTCAGTTTGTTTGAGAGTGTTTGTGAGTGCGTAAAATCAAGGTACAAGATTTTATTCAACTTTGTCATTCGGACAATGGATAGCTAAATTTATTTGTATTGTAAGACTTATGAAGTAGTAAACCTTATATTTGTTTGTCTTGTGTATTCATTGTATAACATGTTTGATCTGATCCTTTCATGCACTATTTTTGCGTGTTGGAAGAAATAATCATGTGTAATTGTGTGTTTACTAAATTTTGCCTATATATCTGTAGAGGTAGTTTTTTATTATTATGTCATGTATATTGTTAAATGATGCCCTCCTTTATGGAATAACCTTTTTGCCCATAGTTTAATGCTTTTTGGAACTTCTATTTGACATGGAACAGGATAGGACAAATGAACAACCTAACACAATCAATGGATTGAGCAACCTTCCAGATCTAGTTGCTCAGAGACCTTCAACTACCCCTACTGTTGTTCATGTATACAGACCAACTGAGGTTGAAGACAAAAGAAAGGATCTGCCAATAGTCATGATGGAGCAAGAGATAATGGAAGCTATAAATTACCATTCTAGTGTAATCATATGTGGAGAAACTGGATGTGGTAAAACAACTCAAGTTCCTCAGGTGAGTATGTCTGATGCTTGAGTATGGTATTGATATCTTCTATCATTAAAAACTTGCTTACCCATTGATGATGGTTTTTAACCCTCAAAATTTATCAGTTTCTTTATGAAGCTGGCTATGGATCGAGCAAGTCCAATACTCACAATGGTATTATTGGTGTTACTCAACCACGTCGGGTGGCTGTTCTTGCTACAGCAAGGCGTGTGGCATATGAGCTTGGTCTTCATCTAGGAAAGGAGGTTGGCTTTCAAGTTAGATATGACAAGATGATTGGAGATAATTGTTCTATCAAGTTTATGACTGATGGAATTTTACTAAGAGAAGTTCAGGTTGTTATATACCTCACTGATTTTTTACTTATTCATTTTGAGAAGTTCTATGTAGCTGAGTAATAAATGATAAATTCAACAAAAAAATTTGTTCAGTTTGTGAGAAAATATGCTGATAAACTCATAGAAATTTAGAAACAACTGTTTATATTAAGGAGCATTGTTTGTACTGAAAGCTTAATACGTGATAGAACGATTTATTGTCCGTTGTGGAGGATTTTAATCTATCATTCTAAGGAAATCAATTACTTGAGGGCATGTACATTTACTTGAGGATGTTATTATCTGGATGTGAATGTGAGCACATTTATGTATTCTACATATTCCATAGCACTTTAGATTGCAGTGTGAAAATTGATTGACTATAAATTTTCTTTTTTCATTTGTTCGTATAGTGGCTGTTATTGTTAGTAGTTGCAGGCATCATTAAATGTCATTATTGCATTATTTCTACTTTTTATTGTTGTTGTGATATGACAATTGCCTGCTATACTAGGATATGATGCCTGATGTAACTGTCTTACTTTTATTACTTTCTCTAATGCTAATGCAATATAATGACTGGATCATATGTACTTATATTGATAAGATAAATTGAATTCCTCCTCATGCAGAATGATATTTTATTGAGGCGTTATTCTGTAATAATTCTTGATGAGGCTCATGAGAGGAGTTTGAACACAGATATCCTGATTGGGATGCTCTCACGTGTAATTAAAACTCGTCAAATGGTGAGATTTATATTTTACAATTTTTACAGATGAATTTGATTTTATATCAGATTTCCCTGTGCATACTATATATTAATCTTGCCAGATACCACTGACATTCCAATCTGTATGATTTTATCTTGCTATTATGGCAGCTTTATAATGAACAGCAGAAGATGATACGTTCAGGGGAAAGTTTAAGTCCAGAAAAACTTGTTTTTCCATTAAAACTTGTGCTGATGAGTGCCACCTTGCGAGTTCAAGACTTCACTTCTGGAAGATTATTCCCTACTCCTCCACCTGTGATAGAAGTTCCTATGAGGCAATTTCCAGTAACAGTGTACTTTGCTAAGAAAACAGAAATTACAGATTATGTTGGGGCAGCATATAAGAAGGTGTTGGCAATCCACAAGAGGTTGCCTCCTGGGGGCATACTTGTCTTTGTCACTGGGCAGAGGGAAGTAGAGGACTTGTGCAGGAAGCTACGCAAAGCTTCAAAGGAATTTGTCATGAAAAAGGTTAAAGGGCCTGTGGAAAGTGATGGGACTGTGGTCCCTGAAACAAATTCTGTTGAGGGAATAAATATTTATGAGATCAATGAAGCATTTGATATCCCTGGAAGTTCAGCTATCCAGCAAACTGATAGGTTTAGTGGTTATGATGAAGATGAGAACGACGTAGGTGGGAATGAATCTGACTATTCTTATAATTCAGAATCAGAGAGTGATCTGGAATTCAATGGTGATGATAATGTTGAGCATACAGAGGACCAGAGCAATATTGTGAATGTCTTAGGACAAGAAGGAAGCCTTGCTTCGTTGAAGGCTGCTTTTGAAAAATTGTCTGGGAAAGCTCCATTAAACACCTTGGATGGGGAGCAGACTTCTGTGAATACAGGTGGTGGTTTAGACCAATCAAAAGTTTCCAGAGAGAAGAGCTCTAGAGAAAATGGTGGTCTTTCTCCTGGTGCACTCTTTGTTCTTCCTCTTTATGCCATGCTGCCAGCAGCAGCCCAACTTCGTGTTTTTGAAGCAGTCAAGGAGGGAGAGCGGCTTGTTGTTGTTGCCACAAATGTTGCTGAAACATCTTTAACAATCCCAGGGATAAAGTATGTGGTTGATACTGGAAGGGAAAAAGTGAAGAATTATGACTCCTCTAATGGCATGGAAACATACGAAATACAATGGATTAGTAAGGCATCTGCTGCTCAACGTGCGGGAAGAGCAGGGAGAACTGGACCTGGACACTGTTACCGTCTCTATTCATCTGCAGCCTTCAGTAATGAATGTCCTGAGTACTCTCCTGCTGAAGTTGAGAAAGTACCTGTACATGGCATTGTCCTCCTCTTAAAATCCATGCACATTAAGAAGGTAGGTTTAATATTTTACATTTTTCTATGAGCTTTCTTTTCTTCTGCTTGGTTATATTGGGTCTATCAACAGCAAGCAGGGAAGAGAGTAGTTTATGATTATTTTGGTGCTTCTCCATTTTGATAGCTTGACTGCTTATCTTGGGCTGAATGAAGAAATGGCTTCCTTTTGAAGCCAAAAGCTCCTCTTCTACCCATAGCATTAGCAAGATTATATTCATTTGGTCTGTTACTATTTGGCCATATGACATAGTATGCTACTTGTAATCTCAAGTTTGCTCCCAAGTCGTGAATTTTGTTCTGTACTACATAGGTTATTGAGCTTCAGTTGTCTAGTGATGTGTATTCTTTCCAATCTCTTAGTTTGAGATTTTTATGTACTTACTACTATCACTTCTCATCCAGGTTGCAAACTTTCCCTTTCCTACTTCTCTTAAGGCTGCTTCCCTGCTTGAAGCTGAGAATTGCTTGAAAGCTCTAGAAGCACTTGATAGCAAGGATGAACTTACCCTTTTGGGAAAAGCCATGGCACTTTATCCATTGAGTCCTCGTCACTCTAGAATGCTTCTCACTGTTATTAAAAATACAAGGCACGAGCATAAATGCAATCCAAGTCTTCTTTTAGCATATGCTGTTGCAGCTGCTGCAGCATTGAGCTTGTCAAATCCTTTTATAATGCAATATGAAGGAAATGATAGCAGCAAAGACTCGGAGACGTATGATAAACCCGGCATGGGGAACGGTGAAAAAGACACTGATAAGAAAGAGAAGTCGAGGAGAAAGAAACTTAAAGAAACTGCTAAACTTGCACGGAAAAATTTCGTGTTGTCACTAGTGATGCCCTGACTATAGCGCATGCCTTGCAGTGTTTTGAACAATCACAGAACTCAGTAGAATTCTGTGATGGGAATGCACTGCACTTCAAAACCATGGAGGAAATGTCGAAACTTAGACAACAGTTACTTAAGCTGGTCTTTTACCAGAGCACTAAAGGTGGTTTTGAAGAATACTCTTGGATTTATGGAACTCTGGAGGACGTAGAACATGCTTGGCAGGTTCCTTCTGATAAGTATCCTCTTTCCTGGTTGAGGAAAGGTTCATTTGTCAGGCAGTATGTGCTGGCTGGGCAGATAGGGTTGCCAAACGTATTACAGCTTCTTCTAGGGCCTCTGACGGGGAGAAAAGGCCTGGTGCTGTTAGGTATCAATCATGCATGGTTGAAGAAAGTGTTTTCCTTCATCGTTGGTCATCAGTTTCGATTGTAGCCCCTGAGTTTTTAGTTTACAATGAACTACTAGAGACAAAAAGACCAAACAAAGAAGGAATAACAAGCGCCAAGAGAGCATACATGCATGGAGTAACGAGTGTGGAGCCTGCTTGGCTTGTTGAGCATGCCAAATCTTCATGCATCTTCTCCCCACCCCTGATGGACCCCAGACCTTTCTACAATGCCCAGACTGACCAAGTAAAATGTTGGGTCATCCCAACCTTTGGACGTTTCTGTTGGGAGCTTCCGAAGCATTCATTGCCTATTAGCAGTGATGATTATCGCGTGCAAGTGTTTGCGTATGCTTTGCTTGAAGGCCAGGTTTGTCCATGTTTGAAATCTGTAAGGAAATACATGTCAGCCTCTCCGGAAAGTATTATGAAGAGAGAAGCATTGGGTCAAAAAGGGTGGGCAATCTTTTAAGCAAGTTAAGGAGCAGGCTGATTGATAGCTCTGCTATGTTAAGAATGGTTTGGAAGGAGAATCCAAAGGAATTATTTTCAGAAATTTTAGATTGGTTTCAACACAGTTTTCACAAACACTTTGAAAAGTTATGGTTACAAATGCTTAGTGAAGTACTTCTGGAGACACAAGAACGCCCTGTGCATACGAGTTCCAAAAAAAGGTTGAAAGAAAAATCTAAATCACGCCGATGAATGATGGCTCAAGAGTGAAAGAAAAAACTGCGTATCTATCTTACTCTACTCCATCTGGCTAATTATATAATGTAAGTTCCTAACATATTTCCAATGTTGACACAATTTTTCTTTCAAAATCATGTTGATATAGTTTTCATTTGCTAAACTGTTGGAAGAGAACAAAATTTTAAGGATAAAGTAGTAAAAGTACAAAAGAAATTGATTCAAAATTTGGGAAGACCAAAATATGTTTGACAGGTGTGTATATATGTTTTGAATACCATATTGCCTTTTGCAGGAAAGGAACTAATCCTTGTTGAGCCGCGACCAGTGGTGTCAAGAAAGTTGTTAAGCATATTGATCGCTGTATTTATCCTGAACTACAACCTCAGTACACTACTGTCTAGCTTTAGCATGCTCCTAGATGACAACTAATTTACTTGCAAGAGAGATTCTTCAGAAAGTGATGAATTTTTTGTTTACTCGTTTCGCAACTTGATGGAAGCTGTGCGGGATCATGGGATGTAAAATGTGAAAATATTACAGGTTAATATTGATAGGAGTCCTTTTTTTTTTTGGCTTTTTGGCTTCTCAAGCTTGTATCTTGATGAATTTAGTGGCTAGGAATTTTTTTTCGGTGAGTTAACACAGAAAGTAGTTCGTTTTGGTTGCTAATGAGCCAAATGTGACTAATTTGGTGAAGCGAGGAGTATCAACATCTTTGGAGGGGGTATGATTAGTGTGTGTAGATTAGTTTATTTAAGGTTCAAAATGGTTTTAATTAAAATTAAAAGGATCCTTGTACAATTCTTGTTTAAAGAAAAAAGCGATTCATTCTTTGGAATAATCTGTTATCTAAAGCGATTATTCTATAAAGATTCATTTTCACAATGAGTGATTGGAAATCTTTTATTAATACTCGTTGCATGCAACTTGCAGTGCTTATTTTAATCTAAAGAGAATGCCTTTGAAATTAACTCCACCAATGATAGGTTTCAGCCTTTCGACCAACCGGAACTCATATTAGACAGCACAAACACTTGCTCTGGTCCTGTGAAAAATGATGTATTCTGGACGAGAGAAAAAAAATGCGTGGTGCTCTGTGCAAGTATGATGTTTTTAGTGTTTCAAAATGAAGAGGCTTTAAAGCAAATCTGACGGGAACATTGAAACTGTTGGGAAAAATGCAAATGCACACCGTACACAACAGAATTATTTGTTAAACCATGTCTGGGGAACACTTCAAAAATGAAATTTCAAAACGCCCACCAACCCACGACCACAAGGTTAAGAGCCTTGCGCTCTACCGACTGAGCTAGACGGGCTGGTTGCAAATGGTTTAGATTTTACATACATACCTTATGAACATTACGCATACACAACATATCTATTATATGATGTATACTTTTTATACTATTAATATAATTTAGTAGCTTTACTATTAATATAATTTAGTAGCTTTCATAATTCTTTAATATTTTCTATATAATCAAAAGTTCGATGAAGGATGCATTGTTTCAATATTAACCTTAGCATATAAATTCTAAAACGACTGAGAGCTGCTAAATTAATAGTATTGTACTAATATTTTTAGTACCAAATTGGTCAATAAAACTTTTGGCAGGTATTTCAACCCTTTCGACTACTTTTTAATTCATTGGTTATGGGAAAAAAAAAAGAAGATACAACATATTTAACTATAGCTACCGGTTGGTGTCAATTGATCAACTAATAAAACAAGTTTGAAATTCTGATTACAAAATACAACAAAAGCAGTGTAGTTTCTGCTTTTCCAATCACATAATTACTGTTGTGTTGGACGTAGGAGGCCTTGTGACAAGCATATTCAAGTTGTGTGGTATTAACAAATCCAAAAATATATCATTACAACAACAAAGTATTTTCTCCACAAACTAAAATAAAAATTGATGATACTGAGGCAGTCAAGGGTTAGTACTGCAGGCATCAGGTTGTCTTTGTGGTGATGAGGCTTGGAACTCTGGCAAAGCACGGTATGTTTCAGATAACCTACTAAGGGTAGGGTATTTTGACTGCAAAAATTTTTTTACAATGTTCATCATATTCTAAAACTCGAAGGTTAGAAAGGCACCAATTATACTTTGACTATGCAAATGACACCAAATGTTATGAACTCAGTTTTAAAGGAATTAAAGTATGAGAAAGGCACCAAATGACACAACTACTAAACTTTGATAAAAATAAATAAAAAATAAAGAAGTTACCAAAAAAAAAAAAGCCAATAGTTTTATGTCTACTCCCTACCAATATAAGATAAATGTATCAATAAATCATCAGAAGTATACTTTACCATATCAATATCAAACCTCTTAGCTGCCTGCGTAATCTGGGGGGCCAAGAATACATCAGCCTGCATATTACAATATTTACTTTGTTAAATATGCATTTCCAGTTGGATGTTTAAGTGCTTAACTTCAAAGTATCATAAACTTTCACTGTTTTTAGAATGCCTTCTCACCTAAACCATTTGAGCAAAGTAAACATTTTGACTTTGAATGAGCAGTAAGGACCCTTTGTTCCAGAGAAAATTATAATTCCAATGGGGCAAATGACAAGAATCTCAAAGAATAACATGATACTTAAACTCATTTTTTTTAATTCTGTGACTGATAAACCCAGCATGATAACTAAAATAAAGGGGGATATGAGAAGGAAAAGAACAATCTTCTGCCAATTTATGTAGAAGAAATATAAAGAAAGGCCCACTTGTGATTTCTCTTTTCACCCTTCAAAAGGATTTTCAGGTATTGTGCAGTGACCTCATAATGGAGAACAATGCCTCAAAATAAAACATTCAAATCATACAGAAGCAATCACTGTAGTAAATAAAAGAAGGCTTAAGAGCAACCAGAAGGTACCATATAGATATGTTCCCCTGTGGCATATGTTCCAGCAAAATCCTTCAATAACTTCTCAAGTGCTGGTACATTGACCAAGTAAAAGAGAAGGTGAGAAATCCAAAAGGTATTGAAACAAATGAAAAAAAGAAAAGGACATGAAATTGCTTAGTGTACAATATGCTCACCCAAGAAACCTTTGTTTATGATAAATTGGGCCCACTGTTTTGATTCTGCACAAAACATTTTCTCCATATCTTTCTGTACATAAATAAAAATGTCAAAAACGCAAAACATTTGAGTACACAGACGCTCCAAGCGTTTCAAATGAAAAGAAGATACCAGAGCATTCATCATATGAAGAGGTTGTATACTAGAGTTGATCACACTTGCTACCTGTAAAATAATATAATTATCAGATAATAGCTAAGCTATAGAAGTAGAACAGATTTTGAGCCATTATTTCTAGCATATTCTAACAGCTAGAACACAATAATTTGAGCCTATTACTCTATCAGTGTCAGATTATTTCCTTGTGGGATATACTTTCAAATTACAGATTGGACTGCAGAATAAAGTTATACTGAGCAAATTATTACAATGCATGGTTTTCATGTTATATACCTTGCATTTGTATAAGCTACCAGATATTTGGATGTATAATCTTTAAGTAGAAGAATTATCAACATGGCTTGCTTTTTTCCCAATAAATTTTTTCAGGAGATACCAAACCGGTAGGATTAACAGAAAATAAATATTGATTCAACGAAATCAAGCTGTAAATCCAAAAATTCAATCCTCGTAAATTTTACCTGAAGATTAAGAGCTCTGATCTGAGGATCGACAGGCAACAGTGGCTTCTGAGTGTACTTCTCCTCCAAATACTAAGCACAAAGGAAGAAATGAAAGATATGAAGTTTTCAATTTGAAGACAGAACACCAAACCGTAATTGGGGACATTGATCAAGTTATTGAAAAGAAATTCAAGAATCAAAATAACTTGATAATTTTCCCACTCAAGGCCATCTTTAGGATCCATATGATCAGATATAACTCAGGTCACCCAGAAATGGATCCCTGCAGAATTGAGTTGAGTAATCAAGTTGTTTCAGCAAATTGTTGCATTAGACTTGCCAGAAATATTGCATAAGAGTCTGAAACGACCACATTATCATCAACTAATACTGGAACATAATGGAGAGGATTCAGTCTCTCAAACTCCGAAATTTAAGCATAAATAAATTATTGGTTTTCAGTCAAACAAACTCTATTTTGGCCCCAAAAGCACAATATATGCTAGAGTTCTGCATTCACCTGGACTGAATTGTTCTCCTTTTAAAAGGTCCACTGCTCTGTACTCATATGGGATCCCTAGTCAGTTCAAATTTAAGAAAAACAAAGTAAAAGAATAAATCCCAACTAATAGATCAAATTTCTGAATTCCCACATGAATTGGTATTTTCCCAGCTGAATCAAGCATAGCTAATATATATATACCACAAAATAAAACAGCATTGGAGATCATTCTGAAATAAAGAACATTATTAAAAAAACAACTCAGGGATCATTCTGTCAGAACTTCAAAATCAAGACCCAGAAAGAAGAAAATGATAAAAATTTCATTTTCAAAAATAAACTGAGATAAGCAATTAGTAAGATAGGAAAATATGAAACAAAAAATGAAAAAAGGAAAAAACAGGTGAAGAAGGAACCTTTGAGGCACAAAGCAAAGCGGATACGCCATGAGCAGGAGCTAAGCCAGTAAGAATACAACACAACTTTTGATGATGTATCATTATTACTGCCACCACAACTCTTCTGCAAATGCAAACGTTCAATTAGGTAAAACAACCAAAACAATATGATGAATGATCATCACTCATAGATGATGCACCAATACTTCTAAATAGTCTACTTGTATCGTGTCACCTACTCCTACAAATATCCGTGCAACATAGTCACTCATGAGTGAATGATTAAGATCCTCTGTTGTGAAAAAGTGAGTATACTTATTGGGTGGTATCTACAGGCAATATAATATATTGATTCAATGGTGAATAATCCTCTGCTTTCTTACTTTATAAGATACAATCACTTTATGATGAAATGAACATGAAACAAAGCAGACAGAAGAATGATTTACCTTAACCTGCGCATTTGGGTCCATGCTGCCACACAAGAGAAGTACTTCAGAACAGAGTCAACAGACTCACGTGGCAATATCTATCGAAGTACGGAAGTAAGGATATTTGGAGAATATTTGGAACTTGGAAGCAAGGAGTTTAATTTTTATCCAGGTGGTGTATTATTATTTAATCTTGTAATGATTTTTTTTTCTTTTCTTTAATCTACTGGTACATATAACTTATTGGATATCGACTAAGCTGTATAAAGATAAGTATTACAAATAGTTTTATTTGATTAATGTCATTTAATTACTTGTTAATGGATGAATGGCTTTTATTATAGCAATTTGTAATTGTTAGTTCTTTTTTACTGTTGTTGTAATATATGATTATAAATTATATAAAGATATTTTATATTAGTAATATATCAAAAATCAAATTTTAAAAATAAAATTATTTGCAAAACTTCAATCTTGAACATCATTTAAAAAAGAAGAATGATACTAACATAGCTTAAAAATATATTGTAATTTTTTTTAACTAAAATCATAGTAGTTGTTGAGAGAAATAAAGTGATATAACTCTTTTTATTTATGCAAGAGTCGCTAAACATTTCACATTATTCCAACAATTAAATTTTGACAATTTTTCATTTTAAGGTATTTTCATTAAAAGAACTAATTAAATTAAGTGCATTGAAATTTCCTTTAATAAATATAGTTACGTTTACATGGCTACAGATTATTATTTGCGAGTGTAAGTTTTATACGCCAAAATCAGATCAGTATGCGTTACTTCTTTTTCGGTAAAAAATAGTACACGTACTTAAAAACATATAAAGAAAACTTTAAAAAAAAAAAAAGCTGACCTACGCTACAAAGAAAAGTAAATAACTGAAATTTGATGGTCCATCAGCACAAAGCTGCTAATGGGAATAGGGATTGCATTATTTAATCGAAAACGAGAAATAGAACTAATTTAACATTAATCAAAAAGCTTCCCCAAAAAAAAAGAAAAAAATTCTCTCACAAATCAAATCAAATAAGGTTATTAAAGAGTTTAGGAAACTTTTCAACTCCTAAATTCGTAAAATTTAACTCGT
The DNA here is from genome assembly GCA_030441495.1 of Dalbergia oliveri. Lineage (NCBI taxonomy): Eukaryota > Viridiplantae > Streptophyta > Magnoliopsida > Fabales > Fabaceae > Dalbergia > Dalbergia oliveri. The sequence continues at coordinate 6,629,583 of JAMLFY010000012.1, read as the reverse complement.
AAAATTATAAACTCAATTAGGGAAAGAGTTTACAAGTTAACTAGAAAGTTAACTAGAGAGTGTGATAATTTTGAAATCATGTAGCATAATCTCATGTGAGTGTAAAGATAATATTTACAACGTATTGCTACATGTTGCAAAACAATTGTTTTTACAGGATATCTAATCATTACAACGGGATATAAAAACAATGCTCTTAGATATTTCAGCACATCTAGTTAAGGAATCAATCAACTTTTGGCTCGGATTTAACTATGAAACTTCTGGCTTCGTCATCAGTAACTTCGCTGTAAAGTGAAACAATACCAAATTATGAAAAAAAAAAAAGAAACATTGAATTAAACTATGCAACCAAATAAAAGAGATAATGCAAAATACCTGTCTACAGCTTCGGCTTTGGAGATCAAGGTGAGTCCCTTAGAAGCAAGATACTCACAGAAACTATGAAGGTTTTTCTCTTGACAGAAATTCCAAAGACGGCGAAGGAAATCATTGAACTGTTTTGGTTCCTTCACAGACAAAAAGTTGGTGAATTTAACAACCAGTCATGATGGATCTCAAATACAGCCAAGAGGGATAACAGATAAATTAAAAGAGGTTAAGCATGGAAAGTCATGACTGAATCTTATGTGAGAAAGTGAGGGAGATGGATTACCTGCTCATTGATGCATCCCTTGCGAAGCGCAGCCAAACATTCTGATGCTTTAGGATAGTTATCACCTTCATGGGAGTCCTCTACCAGATCAAATATTTTATCTTTCATATCATTAATTGCTTTTACAACCCAGTCTGGACTATCTCTACGTGCAAACATGGCTTCAAAATCTTGGACTGGAGTCACATCCCCAATGTTCTCGACTTTATTAGTAGACTTGTGTTCAATGAAATTTGAAGGCAGAGCAGCAATGTCTCCTTTACCCTCTTCTTCACCAGAAGCAGACCTCTTTTCTTGCAAGAAACGCCTTGACTTTTTCGCTGCATGATAATTCAAATGTAAAATGATACTTGATGTTTGTAAATTGTAACAACTAAGAGCGAAGCTCACGTTCTTACTATGGGATTTTCCTTTAGCTCAAAAGAGCTGCAAAATGAGTCTATCACAGATTTATTCTGCAAAAGCAGCTCAGCATCAGGTTCTGTAATTTTCTTGAGTGTGTCATCAAGAAGGGGCACCGCAGCATCAGCATGCTTTGATTTCAGCTCAAGATGGCGGTAAAAGCGCTGAAAAGATATTTGAATATATCTGTTAGCATTATCTCGAGGTAACATTTCTTTATTTGGAGGAGGGGATACTAAGTTAAGGTCTCTACTCTACCTTCAAGTTCATCTTAATGCTGAATTTAAACAATGGGGGTAAATAAGCTGATTGACTTAAATATACCGGATAGCAAGGACTAAGCATAATATCTCTACATCATACAGCATCCAGTAACAGCTATAGCCAAAACAAGGCAAGCTAAATATGGATTCCACAGCCCAAGCAACAATCATTAGACAAAAAAATCTCATGTCACAAGTATAAAAATGATATCCTTCTAAGACAAAAATCAAAAGAAAAATGAAATGTGAAAATATAAATGAACAAGAAAGGCAAGAAATAAACTAGAAAAAACAGATAAGTGCTCAGAAATTATACCTCTAGGACTGGATTTGGTGTAAGATCAGGTAGCAAAACTTCCTCTTTCCCATGCGGAGCAAGATCAAGCATTTTTACTAAGTTAGCTGCTGCCTCTAGCTGTTGTTCATTTGGCTGTAATGGTGCCGGGAAATTAGTGAAAGAAGGAAATTGAAACTCTCGCACATCCTCAGCAAAAGGTAGTACATTGAAGTTAAATGAATCAGGCTGCACAGCATAGTCAGGGAAAACAGAAATTATTGAAAACCAAATCGAGAAATCAAGGCAGTGGAAGTAAACCAACTAAAAAAATATATGAAACAGAGACAGCAAAAACATACAATATTTTGTCTATCTGATACGTTGGGCGTCAATACCCCAATGACAACATTCGCTTGTCCCTGTCTCCAAACACAACGAAGTATTGCCACCTTATTCATTTCCTTCATAGCCCTTGCTAGTGCAGAGACTGCAAGCATGGCTTTTGTATTTCCTGGTTCAGCTAAGAAGATATTGACATCTTTCATGTATTGGTGTCTTTGGTGAAAATTGTAGGACAGAAGAGAGGAGATAAAGAAGAGAAGAAATAAAGAGTCAGGAAATCTACATTAGCAAATTCAAATCAAATTAAACATATACAATCTTACCTCAGTACATTAGAAGAATCAGTAAATCCTAAAGCTTCACACCCTTTTCTGGTTTGAACTTAACAGCATCCCACTCAGCCTGGGATATAGGAACTATTTGAGGCCCATAACGATAACCTTTAATTCTTTGATCTGGAGGGACAACTTTATCAGGATCTTCAGAAATCTTGTACTCATAATCTACTTTGACTTCATGTGTGGCAGATTTATCATTTGAAGGAGCCTTATCAGAATATTTCTTGAGAGTTGGAAACTTCTCTTCTGCTGTTTTCTTGTATACACATACCTGGTTATCATTGAATTTTCATGAAAACAAAATTCAACCATTTTTTTTTTACAACAGGATATCTAATACTCTTGCAGGGTGCATCCAGTTGCTAGACTGAGAACAATAAACAAGTAATCTTCTATTATGCCATGAAATTCTGTGTTTGCTGCTTGATATAAATAACCACAAAACAAATTAAATTCACTAATTGCAGTAGCAAAACACAAAGCAGAAAATAAGAGAAATAGGATGTTAAATATTACAATGCAGATGCAAAAGAAAACAATGGCAGTTATGCCCTCCCCAGTTCACCTTGGCTCAAAGCATTCAATTCTAGTGGACTCCAAATGAATATAATGAGTAATGACACTTCAAAAAGGCACCCATATTATATATTATATAGCATACAACAGATCTCACCTTAATCCTCAATTTTGGGCTCAATTCAAGATCCCCTCTGAAAATTGTAGAGGGAGTTATATTTCGGGTTCTAAGGGCACCAAACAAAGAAATTGGATTCTCCACATACAATAACCTAGTAGATGTTTCAGTTGAAAAATATTTAACAGACGATCATTCTCATCCATTATCCTCTTATCTGCCTCCTGATTAGGTTTTCCTCTCAGAATTATACTCTCCATTCTCATACCATGGACAGTCATTTGTTTAGCAATGGTGGTAACTTGCTCTTCTTTCGTTCCTTCAAAAGGCTCTTGTATTGGACATTGCACATTTGTGATAAGACAGAGTCGTTTCTTTCCCTTATTGGTTTCTCCAAACTTTTTTATCATCATATCCATGCCAACAATTATAGCGTCAAGAACTAACATCAAAGTCAAGGTATCCAATAAAGGGTAAAAGACAGGCAAAATCCATGAGGGATCAAATTGCTCTTGAAAAATTAAATATTTGACCTAACATAACTGAGTTACGGACATCCTTTCAATTTTAATTTAAAGGAAAAAAGGAATTGCACCCATGAAAAGATAAACTTTGTATACAATCATACAGCAAAATATAACCAGCAAAAGTTAACTGAAACACCACGTATTATTGACAAAGCAAGTAAATTAATGGAACAAGAAATACTAGTTTATTTCACATAAGCAGCCCACTATTGCAAAATGAGAGAAAGAAAAGGAATTACAAAAGAAGCAAAATGTCGCAGAGTATCAAGCTGCAGAAATCAGAAACACAAGTTTACAAAATTTTATAGTCTAAAGTCAAAGAACTTGCATAAGGGGTACCTTTAATGACCAATGGTCTGGTTAGCCAGTAGCAAGTAGTATGAATATTTTCATGTTGATCGAAATTAAAGCATATCATTCTTTTATCAAGAATTATATAGAAAAGAATAATAACATTAAACATGTAAATGCTTCACGAGTAAAGAACCAAGAACTCTGTGGATACAATCGCCATCAGAAGTTCCTCGAGGCAGTTGTTGTAAAGCCTCAACAATATCTCCATCGACAACTTTAATATTTTTCAAAACCACAACATGTTGATACCCGCCAACTTCTGTGGTAAGTTCGTTATCAGTGTCTGAAAAATGTCAACATCAAACACCAGTGAGGAAGACCTTTGATCAAACTTTGTCACAACAAAATGACTCACTGAATCAAAGAAAACAATCAGCAATGTTACAGCAGGGTCCTCCCAGCAAGACATTGCATACTGAGCAGCAACAGTAACATCAACAACAGTAAATCAACAATTCAAAAACTCAGTACAGTCAACACAACATTGTGAAGATTATACAAGAATGAGAATGAAACACAGCAAACATGGCTGGAAGATAATCAAAGAAGATCCATGGACTTCTTACTCTCCATTCTAGCATTGAAAATTACTAAAATTTATCAGTGCAAGGAACATAACAGCACCATTTGATCCATGTAAACGAGTTCACCTAGTGGTAAAAGGGCAGAATAGTTTTCATTGTTTCAGTGCAATTAAAACTTCATACCACATGACATGATAATAAACACCAACTGACCATGGTGCATTGCAACTTTGCATCATATTCATAGGGATCAAAGTAAGCACCTGTTGTTCCAAATAAGACAACTCCCACTTCATCATATTTGCTATAGATCAGCTGCACATACATTAAAACCAAAAACAGAGGTCATGTCATGTCATGTTCTCATAGCTCTTAGCGTGAATCTGGAAAAACCGTGAGATTAAAATTATTTAAATAATTAATTTTTTTGCTCTTTTTATTATTAATTATTTAATTACGTAAAAATCAATTTCTGTTTAGATGTATTGAATTGAAAGTATTTTCAAAGTAAAGATTTAATTTGAATGCAGTGACTTTGTTACACTATCATCCAAACAAAATTTCTCAAGTCAAACTTATTTTACAGACATGAAAATATATGATTAGATGATAAAATTAAACTTTTCAAAATAATGTCATTCCGCTTATAATCGAAAGCTTTAAAAAAATTGTCTATGTTTCTGCTTAAAGTAACATATCCATTTTTATTTTATTTTTTTGCCTTACAATCTATTTGCTTTTCCTCACTAAAACATAACAACTTACTTTAAAACAGTTGTTGTTCAAAAAAAGAAACGGTAAAAAAAAAAAAAATTCTTTTAGATTACAATCTTTTTATCCCAAAACAATAACCAAAACACGAGATGGGTGAGGAATATGAGCAAACAATAGACCTTCTTCTGCACAAGCATGGAACAAACTTTCTCAATTTCGGGAACAACGGAATGCATGGATGGCCCCACATCGAGCAGCAAAACCAACGCTTCCTGTATTTGGATTACCAGTAATTACAATAACAAGCACACACAAAAATTATATATTTAAATATTCATTTTTTTTTCAAAACCCTAAACTCAATGTGATTGAAGTTGGGGAATGGAAAAAAGGGAGAAAGAAAAAAAGAATAGAACCTTGTTTCGAGCCATGGAGTTGAACGACAAAGAAGAAGAAGCACAGATAGAGAAAGAAAGAAGCTTGCAGAAGAAGCTGTAGAGTGTGCTAAGACAGTGACGCTATTTTTCGTTCCTCTTTTTTCTTCCCGCTTCAAAGAGTGGGCTTGAATATCAATATTTGTGAAAGCCCGAATTGTATCGGACACTGAACAAGATTTTCGGTTCATGTTTTATTTTCATTTTCTGCATTTATAAAATGATTTGATTTAAATTGTTAGATCCAATAAGATCATTCCATATGCATTTATTTTTGCATTTTTGTTATCCAAGAAGATTTTTTGCATTTATTTTCATTTTTTAAATCTAATAACGTATAATTTTAAATCCTACTACTAAATATGTATGAAAATATTCCTATATGCTAATTGCTAAATCCTCCTACTCATTTTTTTGAAGTTTCAAGGCATTGATTGTATTTATTCTCTTTCTTGTTTTAGTACTGGGAGGATTTGTGAGAAGATTGGTGGGGAGATATAACAAAACTCATCCAATAACATCATTATGTGCGCACAACTCTTAAAATAGTAAGCGTGAGCATCAAATTTGTTGAGATGATATATTACTATGTAATTAGATAATTATATAAAAAAGTTTTATACTATCAATTTATTAAAATTAAATCATTTATAAAAATAATTTAGTTCCTACAAAAATAACTTTATGTTGTTTACCAATATAATGTCATCAAAATAACAAATTATAGAAAAATAACTACCAACTATAACAACTATCCACCACGACTTGTTATTTTAACAAAATTTATTAGTTAATAGTGTAAAATTATTTTACACTTTCACCACATAAAAATTAAACTATTGTAAAACTAGTTACACATATAAAAAAAAGTTGAAATAGAATTTATATTCTCCAATATTATTTTAATTTGATGCCTTATCTTTATTTTTTCTTTCCATTTGAGCCTTTATATTTCAAAAATCATCTTTAATTTGGTTTACTATCATTTGTTCCTCAAGAAATTTTTTTCTTAAAAAAATAGATTACAAGTGCGTTTCCAAGCACACTTACACATCGAATGTGAAGTCTGAATATTTCTTCATTGAAAAAATAAGGCCCTATTTGGTTTAAAAAAAAATTAATTTCTATGCATAGCAGGATGAAAAGAATTTATTATTCAATCAAATCATTCCATTTGAATAACTTTTTAAATAATGGATGTGAGACTCAACTACTATTGTTAATGTGACAATACATAATTATATTATAATGTAAAACCTTTTTACGCTATCAGTGCACAAAAATTAAACTCTTCAGAAAATAGTTTTTAATTTGAGTTTAATCTTTATATACTAATAGTGTAAAACTACTTTACACTATTATTTAATTAAATCATTTCATTTGCATAATTTTTTAGATAGTGAGTGTAAAACTTACCACTTTTACTGATATGATAATACATGATTAGATAGTAATATAAAAATATTTTACATTATCTGCATAGAAATTAAACTATTTTAATTTTTATTTCATGTTTTCAAGTAGTTTATTATTTTTAAAGGAACAATTACAACTATAAAATCTAATTTTTTTTTTCAGTTTCACTATTTTCTTAATTCCTTTAGAAAATCCTAAAAATAAGAAAATAGAATCTGAAATTAAATACACCTTAGCACCAAAAAAAATACACCTTAAGTGTGTGTTTGAATGAAGCAATTATAGAAGGAAATGTAATTTTTAGAAGGATTTAAGATTCATCATGATAAAATATCCTGTTGAATATTAACTTTGAAGGAATTGTAGAATTTAAGGGATTTTAAAAAGGGATTTTATCTATCTAAAATAAATAATTTTAATTTTCACCTATAGACAGAGAATTTTGAAAATCCCTACACACACAAGTATATGTTTTTCTCATTTTGGTAAGTCTCACTTTTATTATGTTTATGAGATTTTCATTTAATGTTATTTTTAATTCATTTTATTACATTTTAAATTTTTCAATATTTAGTTTATATTACATAATATTATATTAACGTATCATTCCATTTTATTCATATAACAATTAAATTTTATATTTCAAATTTAAAATATTTTATGAATGAAATATAATATAATTTATAAAATATGAATTTATTATAATTAATTTTAGATTGGTTGAATTTTGATTATTAATAAAAAATAATTTAAAATAAATTATCTTATATTCTTTAATTAAAATATGTTAAAATCAATGTAATATAATTACCTCACCCAAATAAAATATTTTACAAATGAAGAAAATATAATTATCTATCCAAATAAAAAAATTTAAAATTGAAGGAAATTTAATTAAAGTATTTTAATTTTTCAGTATTTTAAATTCTCTTATATTTTTATAAATACTCCATCCAAACATACATTAAGATTTTTATCATGGTATTTATATGAAATTGACAAGTACCTTCTTTTTTTTATAAACTAAGATATTTTAGGACATAGTGAGTGAGAATGAGAATCAAACTCTCTGATTTTTTATGGATCATTAAGGCAAATAGAAGTCAACCACTAATTAGTGATTCCAACTACGAAATTGACAAGTACATGAAAACATGAAATAATGTAATTATATACTTTCTTTTCTCATCTAAATATCCAAATCCATTGAAAAACACGTAAATGCGAAGTTGCCAACTCGTTTCCGTGAGTAAACTGAAAGGTTTTGATCAAAACGCCGCCGCGTTAGGGGCCAATATAAAACAATTCACCCATGTGAATGACCATCAGTCACGTTGTGAAAATAGAAAGTGTGATATTGCTCTCAATTCTCAAAGGCTCAACCTCCTTTTCTTTTCATTTCTCCTCTCAACTCGTTCTAACAATGGCTTCAATGGCATATTCAAGCACCTTCTTCCGCAACCTCAAGTTTCACTCCAAACCCAACAACAACAACAACAACGCTTCTTCTCTTCCACGTATTCTTCTCTGCCACAAGCATGAAGACAACAACCCCTCAGAGCAACTCAATAGAAGGTTCTCACTTCTCACTCTCTTCACTTCTTATTCTCTGCTGCTGCTGCTGCTACTGCTACTACCTAATGATGAATTGAAACCGTTCATGCCCACTTTCTGAAATCTCTAAAATTCAATTCTTTTTGGTGTTTTGAAGGGAGCTTATATTGAGAAGCAGCGAATTAGCGACCATTGGGGCCATCTTCAATTTCAGGTACCCCTCCTCGTTTTTCATTATTAACTTTGAAATTTCACTTTTTTTTTTTTTTTTGGTTAACAATGATTTGAATGAAAATTTGGATTTTTTAAATTTAAGATTTGATGTAATTGCTTAATATATGATGAGTAATTAAGGGTAAGTAAGTATTGAAAACCTTTTTGGTTTTTGTATTTCTGTTATTGGAAATGAGTGGTAAACTAAAATTGAGAATTTGAATTTGGATTGCCTTTTTGGTGCAGTGGGAAAAAGCCTGATTATCTTGGAGTGCAGAAAAATCCACCATCATTAGCTCTATGTCCAGCAACCAAGAACTGCATATCAACCTCTGAGAATATCAGTGATATCACCCATTATGCTCCTCCTTGGTAAAAGTTCATTTCTTTTTGCTTGTAATAATTTTAGGCTTGGTTTTGCAGGATAATATGAGTTAGCTGCAATTTTGATATCACCCACTATACAACCTCGGATATGTTTGGTTGAAGGGTTAAAAAACTAAAGTAAAAATATAATACATGCCCCTGTTTTTACCTTTCAACCAAATACACCGAATGATGTCTATGCTTAGCTAAGATTTTACAAAGACCAGAGAAAAAGACACAACTTTTGTTATGGTAGAATTTACCATCACACAAATTTTGTTATAGTGGAACTCACTGTTATTTATATTGATCTGTCAAGTTAGCTTTTGGGTCTATCTTTCTCATAAAATGACGTTCTCATGCTAATGAATAACATGACAAGATCTTGATTCTATTGTTATTTTGGCCTTAATTTCCAGTTATGTAAAGAAACGAATGTTGTCAAAATGACATTTGGAGGAGGGTTTGCTACACCTTATTAAGGATATAGTGATTAATATGGGTTGAGGGTTTGTCAAAAAGGAATCCCAGATGGGATATCCATGTGAATTACATTGCTATGGTGTACTTGGAATAATTTATCACGTTTTGAACCACGTGAAACTAGTGGAACCGATGTTGGCTTGTGTTGTTCAACATTGACTAATAATCATTGGTCGGTGAGATAGTGCACTCATTGGTCTTTCTTTTTTGTTTTTCTTTTTTTTGTGCGTTTGGGGGGGGGGGGATTTAATTTATCTCTTGCTTGGTCCCACCAAAATCCAAACTTTATTTGACAATGAACAATGCATGAATCATGGGGTCACTTTTTCATAAAGAAATTTTAATTTTGTACAGGAACTATAACCCTGAAGGTAGGAAAAAACCTGTGAGCAGGGAAGAGGCAATGGAGGAACTGATAGACGTGGTAATAAATCTAAATTGACATTATGAGTCTTACCTCTGGATTGTAATTTTCTTTCCCTTGTCACTCTAGCTATCAACAATTAATCAATGGTTATAATTGGGTTGGGAAAACTCCACTTTACTCTCTAAAACTATAGATCATATGCACTTTAGCCCCTAAACTAGAAAAATGTGCAACCTAATAAAGTGCACATTAAAACAATGTTTAGGGATCATGTTGCACGTTGCATCATTTTCCCATTGGGTTGTAGTAGCTGATGATACTAACTTTTCATGTCATTGAAGTAAAGCTAAAACCAGTTCTTGATAATTATGCAGATAGAATCAGCAGCACCAGACAGATTTACACCAAGAATAGTTGAAAGGAAAGAGGACTATATTAGAGTGGAGTATCAAAGCTCGATCTTGGGGGTATGTATAAATTTTTCATCAAGCAAGACAATCACTCTGTGCATCTAGATGGTGTGAAGAACCCAGGTTTAATTCCTACTCTCCTCTTTCCTCATGTGTTTAACAGTTAGTGGATGATGTTGAGTTCTGGTTCCCACCGGGTAAGGGTTCAACTGTGGAGTATCGATCTGCATCCCGGCTTGGAAACTTTGATTTTGATGCAAATAAGAAAAGAATCAAGGTAACAACCTCATCACTCTTCTGTTTGATTGCTGCATGTTACACAGAGAAGTTCTTGATCCTACACTAAATACTACCTCTTCCTCCAAATCAAGTAAAAGAAGCCAACTAAATAAGATTAACAAATTTTAGTCTCAATTAACTATCTTCATTCTTGATTAATCTCTTATTAACTTGACAAAAGTTTAAGTAATTGTACATATATTTGGCTGAAAAGTAAGGTCAAAAAATAGGTTGACAAAAGTACAGCCTCCTACATTTATGTGATGAAAACTTCTTGCTTGCTGGCAGGCATTGCGAGAAGAGTTGGAGAAGAAAGGATGGGCATCTAAAGAAACTATATAAGCGACCTCTGCAGAAGTCACAACAGCATTAGCAAAAATAAACAATTGAATTGAACTTAACGGCTATATGTTGCATGTTTGCCACATATCCCGTGTAACATTGAATAATTTTGTAGTAGATCACAAAACTCGCTTCATCATTGAAAGAAAAAGACAATTCTTCATGTTATTTGAATTGCAGAATTCATTTAGCACACAACTGTAACTCTTGCTGAAAGGAATGAAATTAAGCTATTCATCCCAAATTATCTCGAAATTCATTCATTGGTCTATTTCTTTGCTATAACCATTCATTATTGCTCTATAATTCAAGTAAATTGAAATGTATGCTTTTTACCATATGAAATTGTATGCATAAGCCAAGTAACGCATATTATATAAAAAGTAGCTGCAGAGCTGATTGAATTTCCCCTGAGATAACAAAACCAAATTTTATAAGCTTTTCAACATAGTATACCTGAATAAATAAGCCTCAGATAACAACATCCAATGCAAATTTAAAGTGAAAGCACGATCTAGTTATAAAGCGAATTGATTAGCAATTGTTCAAATTGGCTTTCACACTGGAAACGCTATTCTCAATGTTGCCTCATGGGAGAAACCCACCATGGCATTTAAAACTCTAGGAGTGTTTCAAACATTCTCAATCCCGGAAAAGCACCTCCAACAATACATTTCTGTGCAGAGCATCAATCTTTTCTTAGCTCCATGTATTCCCTACGAATACCGCTAGCATTTAGGATTACAATTTCAACCTTATCTCCCTGTAAAGAACATCAACACTGAGTTAAAAGTTTATTCTAATGTCAAATGGCGATAACCCATGTAACACAAACTTACAGTGTATATATCTCTCTCAGTTGCAGATGCAAAAACAGTTTTGACCAGGTCAATTGCTTCTGCTTCAGACAGCGGAGTAACAGCATCCTGCAAGATTTCAAAATTTTTATATAGATATCAATGGAAATTTGCAGAATCAAATATTTCAAGCAAAAAATTGGTTTGAGAACCTCACCTTGGCAGGTAATAGCAGTGGGCTGGGAGACTTCAGTTGATTGTCCAAAAATGGCATAATGAGGGTGGAACCAGAACCCTGAGAACTATATCCAACCCTCTGTAGGAACCAACAGCATCATATGTGAAGACACATCCCTTTCCTATTTCAGAATGAAGTAGATTTTAGCAAAAAGATAACGGTACATGAACAATCATAGAAAGCGATAAATTATGTACCTTCATTATCGAGGCCACCCAAGACATTGAAAGCATAATAAGGAAAGAAGCGTTTGTAATAGAGAGTATTGGAAAGCAGCTGACCCATTGCAGGGCAGCTCATTTGCTTGTTGTGTTGATGCTGATATATCTGCACTCAAAATGAAAAGGATGATATCATATCAGTTCCAACAAAGCCTCTCGTTTTCTTTGTCACAGTAAAATAAGTGTGTCAAAGAAGGTACAGAACAACTAACATGTCCAATTTTACAGTTTCCCCATACTTATAGCTATCATCTAACAACATAATAAATTCAGCATGTCATTCAGGTAAAAACTAGTTGATTCATGCATGAGACCAATTCAGAGAGATGTTATACTGCAAAGTGATTTTTCAAAAACTGATAAACAGACATTAGAAACCTTCCTAATCGAAGCAGATTTCATTTTTCTTTCTTTTTTTTTTTTTGGGACAAAAGCAGAAATTTTTCTGGTTCCTACTTCCAAACATAAATTTTTATTTTCAATCATCCTTATCATCTCCCTCATTTTTATTCACAATTTTTTATATATAATTACATGGGCATGAAAGAAAAATTCATCTTTCCCTGCACAATACAAAAAAAATAAAAATAACAAAAACTTCCATAGAACCAAAACATCACAAGTACTCCCCTCCCTACTATATTCAATCCAAATTTTTATGGCCCAAAAAAAAAAGAAGAAAAAGAAGTAGTTGCAATTAACAAGCTCAACTGTTCCAGTTGAAGAGAACTAAATTTTCACCATAGAGATGTCTAGCAAATTGGAAGCAAGCAAATTTCTTTACTCCAACTTAACCGGAACAGAGATATCTAACAATCTAAGAAACAAGAAACCAATACAATGAAACTTCTTGACAGACCAGATAACTAAGATTAAACAGAGCATGGCAGTTGCTAACTTGAAAGACCTTGCAAGTGAAAACAGTATTTAAGTAATTTACAAGTGTTGACACTCTTTAGACTCACCAAATGCCTAGCAGACAACACCTTCTGCAAAGCTTTAACATCAGCTTGAAAGCCAGAAGAAGCCATCACACATTTATCAGCTCTGCCACAAAATTAAAAAAAAGAAAACATTATCAGAAATTCTCATAAAAAGTCCCAATTCATAACCTTAAAGAGCATAATCAAATAACCATTTTTTTTTTTGAAAAAAAAAGTGTCCATTCAACCGCTCACACAGCTTTCAAATATACAATAACCAAATACAAATACTGAACTTCACCTCAAAAATTCAATAAAAAAAAAAGAAAAAAGGTAGAAAATTGAAACTTGATGATAAAATGGAGAAATTGAAGATCGTGGCGGTTACATACAGTTGGGAGACTTTGGAGTAATCGCGAGTGAGGATGTTGTAACCGGTCGACATCCTCGTATCCGCTGCGATCACACAGTAATCAGCTCCAGCTATCGCAACACAAGATCTACCCCAAAAAACAACAATTAATTAATAAATTTTTAAACCAAAAATTCAAAAAGAAAAAACAAAGTACAGTTACCGAAATCGAGAGAGAGAGAGAGAGAGTGAGAGTACCCTCCATTGTTGTCATAGGGAGACCAATTAGCGTGCTGCTTCGTCATCGTATCGTTGATGAGAGTGCACAACGTTGAAGGAGGAGAAAATGATGAAGAAGAAACTAGGGCGTGGAAACGACGTCGCTGGTTCTGTAATTTTCTACTTTCTAGTGCCTCTTCAGTCTTTGAGAGGCTTTTCAGATCAGACTTTGGAAGCACGAAACTGAAAACGACGTCGTGGTGTGGTTTCCGTAATTATGTCACGTGGAACCTTTTTTTTGGGTCAATTCAAATGGAACTTTTTTTTGGGGTCAATTCAAATGGGCCTCTTTCAACAGAGCCCACATCACCCTGAATGTTGTAGTATTAGGCCATAGAATATTGTAAAAGCCCAAACATGTAACTGGATATAATAATTTCTTATTCCCCATGGGTCTGATTTTCTGGCCAATAAAAAGCTATGGGTCCAATTCTATTTGCATAATTTTTTTTTGTGTTGTTGAGCTGTTTGAACTATTAAATATTGTTTCTGACCGACAAAAAAAGGTATTGTTTAACAAATTAATGTAAAAGTTATTCTCGATAAGAAGTTACAGTAATAATATTTAATATATATTATAAAGTTTATTATTCTTTCTAACTGACCAAAATATTCGCTTGCAATTTTTCATAGACCTTCACAGGGTCCTGGGAGTTTACGTGGGAAAAAATTGAGACAAAAAGAGAAAATGCAATAAGTTCAAATATAGTTGAAAGCTGAAAGTTCATCAATAAATTTGTATCTGAATCTACACTAAGGGATTATCTATTGATATGGCAAAATCTTTATTTGTGGAAAAAAGACATAATAACATCTTTTCTAATTATATGTATTTTTTATTGGTTGAGTTCAATGGAGTGTAGTGAGATTTTTATTTGTTCTGTTTTGATTTGTCAAATTTGATTGAAATAGAGTGGAGATGAATAAATTTCATTTCATCCCATTCAATTCCACCAACTCCTCAATTGTCTCCCCAAATTAGAAGGGGTGAGATGGAATAAAGGATATCTAAACAATGAATTAGAGTAATTATTTCCCTCTCTTGAACCATACTCCACTAACCCAAGCATAGCAATTTTTAGCGATTCATTTAACAAATTAATGTCATAATTTAAATTGAAAAAAATTAATAATAATCTAAATTTCATACAAATAAATAAATAATATAATATGCATTTACTTAATATTGCTATTAATGAGATGACAAATTTTAGATCATGAGTCTGTAGAGATATTTTAAAAAAATTAAAAATCAATAAAGAGGGACAAATTTTTAGTGACTAGTCAAAAATCATTGGTGATTGAAATATTTTAATAATAATTGCCACATAATTAGGATAATAATATTTGGGAGATTTGCTAGTGATAAGAACATTTTCCTTTCCCAAAAGTTTAAACCCTAGGAACAAATCTCAACATACCATGGAACTGAAAGCAAATACCTACTCAGCGGATCAAAAGCTTCATCAAATTCAGTCATAAATAGGCAAACAGGTTCTTCATTACATCCGAATTAGCCTACTCATAACACTGCAGAGTGCAGCATCTACCTAATCAGCCGACAAATCAGATACTCTACCTGATATAATAAAGAAAGATGTAAAACCTACTAACTGCAGCTTACAAACACTGTGAAAAGGGTGGTGAACACTACATCCTATGGTGATGAATAAAAGCATTTGACAATAAAGGTTTTTGAAACAATCTTAGATAATAGAGAGAGAACACTGTGAACATTTCAGTAACATCTCAGTCATCAATGTTGTTGTCAGCAAAGTACTTTTTTGATCATCAACTTCTAACTATCAGGCAAAGATATGTTGATGTCAGTGGCTGACTTTCTTGAGTCTTGCATGGAGTGCATGTTGACCCAATTGTCTCTTCTGAAAGTTGAGGGAGGGTTAAGGCTTGTAGAGTTAAGGGTTCCAGAGTTTTGCATCACATGTCCACCACCTATGACATCATCTTTTTCAGCATTATTTGGGGGTGGAGCAGAGGAAACTGCAAAGCCTTGAGTAACTGTGGTTTGTGCATAATCAGACTTTGGCTTCTTTGGTTTCTGATCTTGCTGGTTGCTTGGTAGGAAACTTCCCACCACCACCTGAAAATTACATTAGCCATCTTAAGTGATCCTTTGTTTTGACTTTTGAGGAAGAAATGTGTTGTATTGTGGATTTGTATCAAAAGCAATACTACAG
The DNA here is from genome assembly GCA_030441495.1 of Dalbergia oliveri. Taxonomy (NCBI): domain Eukaryota; kingdom Viridiplantae; phylum Streptophyta; class Magnoliopsida; order Fabales; family Fabaceae; genus Dalbergia; species Dalbergia oliveri. Next base: position 6,613,681 of record JAMLFY010000012.1, on the reverse strand, counting down.
CACTCCTCTGGTAAAATTGTTAAGGCAAGCAACCTAGCCTCTTTCCATTCTCAACCCTATGTTGCTTAGGGATATAATAAAAAGAAAGTGGCCTAGTGCAAGAGGCTCCCACCTAATAAGGTTTAGGAAGGATAGATGTACACAGCCTTGATCTAACGTGGAGAGGCGGATCACAAAAAATTTATTTGGTTCACTTTTGAAGCAGATTACATGAGCTTATTAGTTATTGATCATATCCTAAATGGGAAGCATGGGGGAATGCTTACCTGCACCGGACTAGCAGCTATGAGAAGGCCAGCAACACCGCCACCAACAACGCGACCATCCGGGCTTGCCAACGACACACTCATGCCACCTGTCCTGCTTCTGGTTCCTTGGTTGTCAGTAGGCATGAATGATCCAGACAAGGAAAGTATCTCAAAACGGCCCTACAAGGGGAAAAAAACTCATCTTAGCAAGATGATGAGCCCATATTACCACACAAATAAAAAGCCATAATTCCCAACCCCGTAATGAAATTATGCACATGACCATCAAGAACAAGCAAAGACATGGGCACACCCAGATTTTATGTCAGGCACTTCCAGCCAATGCTAAACTAACCCATTTCTAGTCTCTAGACGTAAAAACTACTACCCTCATTTTGGGATCTCTGGGCGTCTTCTCTAATTTTCACAGTAATCGAAGATTACACCAAAAGCCATTTTCATCATGTCTAAATTTAGTGTATATTCAACTAGACTCAATCAAGTCTCCCTCAACTCTGGTCAAGCCATCATTGCTGCAGCAATTTCTAATATCATATGATAGGGAAAAAAGAAAGCCATCAAAGTTTTTCTTATATCCTGTTAAAAACCAACACACAACTGCTGTTAGCCTTTGCCTGTGTTTCACGAATTATCTATCTTGAGTTTAGGCCGAAGTGTGGCTCCAACTTCCAATTTAAAGAACTCTATAGAATATGGACGAATGATTTATTTCTAAACATTAAGTCTATGAATAGTAACAAGAGATTTACTTCTCAACATTAAATCTACAAATAGTTACAACCAAATTTTTTTATGATCAGCTTGATAATCAGTTTCTATAAATTTCACGTATCTACAACTTCGAATCTTGAGCAACATACACATTAACCACGCTTGATAATCTGTTTGTTTATTACTACTGTAAATCTTCCTCATATGCTTATTTCATGCAAATTACCAATAATAAGAGATACCTGTCTTGACAGCCAATGGCAACAGATAGCATAATGACTAACAACAACACTGACTTTTGACGAGATATATTAGTAAAATTTTACCATACCATCAATGTTAACTTTGTCACCATTATGATTAATTTACTGAGCAGGAAATGTTTACAAAAGCTTGCCTATATAAGTTCAGGGCATCATTACTGATATCCCAAATTTCAAGTGCTTATCATTAATATTAACAAACATATAACTATCACCATGCCAAAAGCCTATCTTCTTTTTGTAGTTTGAGGAAGTAATTAATTTAGAGTAACAATCATGGAATTCATTAATGCATAAATTTAGAAGCAACAAAACCTTATCGACAAACATATTGAGGTCAAGGAACCTCAGGTTCAATCTTAAACTGCAAATATTTTGTGGCAGACAGAAAATTAAACAATCAAATCAGCAACAAGGCATCCAACTTGAAAGAGAAATAAAGGTCAATCTGAAACCACTGAAGATTAGGCGCAAGCAAGAGTTTCATTCACACATGCTTAAGCTTAAATAGCAAAGTTTCTGAGTTTAAACGAGAGAAAATTAAAAATGAACAAGTATTGTTTTGTTGGACAGAAACTTTAAAGAAACTGAGGTTCACAGCTTGTTTAAATTAAACTACATTAAAATGTAATAGCAGAAAAGGACAGTTTGGATAAAGTAATAAAAATGAACATTAATCAATGGCATACTGCTGCACCTCATAGGTCAAAGTGCCCCCAGAAGAATCAGGCTGACGCAGTGTCACATTTGAAATTACACCATTAGCAGATAAGATGCATATAGCTCGGGGTCCTTGCTGAGAAAAGGATATAACCTTCATTGTTATGTCCTGCAACAATCAAAGAGTAAAGGAAAGTAACATCATTAATCATCTCTTAAGGTAGATTGAACATCATAAAATATACAGAATGCTTAGGGAAAGTATAAATAAAAGCTTCTCTACAATAAAGAGATAAAAAGTACAAAACATTGAGCTTTTCTCTTCTATTCAAAATATTAGAAGTTATCTTCAACTAAATTCAAAGTAACTTAGTTTGTTACCCAGTAACTTGACTGGAGTGAATAAAAAATAGAATGTTTGGTCACCAAAGGATATCAAAGACCTAGTACCAAGTAGTGGATTATTAAACAAGAATGACAGAGACAAATTACACAAGAAGTTTTAAACTCTGTAAGAATTAAATAATTACAGTTTAGTCTTCTGTTTATGAGTATATAAGCAAAAAGAAACAAGTCCTAGTTTTTTTTTCTATAGCTATCACTATCAGAACAAATACATGATACGAGTATTAATAACCATTGGAAAAGAAAAGTGAAAATCCAGCCCCTAAAGAAAGGGACAATGCATATGTGGCCGTTGGGTATCATACCAAACAACTTCTCAACGATCCATGAGAATGCTACAAAACCAGTGACGCATTTGAACTTGCATCTTAGACATGGTTGTTGAACCTTGTCCTACACCCCCCCGGGGGGTTTTCTCCCTTCTTCTCTTTTTCTCTCTCTCTCAACAATCCCCATTAATTATTTCCACATTAGATAATATCCAGATTGATACTGATTTATTTGTAGAAGACAGTGTCTGAGAATAGTTAATATAATTGGTGTCCCCATAACTACAAATGCATGAATAAACAATAAACCCTCTGAAAAAAAAAAAAAAAAAAACCAAAATTTTCAATGTTATGTTCATTAGATTCCAAGTTCCAAACAAACAAAACAGATAAAAAGCTAGCAATGGTTGTCCATAGTATACCCACAAAGCCAGCTGAGTAGCCCTCTACACAATGGACAGAGTTTTACACTTAACCATGTCAGAAAAGTGAAGGCAAAGATATCAGATATTTAGGGATATCCATATATTATGGAACCTGAAGAGAAAGTGTAACAAAGGAAAGGTAAGAGAAAAATTCAAGGCAAATTAGCTAAACTAAATGAAGCAGAAACCCTATCCTCCTCCTCCTCCTCCTCTACACCCCCCCCCAAAAAAAAAAAAACCAAAAAATAAGTAAATAAATAAAAAGCCTCTGAAGCATACCTCTCCAGCATTGACAGTTATGATATGTGGCATAAAGTTTGTACCATCAGAGCATAAGTCGCCTACAGAAGTACCAAGAACAGATATTAGCCGAACTGAGTTGAAACTTATTAAGTATGCAGTTTCTTCTATAAAAGCAGTCAAATAATGTTCCAGAAGGATTATATGAATTACCTTAGCTATTTTAAACAAAAACCAATTAGCTTGGTGACATTTTCCTAACAAAATAGGAAAGAAACTGTGCCATTCAGAAATTAGGAAAATCATACTTAGATAAATCTCTCCCTATGCATGGAAACAACAAATTTGCACATTAATTCATTGCACCTGGCTTTGGAAAACTTTCTGTATAAAGTATAAACATATGACTTCAATAAATTATTTAAAAATAAAATTGAGGTCATTCTCATGGATTCAATCAAAATAGTTTAGAAGTTTGACAGGAAGCAAACAGAGAGAATAAAAAACAAGTAATTTCACTATCAGAAGAAGGAAGATGGCACAAACTTCATCAAAATGAAAGGTATGCGAACTTGATGTTGGTTTCACACTTAATTTTGCAAACATGAGCATTAAAAGCATCAAAGGACCGTTACCTGGATGATCCAACCCGAATTTTTTCGACTGCTTGTATTCCATCCCCCGTGGCTTCCCCCGCTTCCCAGACGAATGAGAAAAGTCATTCAAAGGTGGAGCTGAAGATGAGATTGGCAATGGGGACAATGCCATGGTGACAGACCCATCTGGACCATACTTCCTTGGTCTACCCCTCTTCTTCTTAACCGCCGTCCCATCCATCACTGCGCTCACCGGAGAGACACCAACACCAGCAGTGGCAGCCGCCACCGCTGCCGCTGCTTCAGGGACATGAACCTGGTTTGGAGCTTCACTCCGTGGTGCCACATGATATGCTGATGGAGTCTCTGCCCCTATCACTGTAACCCCAGAACTAATGCCTTCTCTTGCTTCCATGCATATATTAAATTATCACAACTCCCAACTCTATATAAACCAAACCAACACCTGCAACCCCAGATATCAACATAGAACAATTATAAGCCTTTCTGAATTACTATACCAATTGTCATCACAAAAATCATGAATTTTACCAAACCCATCAAAGCCTTTGCCTTCAAAGTTCAAACCTTTTTTGAGCATGCTAAAAAGTCACAGTGAAAACCCATCAAAGGGTCTCAGAGATAAAGAAGAAGGGTAAAGAAAAGACTCAAACTTTGGATTTACATGAAGCTGTTTCCTTATAATTACCAGAGATTCACTACGAACTTTAGCTATGCATAGAATTTTAAAAAAAAAAAGAATACAGCACTATAGATTCAGAGTGAAGAATCATTACAAAGAAATGCAGTTATTTTTCGATCAAAGTTAACCTTTTTTTGTCTTTGGTCTCATCTCTGAAAGAAGGGTACTTGCTTAGTTTTCAAATACTAGAACCAGAAATTTTACCACAAAACAAGAGACAGGAAAATAATATTTGACCAATAAAAGAAAAAAAAATTAGTAAAATAATACGAAATCTTATAAATTTTTAAAAAACCCCCCACTTGGCCAAGAAAATTTATGAAAAAATTTGGTTAAAAAAAAAAAACCATTCATTTGCTCCAAATATTTCTCACCCTGCAACCTCAAAACAAAGCACAAGCCATCCAAAAGTAACAAAGGCTTTTTCATAGACAGGAAAATAAACTACACCCTTTTGCATAAATCTGCTTCATACCCAGCATTTTCCTAAACTCTGAAAGACAGAAAGCTGAAACTCAAGGAAAAAATATTAACATAAAACAAAAATAATAATAAAAATAAAAGAAAATAAAATTTTCTAAGACAAAGCTCCTTGTATTCTTTATGAAAAGCATATCAACATCAAGCTGTGGATATTCTTAAGAATGCAAAGATCATGACCTGTCACTGTGATTCCACACTTCACAGCAAGCTTCTTCTAAAGCTGAAAACACTTGTTATTCGGAATTTCTTTTTCAGCTCAAACAAGAACTTAAACTAGCTCACTCACCCCAGAAAATGAAAATTAAAAAAAAATACACAAAAAAAGAAATAAAATTATATATGAGCTTAAAAAACTGTTTGCACCAGAAATCGAGACTTGAAAGCAACTTACAAATTTCAGGAGGTGAAAAAACCCGTTGGCTGGTTGGTTTTTCCAAAGCTGCTTGAATTGGAAGTAGAAAAAAAGAAAAATGGAAAGCTGAAAATAAACACAACTGTTACAATTATTATTAAAAAAATTAAAATCAGGGAGAAAAAACCAAAGATAAAACAAGTGTAATAAAGTATGTTTAAATACAAAGATATTTTTTATTATTTATTATTATTTGATTTGAATAAATTGCTAAACCCGATAAATACAATTTGGTTAAGAACAATTTGAGGTCCGTGAGGGGTAATTAATAAATCTTTTTCAAAATCAAATTAAAATATTTGGACCATGGTTAATATGGTAAATTTGGAAAAGCAATGTAAATAGAGTGAGATAAAGTGTCACCTTTTTCTCAATTTTGTTTCACAAATTAATTAATTTTCACATTTAAAGCTGCAAAAGGCAGTGTTGGACGGCCTAACCTTTATGTTGCAGCTGACCTGCTTTTTGTCTTTTTCTCAAAATTAAAGACCATAGGTTATATATTATGCCCTTGATACCCTTCTAAAATTATGAAGTTATGCCACTGAAGTTGAGCTGGGATCTTCTTTCTTTCTTTTCCTTTAGCACTTTCTTTTTATTCTTTTTGACTTATGTTTTTGCAAAATACATTGAATGTGTTAAGGAATATTGGGTTAGAGAATAAAAATTGAGATAAATTTTTTTTAGATGAAATTTGTATGTAATTTTACATATAAAATTTATCTATAAAAATTTATACCTTATTTTTATTCTATAACAAAATATATCTTAGTGTTAATTAAGATTGAATTGATGTAGTAATAGGATTGAATTGTGTCCATGCAAAAAAAAGTCTTCGATTTTATCCATGTTGCTGTATACTTTGTTCATAAATATCTACTTATAATGCTATTTTATGCTGAAATGACCTAAATTATTAAAAGAATACAGTGTGATCAGATGAAAAAAATGTTAAATATTCATTTTTTTCAAAAAAATTAAAGCAATGTAGCAATTATTTAATTAATTAAAAAGATAAATGACTGAAAGACATATTTTGAATTTTGAAACGTGTTAAGTGTTAATACTTTTTTTTTTTTGAGTAAAGCAGTGTTAATACTATTTTAAGAGGAATCTTAAATTCTTCCAAAGTATTAAACTCGCAATCATATTTAATTATTTAAAATAATAAATCAAAATATAATAAATGTTTATATAACATCTTTCATTAAAATATAAAATTTTAATAAAGATAATTGAGTGGAAATAAATGGGGGAGGATCATTAAAACTCTTCTGGTAGAGAGACAAACAATAATTTTTAAGATTTGAAATTGGTATTAATAAACAGAGAGATATTCATATTAAATTTTAATAAACATAATTGTATGTTAGAAATTAAAAATATAGCTCATTGTATTTATTTTTCAATTAGATGAAAAAAATGAAAAGGGTTTATAAAACAATAATTCAAATTTTCATAAATTATTTCAAAACATAAAAATTAAAATTAAAAAGTCTATTCAAATGTTAAGCTTTAATTTCATACTCAATCTCAAATGTCATTTTCTTATCCTAAAATTTATTATAAAAAAATGTCAAATGAAAAGTTGGAGATTTTAATTTCTTTATTTTTAATTTTGTTCTCACAATAAAAAAAGTATTCTAAAAATAATTAACAAATATACTACTTTTAGGAGAACTGATCATAATTTCTCTAGTTATTCAATAGAATTTTTTTTCTAATTATTAAATTTGACAGGTGAAGTTAGATATAACTGGTTTGGTTTTGTACATACAAAATTGGGACGTGTACAGTCGACCATGATCTAATGTACTTAGCACATATCTAATAAAGAAAACGAAACGGAAAAGGATGAGATAAGTATTTTATTACTTATTATTTATTATTTATTACTTACTAAAATCTGAATGTATAATAGCGTGGCACGTGACAGTGGGAATTGGTCCTTGTAGCAGGTAGCTCGCTTGGTTGGGAATGACTCTCCTTACCCGTGAGTGTGAAAGAGAAAAGAAAATTCCATAACAAAAAAGCATAAGAAAAAGTAATTATCTTGCTTATAAAGTAATGGTTTCCATCAACAAATTTAAAGTTACGTTTCATCTAACCTAAATTAACTATTATAAATTTCTCTTAACGCTTCACCTGATTATAATATTTATTATTTTGGTGTATGCTAATTTTGAAATTGAAAGCAAGTGAATCAACAATCTAATAGAGACTCTTATATATTTTAATGAGCTAATTGAATTCTTTAAACATTTAATCAATATTTGATCTTTGATGACATATATAGAGAGGTATTGTGACCGACAAAATCCACGTGTATGAGTCATATGTCTTCAGAAAATAAGTGGCTATACTTTCCAATGGGGAATATCCTAAATTAAAAAGAAAAGTTTAAAAGGGATCCTCAAATTTTAAAATATATTAATTTTTTTAGGTGAAAATATATTAATGAATGCAAGTATGCCGTGCGATTAAAATAAAAGAACACTGGCTTAAAGTTTAAAAATAAAAATTAAACCATTTATCAAATTTTCTTTGCCAAATATATAATTTAAGTTCCAGAAATCATGAAAAATTGAATATATAAATAAATTTAAAAGTTTGAGTATAAAAAACGATCCTTATTCCCTGTTTTTATAAAAAATGATTCGCAGTCTTTAACAAAAAGGAGCATAAAATGGAATCATATACCCTCTTAATTTGTTACTAAAAGATATTTATTGCTAATCTTTGAAATCATTAGAGAAGCAATAGATCAAAAATTCAAAATTAACATGCGTGAACTTTAAGGACGTTATAATATTTATAGAATTTTGAATTCGAAGTCCTCATTATATTAGCTTTATATCAATTTTCAACAATATAAAGCATTCAACTGGCCATGATTTAAACCGATTATGTTTAGTTCACAAGAAAAATAATATTTTAATGTGTACAGGATTTTAAATAACTTTTTTCAGTGTTGTTATCTTTTCAATTGAGTATAGCATCTTTATCCAATCTTTTTTTCGAAATAAAATTCAAACACAATCATTAATATGAGATTTTTCCTTAATGAAGAATCCAACGTTTTGCTTTCTTCGAAATCATTATTATTGAGATTTTGAAAACAAGAGATTTTTGTGCATAAAGGGAAAAAGAAAAGTTCAAGTGGAATAAAGTATAGAATACTTATATTTATAGTCACAAGTTGGACTCACTTTTAAATAGTGTATCATATTTTTTCTTTTCAATAATTATTTTTAAAATAGTCGAACGACAGTAAATCAAGCAAGGAATTGAACACAAACATTCTTTCTTGAGATGAAAATCACGTCTCCAAATTATGTTTCTTTTTCCTTTTCGTTCATCACTTTTAGTCATATACTTCCTTCGATTCTCAATATCAGTTGGCTATAGATTTTTTTTTTTTCCTACTCCAAATACAGGTCACTTTTCACATTTCAATAAATTATTAATTATTTCATACATGTTTAATCCTCCATTTAATTAGAAAGAATGAGTGGAGGTGAGTTTATTGAAGTATTTAATTGGAGAGGAAAGAAGTGGAGGTAGAATGATAGAAGGGTATTTGTGCCTTTTATATTTATTTTTTAAATATTAATAAGATTTAATCATTACTTTAATTTTTGTGCATAACTTAAAAATGACTTATGTTGAAAACCAGAAAATATAAGATGAGTATTTAATATTTTCTCCATTCCAATTAATTATCTATTTGGACAAATGAATACATTAAAAAGTTAATATATTATTAGAGGCAAAGAATTAAAATTTTAAAATAATTACTCCCTTCATTCATTTTTAAATGTCTCTTTTGAGTTTTACACACGAATTGATGTAATAATTGAATTCAATTGATTTTTTAAAAAATAATGAAAGACTAAACTACCCTTTTATTTTTTCTCAATCTATTAATTACTCCCTCCCTTTGATAATATCTATCCAATTTTAAAAAATTATATATTTTAAAATATCTGTTAATTTCACATTTTAATAAAGTATTAATTTTTTTCCTTTTGATATAACCCCTAATTCATTTCACATTTTTAAAGTATTTTATTTAATATTAGCTTTGAACATTGTGCTATAGTAATTAATATATAGGGATATATTAGTCCATTCACTGTATTTTACTCTATTATTAATATCATTTATTATATTTTTTTAATATGTGTTGGTTCTAAATTGACAAATATTTTTAAAAAATGGAATATATCCACTTATTCTTTCTCCAATTTTACTTTCTCTCTCTTCAATATTCACATTTTGCAAAGGCATTAGAAATAAAAACCTTAATAAGTGAACGGGTATATTGGTAATACAGTCATTAAATACTCATTAAAATCCCAAAAACAAAATTTAATTCGGACCACAAAAAAAACTCAAAAGAGACATTTAAAAAAGATCGAAGGGAGTATTAAATGGAGTATACATTATTCTTTTTCCACGCACTTCCTCTGTTTTTGAATAATTGTCTATTTTAAAAAAATTTACCTAAACATAATTGTTTATTTTAAAAATTTAATTAGTATTAATTATTTCTTTTTAATAACATCGCTATTAAATACTATTGGAGGATAAGAGAAATATAATAGAGGGGAGAGAAAGTTAAAATATTAAAAATAAATAAGAATTATTCAATAAATTATTTTAATTTTTTTATCTTTGATATTTTTTCAATTATTTTCTTAATTTCCATACACATTTATAATTGGATAATTATTCTAGAATGAAAAATAGCGATTAATAATAGTGAATGTATCAGGGAAGAATATAGGAACATGTTAAAATTAAGACAAAGATTGATGATAAATAAGAATATTTAGCATAAATATTCTATTATTAGGTGAAGGTGCCAATATGTTCCTATATTTCTTTTATGAAAGAAGGAGGCATAGAGATGTCTAGTTTGAATTTTCAGTTTTTTAAAATTTATAAACTAAAAATTAAAAATTTTAAAAATTATAAATTTTAATTTTCAAAATTTTTAATTTTTCTTCATAAATTTTAAAAAATTAAAAATTCAAACTAAACAAACTCATTTTTTCTCTAATTTGAAAACCGGTAATTTCAATATATATTTTCCTGCCTGAAGTTTGGGTAGAGTGTTCATTGAATTAGGGTCAAAGAAGAACCAAAGTCCAATGTCATGTGCCGTGTATTCCACGTGTAGGACACCCATGAGGGACTTGGGATTTTGGATTCAGCCATGAAGCGTTTGCACGTGTCCTAGGTTGCTTAAGCTTTCAGACACCCACAGTCACACACCTCAGACTAGGGCACTTCTACTCTCTCTCTCTCTCTCTCTCTCTCTCAGGTAAGGTCACATTAGTGCAGGCCACATGCTGTGTCTCATGCCTACTGGTCAAACCCAACATAATGGTCCTGTGTCTTTGACACTTTCAACTTTAAATTCACGCCTAATATTCAAATCTCAAATTTGTCTACGTACTAAGCAAGTTTAGTGAATTTTTTTATTATAAGTAAAGTCTAATTTCTATATATGAATATTATTATTTAATCAAATTATTGTAGCTTGATTTTTTTAAATAGTATATGTGAAGTTTAATAATTTTTATTGATATAATAATATATAATTAGATAATAATATAAAAAAAAAATTTACGATGTTAACTCATAAAAATTAAACTTTTATAATTAAATTTATTGATTTTAATGTATGCATAAATTACAATACCGAGTATCTCTTTAAGAATAATATATTTGGGTGTAGAGTAAAATTACTCTAAATAGGCTCAAAATGTAAATTTACACATAAAATTTATTTATGAAAATTTTATCCCCATTTTTATCCTTAGATTACCAAACACATCATAAATATAATATTTTGGATTTTTGTAAGAAAGATCAATGTAAACATAACAAATAAAAAAATATAATATATAATATAATTTAATCATAAGACATGTCAAAATAAGTTACACAATCTAATTTTAAAAAATATATATTCTATTTTTTTCGGTACATATATATTCCATTTTTATCAAGTCCCAAACACACCTATATAAGGTAGGCATAGGTAAAATTGAATTTATAATTTGTTAAATATTGAATTTTATCACAGCAATTGCTTCCATTGGCGTATGCGAATGGCTCACAAGTCACAACCAACATTATTACTATCCACGCTTCTGTCGTATTCTTTGTCTTTTATTTTTTTCACAACCTGATCGGTGAAGTTCATAAAAACCATTTTTTAAAAAACAAGAAGTAAAACAATCTTTTATATTTTAGAAAAACGCTAGGCACATTACTCATAAATCGTATCATTTTATTTTTTTAGTTGTCTAATTGTTAGACTCTTAAACCAAACACACATCTCAAAAAAGTTGTATACACGTAAAGAATATTATACAGTCTATTATAGGTAACAGATAGACAGATATAGAAAAAAAAATCAAATTTATATATCAAGTATTCTTTATTTTTAACGTTTCATTTACATCTTTCTCCCATGCCACTAAGTAGCCACCTAAAGTATTCTAAAGAACAATTCTTACATGTGCATGGAGGGAGAGCTTTTTCTTCCTCAATATACATCTCAATCAACCATCCGATAAGTATGAAAAGAAAGAAGAATGATGGAAAAAAATCATTTAAGGGTGAATATATTTTATTCCTCCATATGGAGTAGGAAGAATGACTCATAATCTAAAACGTAGTTCAGTGATTGGTGGAGCATTGCGTATCATTATCATATACCTTTTATACATGTATTTTTTTTATTTTCAAAGATTAATTTTGATATTCAATTAATTAATTATATATTTTACGCATATATAACTTTGAAAATAGTTATAAAAAAATAACTTGATTTATATGGACTATCAATATAAATTTTTTTAAAACAAATATGTATTGTTACATTAGAAAAATATTTGACTTAATCACCTTCTATGTTGAAATTAAAATCTTGCAAAAAGGAGCATGTGATTGGCAGTCAAAATCTCCTAGTGTGTTTGGATTGGTTTTTTCAAAAAAGTACTCTTTTTACTTAACTTTTTTTTAGTAGAGTTTTTTTTTTTTAGAAAAGGTTATTTTGACTGTTAGGATAGACAATCTAACAAGTGATTTTGATTATTAAATGTTCTTATAAATATGTTTCATAAACAAAAATAAAAATACTTTTTTAAGACCAAATTAAATGAAAGAACAAGAATAAAATTAAAGTTCAACTATTTTTGTCTTTGTAATCGTTTCGTAAAAATTCTAATATCATGGGTAGCACTTTCCAAACCAGGTTATGCAAAATCACATGCAGCCAATACATTAGTACTTATAAATCCTATGCATCAGCAAGTATATAGATAACTTTATGAATGTCATTTATGGTGCCAATACAATACTTAAAATGAGGTCAATATTGTTCGTTTTCTCCAATATAGTTAGGGATATCTCTAAATGCATAATCAAAAGGAATTATGACATCATTTCCTAGTTTCCTGCACTCAATAAAATCATCTACAAATTGTCTCTCTAGAATGTTGAAATCTTTATTATGTATCTTTATATGAAGCCCGACAGAGTTGGAGTATAGGCTTATGAGAGGTGTGTGTGCTTTCGTGACTCTAAGGAGATGAGATGTGTGTGTGTAACTGTAAGGAGTGAAAAAGAAGTCTAACAGTTGGCAAAGGATAAGATTGTATTATAAATAATAGTGAAGGATAATTTTTTAAGGTAATTATTTTATTAACAAAACACTTCTACTTCTATTTTTTAAAAAAGTTGGGTATTACTAGCTTTAAAAAAAGTGATAAAATCACTTTTTTTAATTTGAAGTGTTTTTTTTAAAGTCAATCCAAACATTTAAAAAAAATACATAGAAGCACCTCTTTTGGAAAAAATAAAGAAGTGTTTTTCTATTAAAAAAAAAAAAGCTAATCCAAACGCACACTAAATATATCAAAATTAAATCTTTATGCTTTTTTATTTTTCATGTCAAAGTCAAAAGACATATATTCTTAATTTCTTAAAATATTAATTACGTACTCAAACACTTCTAGAAATCATCAATTGCTTAAATTTATTCACCGCTTAAGCCATTCCTAATGGGTATAACGTAACTAATCTAAAACATTATTTTGGTACATCTAAAATGTAGCCGAGGTTTAACTTATGATTTCGTGATAAATAATTACTTAAAACCCTTTACTAATCTAATTCTAGTGACTTTAATTTAAATCAATTAGGAGCGACTTTACCAAAATCAATCAATTAAGAGTTAGTTAGCTTAAAATCTCGTGCGGTAATAAGGTTTATTTGTCCTTTGAATACTCCCACTAACTCATTGCCAATAAAAAAAAAGGTTAAACACTTAAAAAATAAAATTTACTCCACTAACTCTAGCTGACTATAATTCTTCTTCTTCCCTTTCTCTTATTTTTCCTTGTGTGAGTGTTGATAAAAGGGGCTACCAACTTTCTTTTTGTGATGGCAATTCTAACATTTTTCTTCTTTTTTTTATTCCTTGAATTTGTATTTTTTTATTTTATTTTTATTGTCCCTATTGCGGTTGTTTTTTGTCCCCTTTATGGCTATTATTTGGTTTCCCCTTATGCGTGTTTAGTTTTTCCTTATGAGTATTTCTCTTTTGATAGTTGTACAGGTAAAAAGATGTTTAAATCTATTTTAGATGGAGACTTAATATATATATTCTATAGACTTCAACACTTTTCACAGCAAAGCCAAAGGTTGATGGTTAGTTTAGATCGTGGAATGTATCTTTTTCATGTTCAATCTAGTTTAGACAATATTTCCATGATACGATGGGGGAAAATCCCATTGAAAAAAATAAAACACGGTAAGGGAAAAAAAAAAGTTTGTTGATCATGGAAGTCAAACTTGGTTGGTTAACAACCAAAACAGTCCCAATCAAAATGGTTGAAAATTGAGAGTAGCAAATTATAATAAAATTTAATACAACCAAATAGTAGAAGGCTCAATTAAGTACTTGAATTTTATTATTGATGATCATCTTTTAAAATACTTTTGAAAGTGCTCCTATATTGTACTCAGAATCATTATTTGATCCTAGGATAAGCCAGCCCTCACCTCTTTTATTCTTTTAATATAGGAAAAACCTAATCTAATCTAATACAATACATGGCCGAAAGGCAAGGATGCCATTTTGGTCAGATCCAAACTAGAATTAGTATGATGTGTGACATCCAATGCCATAATAATAGGAGTATGCTTTACGTTGGATATGTCCAAACCAAGATACACGTGTTCAATAAAAGTTACAGCCCAGTATTCCTTTAAAAAAAGAAAAAAAAGCCAATTTGTTTGCAAGCTAACCTATCTTATGTTCACTTAATTAACTTCCTCCCCATAATTGCTAACTAATCTCCACAACTGGAACTCCCATATTCTTTGGGTTCAGGGTGCGTTTTGCATATAGCTATAATTTTATAAATAAACAATGTAACACAATATTCCTCCAAATAAGGGAGCATCGAAGTGAATGTCTATTACAAATTAAAAAACGAATCGCCTACATGTTTTTAAAGAAATTACAAGAAATCTCAGCCATCAAAAACAGGTTATAGTATAGCAGAACATTGACAGAACACAAATTCCAAAAGTCTCAACCATTAGATCAGGAACTGAGAGTTTTCAGAAAGGGGTATATATGTAGAGATGTTCTGTTCTGCCTGGTAAAGCTAGCTACCCTTTTTTATGGGACTGTACTGAATAAGAGAAGAATTTCTTGTGTTTTGGATCTTGAAGCATAACTTTGCCTATGTTAAGCTTTACTAGGAAGCTTAATATAGCTGGTCCCAAGCCCAGAAGGAAACGGTGCAGTGTTGTTTGAATTTGCAGCACTGAATGAAAAAAAGTTTCAAAGATTACTGCACCAAATTTTTTGTGCACCCAATGGAGGAAGAATTTAGACACAGGAGGAGGAGGTTCTCTCCTATAAATAGAGACCTCCATCAGTTTAATCATCCAATCCCAGAAAGAAAAATATATAGTGTCATCTTAGTTTCTTCTATATTTATAGAGAATGTGTATTCTTTAATATAAGAGATTATTGTTCTCTTATACTTAGAGAGGTATAATTTTATTTTCCACATAATGAAAATTTTCTCGTCTTGCGCTTTTTTCTTTTATCATTAGGATTTTCATGTAAATATTTGTGTCAATTCCAATACTCTTAACTCTATTTTAGTTGTGTTAATCTATTTTTATAACTCTGTACATACATATATTGCTCCTCAAATGGAATATTTTCTGAGGATCATTGGAATTCCATGTTGAGGATTTGGAAGCCTTCTTTCAACTTTTTAGATATGGATTAGGTTGGAGCGGAAATTTGTTTCAATAAAGGCCATCATTTGTGCTTGAACTCTCTTTTGATTTTGAAATTTACATAAAAGAAGAATAATATAGATCTTGAGTTGAAACAAGCAAAATGTCACAAGAAGGAAATTGCATGCCCTCTCATACACATAGAATTACAATGATATGCATGCCTCTATCCCCTTAGTTGGTCTTTTGCCTCTCATTCTCCTGCTTTTAAGAGGTTCTATATTCTTCAAGCACATGAGAAGGTAGCCATCAGAATATATACATGAAAAGATATGTGATGCATCCAGAAAATTAATAGAATTTTATGTACCAAAGCAGTTCATGTTGAACAGAATTTTCGAAAAAGGTGTCTGGCTCAGCTAAGTTTCATAAAGATTTAGCATATTATGTCACACAAATTGCATAATTAATTAAGTTAAAAATGCTTATGCCATCACACATAAACTCATGACCCCCTTTGGCCCTTTCTTTCTCCCATGCTGTAACTTTATCAAACAACATCTCAAACTTAAAAACAAGAAAAGATAAATGAGGAAGAAGCCTATATGCTTCAAAGATCCTATATAATTACAGTGCCCTTCTTTATTAAATCACTACAGCACTATAACTTTCAATCTATGAATTATGACAGCAAAAGTCAAGAAAGACCGAACAACAGGGGAAAAAAAAGGGTTAATCTAATGGCTGGATATAAGTGGAGCTATTGGATACAATTAACATTATTTGATACGTGGATACAAAATTCCTTAAGAATTTAGATCCGGTACAAAATATTTATTTGGGCACGTATATATACTATGTAGTATAAACTAGTATCAATTTAAGTCCTTTAATATTTCATCAGAGATTACCCGATAAAGTATATGATAAATGTTCCCAGGTTTGGAGAGGGGGAGACTAGAGAATAAATTAAAAGTATGTAACCACACAAAAAAAAAAAGTTAATTAAAAGTAAAGGCAAAGTGGTCTTGGTAAAATTTAGATCCAGAATCAATTAATCACTAATAGAACTTACTGCTGCTTTATAAGGCTACTGCATGGTTAACTAACCATAATTGAGTAAAGTTTACATCTCATCATAATTTTTCTTTGAAATGCAAGCCAGGGACCGAGTAATTAATCACCAAATTAAGTGAAATAACAGTGTTCAGGTTCTAAGATACCTGCATCAGTAGAGTGGCCTATATGTCAATTCAAAATCAAAGATTACTCATGTAAGAACAAAAAACAAAAATAACAAGACAAATTAAAACTCATCGTGTCAGGTTAACAGTTAACCATTTCTCTCAAGTGATCCTTTCCATGTATGAAGCTACCTTGGTAAGATGAGTGTATTTAGAAATGTGTCTTTCCATAATGAAATTCAAGCAAAGCTATGCCTTCATAATTCTTGCAGATATGCATTAACCCCCACTTAGCCATATCACTGGTAAGGTCTTCAAGCAGCAAGGGAAAAACTTAAAAAGTAACAATGTCATGTCAGCTGGTATGGTACTGATAAGGTCTTCTAGACCAAACAACACAGAGAGTGTTTACTAAAAGAAGATGAGTGATAGATCTCAAAAATTTAAGTAGTGGGTAAAATTAATTCATACGCTTACTAAAATGTTTTATATAACATTTACCTTAGTGTGCGATCAAATTTAATAATATAGTGGGGGTCAAATACTCGTATACTTGTACTTTTATATTTCTAAACAAATTTTCAAATTTTAGTGGGGCATCCTTGTATATGTCCCAGACTAAGCATGTAGATCTGCCCCGAATGAACAACTGGGATTCATCACAACTTAGACACGGTGGTTAACTTGAATTTCTTGTCTTTTCTTTTTGTGACTGAGAAATTATTAGATGTTCATAGAGTACTAATTGAATTGTGCTTTAACCCATAACAGAATACGTGACATTTTATCTCAAAATGTAAGTTAATGCTGAGTCTTATTTTAAAATGTCATTTTCATCATCAGATATGAACACAATCTAATTAACTGGCATTCCATTAGCATATAATAATTTCTCCTACGTGTATGTGGTTGATGAACTGGAACATGTGTGAGCCAAGTATGCTGAAAAAGAGGCGACAACATGATATATAATAAGAAGATACGAAACACATGTCCACTTTTTTTTCAGTTGAGAAGGATATGTCCACTTAAACACAGGGGAAGGAAAAAGTAAATTAATTCTGTGATGCTGCATGAAAACAAAAGAGTACTAACAACAAAAATAGTCACAAAATTTATTATTATAAACACAAACACAACATAGTGGATATTCTAAATTCAATACTCATCCGTCTTATTCGCACTATCAGAGAGACGAGGTCGTAGACACCCTGAAAGTACCCCCATGCATGATATATCACCTTTTTATATGAATTCAATTTGGTACGTAAATATTTATTTAGGAGTAATGTTATTTTAATACATATTTTATGAGGATAATGTCGACACATTTTTATTCACTATTAAATTGTGGATTTAAAAGTTGGTCGCATGCAACCAAAAATATATGAGAATATATTGGCATAGTATTTTATGAAATGTGTGTTAAAATAACATTTTCCTTTATTCAACCACGAATCTGCCAAGTCAACTAATTAAAAGGAAAATAAATAAAGAGAAAACCGGCACATTGTTTAAGACCCAGTCCAACTGCCCTATCTGCAAAGTATAAAAGAAGGGACAAAGGTAGAAATTGAACTCATAACCTCAAATACATCAAGTAATTTGGCGGATAGTATGTGAACTATTGAGTTTGATTTGTTGCCAAGTAATTGTCAATTTTTGTTTATCTAAATCTATAATGTTTTTTTAACCAAATATTTTTGTTTATCTTCAAATTATAATGCTTTATTAGCATATTAGATAACTATGGTATCTTTTTCGTTCTTATGCTGCTAGATCTTTCTTCCGTTTTCGGATACCCTCTACTAATACTTTCTAGAGAAATTCTCCTTTCTCTTTTCATTTCATGATGTAATAAAAGCACCCACAGAGGGTGCCCGGTCATATGCTATTACTTTTCATTAATGTTATTCCATGAAGAGAAAAAACTTGCACTAGTTTCAATAGAGAGAAAATGAGAAGAGATTAATTTTGTTATATTTTGTAAAAGACTTTTACAATACTAGTTAATTATGTTACTATACATGAGATCTCATAATTAATGGATTTGAGTGTCAAATACTTTTACAAATATGTCAACATATGATTAGAAAAATATGCAAAATATTTTTATGCCAATGGTATATTAAAATTAACATAAAAAATAAAGAGAGTGCAAATATAAGAGGCCAAAAATAAGTTTTGGTGAGTTTCGTTGGTGGTGATGACGACAAAGAACGAAGGATCATGGAGCAAGTCAATTGAAAATACACATATTTTGCATAGCTCAGCTGCCAAAAGTAACTCGACCTTCATTCACATTGTTCTCTTCTGAATACAAACTATCCTGCGTTTTTCCGCTTCACCTTTTTGTGCTTGCTCTTGCTTTTCAATAAAGAGATTAGAAATGAAGTCAATTTCGTTAACATTTTAATTCTTGTATTTGAAATAAATGAGTAAATTATATAATTAAATTCAATTTCTTTATTTAGAATGTATCTAAAAAAGAATTAAATTTTTTATCTTGACTATTTTATCATTCATTAATAAAATACCATAATATGGTCTAGGGGTATTATGGGTGTATCAATTTTTAACCACAATTCTGTGGGCAAATTGGACATGTTTGGCTTTGATTTATTTTTGGGCTTTTTGATGGAATTGAATTCCGTTTGAACTTCAATTCCATGGCATTAGTTAGTTCCAAATAAAGGAATTAAATTCATCAATTTCTTTAATGAATTCAATTCCATGGATTTCCAACAACTGCAACAAGCTTAGCAACAGGTGCAAAAAAAAAAAAAGGAATTTATTTTTGCATGAATACAAGTCTAATACTTTGTCCATTGCGTCTTAATTGTCCACAACCAAAAAAAAAAACACATATTATAACAAAACAATGAATGAATATTGATAATAGTGTAAAAGTGTATTAATTGACAATATTGTCCCTATTTAATATATAAGTATACTCTTGAAAAAATAAATTAATAATGTACAATTAATAACACTAAGGGTATATTTGATAAATAATAATTAATGCTTTCTTGATATGATAAATGGATTGATAGAGTGAAAAAAAATTGAAAAAAGTGAACAGTCGAAGTGGAATGGAGTGAGTACTTTATTTTCACACATACTGACAATAAAATTGGTAAAATTAAATAACAAGTAAGTGTATTAAATGAAGCTAATAAAACCATTTTAATTGTGAGTATGTGTAAATATGAGGTATTAAATTTGCTTCTATAGAATCTCTCCAAAAAATTTACTTAGAATCATCATTTTGATTCTTAAAATGTCACAATTCGAGGGAACATGAAACACGTGAGGAATCCCATCCCGCGTAAGCCTCGTGACTTTTGAAGTTTCTCTATATGCATAAAATAACATACTTTTCATTCTAAAAACATAACTTCATCTAAATATTTATCCCAATCTTTATTCAAAACTTTATATTTAGAATCATAAAACTGAAATACTTTAACAAACAAACTTTGAAAAACCCTTTAATCATACTTTGAAAATCTATTTAATTCTTGAAACTAAACATAAACTCATCTTTGGCTTGTTACATAAATCTTTAACCATAATCTACATTTCAAATACATACTTAAACTTTGAAAACATATACATAATGTTTCTAACTCTAAGATTTAATATAGGTTTAATTATTCTGCAAGTCCCTATAGTTTCACTCAATTTTTAATGAGGTCCCTATAGTTTAAAAGTTTTTAACTAGGTCCCTATATTGCATAAATTTTT
This sequence comes from Dalbergia oliveri, assembly GCA_030441495.1. NCBI lineage: Eukaryota > Viridiplantae > Streptophyta > Magnoliopsida > Fabales > Fabaceae > Dalbergia > Dalbergia oliveri. Next base: position 6,593,030 of record JAMLFY010000012.1, on the reverse strand, counting down.
TTTAATTAGGTCCATATCTCTATAAACCGTTACAAAAATGTAAAATTAAACCAAATCTTCAAAGAATATTCTTTAGCTACAGGTTTAGATTAAGAAACAAAATCCTAGCCATTCATTTCACTTGGAACACTAATACAACTAGTGATACATGATACACTCTAAAACACCACCTTGCACACCCACAAACAACATAAATCCCTAAATTAGAGAAGAGGAACAAAGAGGTTGGATGAGAGCTTGAAGAGGGGTGGCGCACAGACAAAGGAAGAGGAGGAAAGAGCTAGCCAACACACGGTAGTGGGTTGGTCCACCACGACCAGGAACATGACGGAGGCACGAAGGCGCAACGCCCAGTGCTCGTAGGGAGGCACAACAATTGAGAGAAAGGAAGCGTGAAGGAGGATAAAGAGGCCGGCGGCACAATGACGCATGAGCTCTGCCGTCGACGACGCGGTGCTGGCTCATAGCCGTGAAGGGTGGAGCCGTGATGGCAGAGCCAGTGCAGGAGCAGCGCGACCTCCCACCCTTTCCTTCTCTTTCGTTTCTGGTTCATGGCTATTATGGGTTGTATCTGTGTGAGGTTTATTTTGACTGGGATTGGCTAATCTTGTGGTTGCCTCTGACTGGTAACTATAATGTTTGGCCTCTACCTTTTTTTTTTTTTTAGATGTTGTGTTCAGTGGCTTTATGTGGGTGTTGTAACTTTTTGGGTGAAGAATGAGTGGGGGAAGTTCGCCTAGAAGATGAGTTTGACGAGGTTGAAAGGAGAAACTTCTGAGGGTTAGCCATCACTGATTCAGGGATAGGGTGGGGATTATGGATATGCAAGGTGGTGTTTTAGAGTGTATCATGTATTAGTAGTTGCATTAGTGTTCGAATTGAAATGAATTGCTAGGATTTTGTTTCTTAATCTAAAATTGTAACTAAAGAATATTCTTTGAAGATTTCATTTAATTTAACATTTTTGTAACGATTTATAGAGACAAGGACTTACTTAAAAAAATTTAAGCAATATAGGGACCTAGTTAAAAACTTTTAAACTATAGGGATCTAATTGAAAATTAAGTGAAACTATAGGGACCTAGATTAATTAAACCTTTAATACATAATATGAATATAAACGCATAATTCGGATCCTTGCACATCTGCTAGAGTACTCTACTCTAACATGACTCTAATCTAAGCCTTACCTAAGGTAAGACTTACCACTGGAAATAGCTATGTCTACTAGATCGGTAACGAAACGATACCTATACTTGCAACTATGAGAGGAAAGGAGAGGGTGTGTCAACGGACAATGAGTGGATTCCTACCCATCACACACATGAGACAACCAAGAAAATACATAATGTAATAATACAAATAGCATAGAAATACAAGTAATTACATAATAATATTTTCATGCTAGTCATTTGACCCTCGTCTTAACTGAATAAAATTTCAACTTTAAGAAAATTCCTGACAACTAAATTCATAGTCCATAAGCATCCTCTTATAGGTTGTCATTTTAAAGACAATATCATGTGGTATATCTGAATCAAAATCACAAGTACTCTAAACATGATGAATATATATATATATATATATGTGTGTGTGTGTGTGTGTGCATAAAAATGATAATAGCTATCGGTAAATAACTTTGTTCTCTATGGGCACCTCACTAGGTCCCGAACTTCTCTAGTTTCTAAAAAACTAGCCTCCATGGCTATTTAAAAGGTTGCCTCCATGGTTGTTTTAAAGGATTGCCTCCATGGCCGCTTCGCACACCGCTCCTTAGGTTAGATGTACCAAGATTAGCTACTTTCTAAACATGAATTGTAACTCCGTTTAATAAACCTCTTCATACATAACACAAATAAAAATCAACAATACTAAAATTCCACATTTCTTATTTTCATGAAAACACTTAATATTCTAAGAGCTCTAGATTCACATAACTCTGATTTGACTTTAGCATATCTGTGGCCATGAAATCATGTCCAATGGGTCTCCCATTTGTAGACATTGTGATTTCCAAGGCCCATAGAGTATGTAACTGTTAACTGCTAAGAATGATAGAAAGATCAGTGCTCTAAAATCATTTTGACCAAATTTCTAAATCATCTTTAAGGCTAACATATCTTTCCAAAACTAGGAAACTCAAATATCATGCTTTAGAACCAATAGGATTTAAGATCATGAAAACTCTGAAATCATCATAACATGTGTATTCTGTAATACCCTAGATTTTCAAAAAATAAATAAAAGGTCAGAAAATTTTTGAACCAAGAAGGGTGCCAGTTACCCTTCTCTCATTTTGGTCTTGAATTTCTCTAAGTCTGGACCTACACGCCCTTGGAGGGCTATATATTAGAGCTATTTTCTTGGGACCAAAAATCTCGGTAATTGTTCCCTAGAGAAAAATGAGTTGAAGAGGGATTTTTAACGAATTTTATGAAACCCTCAAGTACTTCATTTTTATCCTCAAGTTTATAAAATCGTAAGATTTTTCGAATTTGAACTAAAACCCAAAAATGAGATTTTGATTTGTTGGGATTTTGATTTTTCTAATATTTTATTTGAATCCAAATGGGGGGTATTTCCCTATTTACATTTATGTTTTAAAGTTAATGGAAAGAAAAATATAAATAAGTGAGTGGTGGAATAGTAGTCCAATACATACCAGTATTGGAGCATCTGAGCTTCTGGAGACCCAAGTGGTAACAGAGAGTAAGTCGGTGCGCCAAGTGGGAGAGACCAGGCAGGTCAACAACGAATATAAAAACCCCATTTCGGGTCCAGATCATTCCAACACACTCTACCCCTCTCCAGGAGAGAAATGTGAAATCCTCACTCTCCACTCCATTTCTTCATCATTTTCTCAATTTAACTCCATTTTTCTTCCTTTTAAGAGTTCAAGGTATGTATAGTTGTTGATCTTGCTTCCTTATCTCCCAATTTCTCATGATTCTAGAGGTTGGCTTTAGTGTTCTTCATGCTTTCTTGCCATGGTGCTCCTTCATGAAGGTTAGAATTAGATTTGAGTATCTAGAGGATGATTTAGAGTTTTATTGCTTCTATGTCAGATATTATTGTCATTTCCACTCTCAAGTGTCTTGTTGGTGCTGTTCGTGCATTCTACCCCTCCAAGTGAGTGGGTTCGCACTTGTGACCTTTATGTTGTGTATTAGAGTTATTTTTAGGAAAATATAATTTATTGCTTAACTTAGAGATTATTATATAAGAAGCATGAAGATTTTTGTCGGATTATATGTTTGGAAATGCTGGTTTTAGAACATAAAACATGTTTTTGATAAAAACTTATGGGACCATGTTTGTTGAACTGATGTTATGCAGAATTAATAATATATGTGATTGTTAGAGGTTTTTGTGATTATTTCAACAAATTCTGAAACTGGTTTATTTATATGATATAGTTTTGTAACCAAGTTTAGAGAAAAGGATTGGAAATATGATTTAGACTTTGTAAGTTCATAATATGATATTGAGTTTCTATCTAGTTTATGAAGAGCATGACTAATTGAAATATGTTTAGATATTGAATTAAAATGTTTTAGAGCATGAATCTCCACGAAATTTAGAACACTGAATGGCTACATACTCTGGAGGTATGGAGTCACAATGTCTACAAAGGGTGATCCCTTGGCATGATTCCATAGCCATAGTTATGCTAAGGTCAGGCTGTTAGAATCAGATAGATTAAGAGTTTGCGAAAACTAAAAATGTTTTAAGGGTTTTTAGATTTATTTACAGTAGCTATAGGAAACAGTGTGTTAACGGCAGTAAATCCGTTAACCTTGGTACCAAGTATGCCGGCAGAGTATTCAGAGAAGGGACCTAGTTAGGTGCCCATTATTGTCACTTGGGGACGACGTAACGCCAAATGTGACCAGAGATTTTAAGAATTGATTGACACATGGGACGGCGACAACGCCCAGATGTATCCAGAGGTTTATGTTTCTCTATGAGCTATGTTATGATGAGTTGATCTAATATCAGATACGAAAGTTAGTTAATGAAATGACTTTTGAATTGATAAAGTAGTCATTAGAAAATATGAAAGAGTTTATGGTTTTAAGCTTATATGATTTCAGAATGGAAAATGAATTAAAGAAATTGCTTTTATTGAATTCACGAAAGGATGATTTGAAAATATATTTATATAGAGACACGTGATTGCATAAGATTTTCAAGTATTTTTAATATTATTATAATTTATTTTATCTATTGTTCTTTGATGTCCCATGAATGGGATTTCAGGTGAGCTCACTCAAGTTTTGGTGTCAAAACTCACCCTCTCATTTCTCTTATTTTTTATAGAACCATTATTGCAAATTCTACTCAACCCCAACAAAGAGTTAGATGATAAGCTTCACTCGAGGTGAGGCATGTATTCTGGGTTCGTTTAGAGTGCTCCAGTACAATGCAGAATCCCAGACCTTAGATCACATTTTGCATCTCAGATATTAAAATAGTATATTGTTATTTTGTGTTTAATAACTTTTGTATGCTAATTTCATGGACAATTTAGAATAGAGCGATTTATTGTCATATGTTATATTACGGCTTCAACTTTAGAGATAAATTATAAAACTTACTACTTAAACAATTTTGATTATTTCGACTTTCAAAGATTAGGTAATTTGCATGTAGAAAAAGAGAAATTTTCTATTTTTTTCATAGATTTCTTTTACAAACAGAGTATGCATATAAAGCATTACAGGTCGAGGCTTACATGAGGATGAGATTTCTCACGTGCCCACGTGCTTAGGTTGGGTCGTGACATATTCACACTCTAAATCATATATTTTTCAACAAATCTCTTAAATTTGAACAAATAAAACATTTTCATATCATACAATGTACCAATCATGGTCCCAAGGTTTTCTAAAACACATTTTCATGCTACATTCAAAATCATTACCTTTGCCATAACTTACAAAATCATATATTTATCTCTAATTTTTCATATTTAATAATCATCATGCAAGAAACGTACTCATAATGATAAAATTAAGACTATAAGATTAAACTTACTCACTTGGAGAGGAGGAAGAAAGGGTGTCAACACCAATGAGCTCCATGGAGCAGGAATGACACCAATGTCTGCCATTATAATAATGAAACTCTTGATTAAACTCTAATATTCTATAGTTAGCTCTAGATAAACTCTAACAATATTAGGGGAGCACCTTCGCTTGACAACAATAAGAACAACAACAACCCAAATCCTAGAACATGGAAGGGAGAGGAAGAAGGTAACAAAAACTAACAAAACCCTTACCTTTGATCTTGGAAGGAGAATGATTGATGATTGATTAGGAGAGGAAAAGAGAAAAAGTTATGGGAGGAATGGTTTTTTAGGTTTTGAGAAGGGAAGTTCGAGTTTAGGGTTTTAAAGGGGTGTTGAGCTCTTTAAGTGAAACTGCATTGTTTTAGAATTGTGCTGATATCTAGGGTCCTCGTTGCAATGAGCTTTCCTGGCCCACCTACCATGAGCCTTCTGCATAATCCTAAAACCTGCATTGCAACATGGTTTCCTGATTGGGCCTTCTCGATTACACGAGTGGTCCGGGAACCTTAGGGTTACGGAGTTTGTCAGACACGTGTATTCGGGGTATAACATAAAATATCAATGCATGGAATAAGGTGGTCAAATTGGCAGAGTTTGGCCAACTAGTGTGGTTTACCCTTTGAGTTTAAATTCATTAATCTCAAAAAGGAAACATACGAGAATTGAACTAGGAACATGAGGGAAGAAAGTTGACTCCATACCACTAAGCCACATGTGTCCTGAACTTGCTTAAATATTAATATATATTCTATATTTATTTTAATTATTTTGTATTTTAATATGTTTATTCACTTAAATCCAATTCAACCAGTTAAACCGGAACTCACTAGTTGAACTAGAAATCTAATGATCAAGTGCCTTGACTGACTTGATCATCGATCCTAGTTTAATTTAACAACTATGATTAGGACACAAATAAATTACTCCCTAAAAGATCAACTTGCACATTGACAAAAAAAGGTTTTAGAATATCAATTTGTTGATAAATTAATTCTTTAAATGTATTTTGTCAACATTAACATAGCCCATTAACAATAGTATAACAATTGATCATTGGTGTACTATAAATCAATAAAACGTTTTTCAACAATTAATTTATCAGCACATTAACCTTTTAAGGGTCGACACAGCAGTTTACTAAAAAAAAAATTCTAAGAATGTAGAAAGGACTTGGGTCTAGTTAAACTTGAATTCAATCTTGTCTTTTTATCATGTCGTCTTTAAAATTCAAATCCAGCTAGGTAACCTCAATAATAACCAAGTCAAATTAATAAGGTTAGCTCAACATTTTAAATAACACATTTGAATTTGGGTATTATATAAAATAAAGTAAAAATAAGTTAAAATTAAAAAGCAAAATTTAAGAGATCGACAGTTTAATTATAAATTATAGTTTAACATAAATTATATTAATATAAAAATAATACCATAATATGTAATGTATTAATGGACTCATAAAATTTTTGTCATTTATCACCATTATTTTAATAATATAACTTTGAAAGAATTTGTGTACTTTTGCATCCAGCGTCAACTTAAAGTACGAGATTTGACTTATCTAAAATATGAAAGATCGTAAAGTAAGAAAATGTGAGTTAATTACTCTTAGGTAATGTGTAACTGTTATAAAACTCTATAGAATAAAAATTTTATGACTAGAGCCTATCTGGTAAGCTCCACGCCAACACTAATTCGAGTCATAAACACTATAAAAACAATGTAAATAACAATATGAGTGTGTGATACAGAGCAACTCATATGATAGAAATGGTTTTTGTGAGAATATCTTGATTATTGATCTTACATGAATAATTTAAGAAAAAAACATAAAATCGTATAATTTTTTTAAATGAGCAAATAAATATTAATTATTATTAATTAATTCTCAATTTTAGTCATTCATATATATAGTTATATGGCTTAATTTCTCATCTCATTTTGGTAGTAAATCGCCCTTCTTAAAGTATTATATATATATATATATATATATAAAAGTAACTAACATTACTTAAAAATAAATAAAATGAGATAAATAACAATCAAGTAACGACAATTGTATGTGCAGCTGTAAAATTACACACATGCCACAATATTTCATTCCAAATATAAAAGAGAGAGAAAACCAGAGTTGAGATTGATGTTAGCTGAAGAAACGACAATAGAAGACGACAAAGTAAGGAAAAAGCCCTCGAGCGCAAGCTGAGAGCGTGATGAACCTCTCCTTACAAAAATAATAGAAAAAAAATTTGTCAGAGACAAAGAGAGAGCTATGGACAATGACATCACAAACACAAAATAATAATAATAATAATAATAATAACAAATGGCTCTGCACTCAGTAGTGTAAAATAAGTTAATAAGTTATAAGAAAGAAAATTAATATGGGTACCATTCATTCTGAGACATATTGATAAAATAATTGTCAAAATTCAAGAATAAGTGAATATATATTGAATAAAATTTATAAGATATATATTTATTATAACTATATTTAAATATAATATGTTAGACTTATATCTATATAGGTGTGCCTAGATTAAACTTTTACTTGTAACCAAGAGTGGCACTAGAGTGAAATATAATGATAATAATAAAACTTCAATATAACTAAATCATGGTCTATGATTACTATAGTAGGTAGTTATTTTTTATAATTTATCACTTTATTAAAATTCTATAGGTTCACATTATAAAGTTAATTTATACTATCAGTGCATGAATATTAAATTATTATAACAATTATTTATCATATTTTATAAATTTTATTAATTGATAACATAAATTATTGTGAAGGAATTGGTTAAGAACACTAATTAAAAAAAATATAAATGAATAGTAAAGATTTTTGTTCGAGAGAAAAGGACCACATATGATTTCTTAACTAGTATTCTTAAAACACAATTTGTCACCATCTTTAAAATTAATCTCATAGGTTTGTCTGATTTAGACTTTGGTGAAATTGATTTTTAAAGAATTGGTTTCAAAATAATTAATTTTGAATTAATTGATTTACGTTTGGAAAATATGTTAAAAAATAAGTTTAAAAGAATTGATATGAGATGAAAAAGTAAAAGTTAAAACTTTTTTACTAAGATCAATTTTGATGAAAGTGAAAAGCTAAACCAAGCTATAATAGATAAAAATTAATTTTAATTTATTATTAATTAGACACCTTTTTTTTAATGTCATCTAGATTACATACTTCTATTTATAAAACGTTAAAGATAATAGGTGGTTGAGTTAAATATTATTATTAATATTAATATATAATTATATGACATATAAAATTTTATAAAATTTGAATAATAATAATAATATAGAGTTTAATTTTTATATACTGATAATATAAAGTAGTTTTACTGTCAATAATAAAATTTCACTAAAAATGATAACTCATGGTGGATGGATTGTGTTAATGGATAGCGGTTTTCCATGACTTATCACTTTGGTAAATTTCTATTTGTTGAAAGCGTAAAGTTATTTTATACACCCAACGTATACAATAATAATAATAATAATAAGATAAAATATTTATTTTAATTCCTTATAAATATATCAAAGGATAAATTAGTTCTTATAATATGAAAAATCTCAAATTAATAACTCACATTAAAAAAAAATGAATTAAAAAATGGTATAAAGAGACCAAATTTTCAATTATCATCTTTTATAAATTGAAATATATCAACATGATAATTTCAAATTATATGAATTTAATTTATTTCTCGATATATTTTTTAAATTTTGAGGGGTATGTATGTATCATGTAGTCTAATAATAATAATAATAATAATAACAAGTTAATTAAATAAATGAGCTAGCTACACAAGAAGAAGAAGAAGAAGAAGCAGCAGCAGCAGCAGCAGCTCCACAGGCAAAGCAGAGAACACAAAACAGACAGCAGAGAAAGAGAGAGATAAAGCAGCTCACTTTCCCCCTTTCCCCCCCACTTCCCTCCTCTCTCTCTCTCTCTCTGCACAGTGTACACATTCTTCTGCCACCATGAATTCCAGCAAAACAGAGGAAGAAGACCTCTCCCCACCACCACCACCACCACCACCACCACCAGATCCCCACCACCATAACAGACCCCTCCTCCTTCTCCCTCCTCTTCCCTCCCTCCCCGTCCCCCTCCGACTCCCCACCCACCCACTCCTCCTCCTCCCACTCCCCTCCTCCACCCCCTCCCCCAAGCCCAGGCCCAACAACCCCCTCCCCCTCCTTTCTTCATCTCCCCAGAACCCCACATCTCCTCCCAATTCTACACCTTCAACCCGGAATCCCACTCCCTCATGATCCGCTCCCTCCTCCACCGCCGCCTCCCCTCCCCCTCCGACATCGTCGCCGCCACCCCTCGCTCCGTCCTCAAGTCATGGCGCACCGTCTGGAAGGACCGCAACGAGGAGACCGCCTACCTCACCGCCTGGAAACGCATCCAGGACAAGCTCCAGACCCACCCCGACCAAAACGGAAACCCTAACCTCTGCTTCAAGAACAACACCTCCCAATTCGTCTCCCACATCAACCAGTGGCAAGAAATCGTCATGTCCTCCCACGGCGACACCGATTTGCGACACCTCGGCCTCAAGGAAACCATCGAGCGCATCAAGCAAATGTGGACCGTCGGAGCCAAATTCTACGGAATCCCTGAGAGTTACATTAGGGTTTGTGTCGCCGCGTGTCCCGTTTGCTCCTCCGCCGTAGGTGGCGGCGGAGCTGCTGCATCCGCCGCCAGGAGCAAGCGGCGGAGGTTTGAGTATACTGAGAGTTTCGATGTGCCGGCGAAGGAGGTGCCGGTTAGGTTGCAGCAGCTTGCGGCGAAGCATAAGGTTGTGTTGTGTATTAGGCAGAAGTATATTCGGTATAAGCCGTTTATGGCGGAGGTGAAGGATTATGCTTGCCATAGGGCCGGCGAGCCGGCGGCGAAGAAGTCGAAGGTGTTGAAGAGGGAGCCTTATGCTTCTAAGAGGTGTGGGTGCGGGTTTAGGATTAGGGCTATTGTTCCGATTGCGAATTATAATGAGAAGGATAAGAGTTTTGTGTATCAGGAGGAAGGGGTTGCTGTTTTTAAGCTTTATGCTGTGCATTCTGGGCATGAGCCTGGGCCTTTGGATGGGAATGCTAGGATTATGCATAGGGTTGTTGGGCATAAGGGTGGAGGGTATTTGATGGATCAGGAGAATGTGTATGGTGTTAGTGAGGATTTGGAGAGTGATGGGTTTGGTTTGATGAGGAGTGATGATGGGGATTTGCAGTTTTCGGTTTTGCAGCAGGTGCAGGAGTTGCGGGCTGAGGTTGCTATGCTTGAAGGGAAGGTTTCGAAGATGCCGGGGGAGTTGTTGGGGTCGGTTTCTAGGGAGTTGTTTGATATTGTGAGTAAGGTTAGGAGTTTAGGGGAAGTGGGGTTGAAGCCGATTGGGTTGATTTCTGATAAGTCTCATGAGGATGATGTGTTGGTTGGGGATAATGATCTTGCGAATTGGAGTAGTCACCATGAGAGGATGTATGGGGATGGGAAGGATACCGAGTTGATTGAGGATGATGATGATAGTTTCGGAAGGACATTGGGGGAAGTGGTTTCTTGGGACCATATGAGGGCTGAGTGTAGGAGCCAGAAGGATCTGATAAGCGAGAGTTGTAAGCCGGAGAAGTGGTTGAAATGCAGTGATTTTGTTGATGAGAAGGGCATCCTTGATTGCGAGGATACTAAGCTAACCAAGCCGATGAGGCACGATGAGGGTATAGTTTCGGATGTAGGCAGCCTTGGCTGTATACAGGTTGATAGTTTCTACCAAGACAATGCTAAGTGGTATGATTCTCCTTGTGGTTTGGATACTGGTGCAGATTGTGGGGATAGCGCATTCCGTCATGGAGAGATTTTATAGTGTGTGCCATGTAATATACATCAGAGTTAATCCACATCTAACTTAGTGATCAGATTCCGTCGAGGCTATTTACCCCTTCCGGCAAAATAGAAGTGGGATTGTATATTTATGTATACAGAAGATTGGAGCCGCTCACATGCTATCTTTTAGGTGTATTTATTGCGTGTTGTTCTGTAAAGTATGACCGGTTATGCTTCTTTTGCACATAACTTCGTTATGAGTATGACTATATCTGGTAACCTTTTTATTGGCCTTCAGTTTTATTATGTTGGTCCTTCAGTGTTTTGTGGAACTCAAGAGATTTTTGTATGTATTATGATTATGACGAGCCATTCATGACTAGTTTCTGTATTGCATTGTGGTGTGTTTGAGCTTATTCTTTATGACATGTATGTGCTTTCTTCCTTGACCATTTCTTCTACATATTTACTCATTTCTTATGTGTAAAAGATCATTTGGCTTTTGGCTTTCGGCTTGACGTGAAGACTATTATTAGTTGCTATGACATAGGGGTGACTGGTGTGAGACAACCCAATATATATGGTCATGTATAGCCACCGTACCTTTTGAGTCATCTTGGCACTGTTCTTGGCTATTACCTTTAAACCGAATTGAAGATTGTAGGTTGTTGGTGCCATTACAGATATCCCAAGGTACATCCAGCTTTTCCCTCAAGAACTTCATAATTGTGATGTTTGAGGGTTTTTGTATATGATTTGGTCTCCCTCACCCATTTTGTGGCATGTGTACCATTTAATCTTTAATATCCAAATCCCTACATTGAACTCAAGCGTACATTTTAATTGGCATTTTTATGGTTTCCTTGGCTGGGCATTCATTATTTCTATACCTGGGGAAAATGGGCATACTGCACTTGAGACTGATTTTACTGCAAGTCTGAGTTCATTCCTTTCATACGTTTTATTGAAATGATAATTTTGATGGATCACTTAACACACACTATGAACATATATGATGACACATTTAGTACATATCTCACTGTCTAATCGATATCAGGTGTTAATTAAGACATTGGCCTTACGTTTTGTGTGGTGTTATAATAGTTGGTGCCAAGGTTCACATTTATCTACCTTACAATAGCATCTTCGAGTGGATGGGAAGATGTGGATAAGATAATTTTCATCAACTAATTTCATTCCAAATAGTTGATGGAACCGTCTCTAATATTATTGTATGGAACTTGTCCTGTTTATTACATATTTCTTTGAAATCATACTTTTAGATATACTCTTTCAATAGGAGCTTTCCCTGTGAGCTCCAATTGTCACGTTTAGCTGTCCATTTTCAGTTTTGGGGGCAAACAAACAACAACTGTGAGAACATAAAGTCCTTCAATGCCGTGTCTAATGTGCATACAGGTTGAATAAGAATCAGCGTTTTTTTTACTTTTTTGGCTAGTGTTATTTATCACCTTTTTAGTACCTAATATAACTCTGCATATGTCATGCTTAAGTTCTTATTGGCTCCAAAGGCAACTGATCTGGAGAAAGATGCCATAAACTGCAAGGACAAAGATCATGCCATAGCCTAAAACATGGTATGCTTTCATATATAAATAGCAGGGTTATATTTTTAAAGTGCAGATTAATTTGCACCCTTGTTTTTCATTGTGTTTGTATTTATCACAGTTCTAGACTAGCTCCTTTTGAATCTCTCTGGTAGTAGTGGTGCATTCTTACATATTGTTGACTGTTATGAAATTTGATCATATCCTTCACTTGTGACTTGAACTTCCCTTCTTCATTCTCAACATTTATAATAGTAAGTATGCTCCAAGTTTTCTTTGCTTTGAGCCAATTTGTGAAGAATATTGATTTTTATTGCACAAATTTGCCAAATTGTGCTCTGGAATACTCTCCAAACATTATGGTGTATTGCTGTTCAATGTCTAGTAAAATATACTGTACAGCTTTGAGGTGTTGTCATAACACAGGATTTAGAATTCAGGACAATGAATGAAAATGGTCTTGTTTCTATACAAATAAATGAATAATATCAGACACGGTTTGTGCATAGCATCTAAGTCAATATGTAAATTCCATCAATAACATTCATACCTTCTGATAGTTGGTAAGCAAACAGATGCAGCCATGTTTTGATTTGGCAATAATTATGAGATTCAAATTGAGAAGCAAACAGTGGCACTCATCTCTTCTTTTTTGTCATCTTGCGACCCTGACTAAGGCCTGAAGCTTTAATTCTCCATCAGCTTTGACAAGAATGAAGAAACATAAGATTGAGACCAAATTTGATTCTTTTCTCTTTGTTTTGTTTTGTTGTAGTTGTTAGGGGTAATTTTTTATCTCCATTCCATTGCTGTTTTATTGTTCTCCCTTGTTAGAGTTCAGAAATTTTGGATCAGTATATGTCTTCTGTGTATGTCTGTCTTGAAGACTGTGGAGGCATGGAAGACACGGATCCTAGTTAAATAACCAGTGTCTATCTCATGAGTCTCATGAGCAACAGATCACATGTGAAATTGGTACTATTATACAATATACAGTGAATGGAAGAGTTATTCAGTTGCGTCTTGTTGATATTTATGTTAAACGCATGTGTTACCATGGTACATATATTTTTATATTTATCATTTTATTTGTTAAGACTACTTAAGGTACAATATATGATAGATATAGTGCTTAAAGATTTTAGAAAACAATAAACATACACAATATGACAATACTAACAACTATGGGTGTCTTGCATTGATTTGGAGTCTCAGTCATTGGTTTAATTTTTCTCTTTCTTGATGACTGCTATGTTCTGAATATAATTGTTAGTCATCATTGGTTTGGCAGTTGGAAATTAGATCTGTTCAAATTTGTGTTGACATGAAACTTAATCTCTAATATTGTCATAAACAGAACTGCTGAAGATGATTTGTTTTATATTTTTCTGGGCTGAGAGTTTAAGCATTGCTTTGGTGGATAGTTTCATGGTTATGTTTAGAATTTAATCTGTGTCACTTTGTACTAGGGCTTTATTGTTGTCTTTGGTGGCCTATTTTTGGTGGTTAATAAGTGAGTGCTTCGTGAATATATATTAAAAAAAAACAATGCAGAGCTTTAGAGAGCATTGCTGTTAGCCGGATTGCGGCAAAGCTAAGATGTTCTTGGATGTACTACTGATACTTTAGAATATTGTCTTGAACAACTAGTGTTATTACAGCAAATATGAGCAGAAAGTTATATGGAATTTCGGGTATCTTTCTTCAGCATTATTGAGGAAGTGGTATCTTTCTTCATTATCTGGTTGGGAACAGTGGCCAGTGATGTGATGGTGGAGTGGTGCAATTATCATGCATTCAATCATGAGAATTGTTCAGTAAATATTTCATTTTGTTTGTTTCATTGTTAGTATGCTATGTGATTGATGTGTCATGAATACCCGCAAATTACTAATTATTCATCATAGTCATATGCCGTCGGCTGTATTGGTCTTTAACTATCTTGCCCTTTTCCGAGGACCCAAATTAAAATCATAGAACCTGATGCAGTTGGTTTTCAATTCTAGTCGATTGTGGGAGTTGAGATTTTATTGCCTTGTAATCCAATGAAAATTGCGTTCAATCCTTTGAACTGTCTAACTCACTTCACGTGGTAAATTATCAATCCTTTGAAAATCACTGTTTTAACTGAGAGAAATCTTAATGATGTAGGTCTAGTCCACCCCAACAAGCACATAAGAGATACATGTACTTCTCGTTCCGATGAGTAAGTTCCTCCAAAAAGTGCTGAACATGTATATATTGCCATAGGGCGCTATCAATACTAGCATCCTTAACAGGTGTTTACGATGTTTAAATTGAATACATGACCCAAAAAACTGAATCGATTAATGCAGCAAAAATAGTCATTTGTGGTCAGCATTCCACTCCAATATCCAAACTCAAACAGAGAAATGACGTAGAAAAGTACTTAGCCAAATATAAGTGGAGGAGCCACTGATCTTGTAGTTACATAAACCATCATGTTAAAAAAAAGTACATCTCTCTTCCACCAATACATCTCTAACTATCAGTACCATTAGCAATAAGCAAACAAAGCGAGGTTATAATTTCATTAGACTTGATGAAACAAAGGCATTGGCATCAAAATACAAGAAGAAATACGAGACTATAAGACCTTAGTGAGAATTAGCTGGCTGGAATCTTACTCCAGGCAAGTACCTAGACACAAACTCTCGAGCCAAAGCTTGAAGATCACCATCCTCGAGTTGCTGGTCTGATGGGTTGAT
This sequence comes from Dalbergia oliveri, assembly GCA_030441495.1. NCBI lineage: Eukaryota > Viridiplantae > Streptophyta > Magnoliopsida > Fabales > Fabaceae > Dalbergia > Dalbergia oliveri. Next base: position 6,577,814 of record JAMLFY010000012.1, on the reverse strand, counting down.
ATAGCTGCTTAGTTCTAGTGATGTTGAATGTGGCTGAAGAGGGTCATAGTTCATGGCTATGTTAGAGGCACTTTGAAAGTCAGCATTTGATGCCAAGTTGTCTAAGGAGGAATGAAGACTTGTTGGGGTAGAAGAGATTGAAGGGTGTGGAAAGGGAGCAGCTACAGGGATGCGATGCATTGTGGCAAGACGGGCTTGAACATATGTTAATTCTGCCTGCAAGTTCACAACCTGGTCCATACAAATTCAGAGCGGGTTAACCTATCACTTTTATGCATTCAACAAGGCTATGCAATGTTACTCAGATCTAAGTGATGTATGTTGAGTAAAGGTACACTTAATCTTAAAATTATACGCGTGATTTATTTTAAGTCTTTGAAATTGAGAATGTATTACTTTAGTCATTGAAATTGAAAAAAGTTATACAACTCAATCCATTTGATGATTCAAATTTTTCTCTGAAAACAATATAATAAGGATTAAGTTGAATCATTTTTTGTAATTTTAAGAACTTAAATAACACTTTTTTAATTTTAAGAACTAAATGAATTACGCATAAGCAAATATTTACTTGATGTATATTAGTGTATATTATTTCCTATTCATAATAACTTATAACCAAATTTTATTTAGAAAATTTTTAAAAATATGATTTTGTTTTTGTTTCTAAGAATTAATCAAAATAAAAAATGAATTGGAGCTTGTTGTATTGTTGGTACAATTTACTGGCTTGAGTACACTTCAAATCTAACATCTTGGGCAGGAATTGAAAGTTGTCATCATGATGATATCGTAATATATAATTAAAAGAAATATATGTACTAATCAAACTACAAGTGTTCGATAATAACAGGTTTGACACTTTCATAAACATCATATCAATATATGCTGCCGATAGTATATTCCGAAAATATTCGGTATTTCAATTGGTAATTTATTTTTTTCAAAGCTTCTTTTTCTTCTTTTTTATGCACCAAAAAAAAAATACTATATGATAAAATATGAAGGGCTACACAATTCTAACACATTTATATAGAGCAACAGTAAATATCAGTAGCACCTCAGTTAATGCAGACTTGCCATGAATACTACTTTATCAAAAAATAATTAAGTACACTTAGGTAAAATAAAATATTTATTTTACTCCATTCATTAATAGATACATCAGATTTTACATTAAAAATACAAGAAAAATAAGAGACAATAACAATTCATGAAATTTGTGTTAAGTAATGAATGAAATAGATCAAATATTTTATCTTGCTAAAAAAGACACTAAAAACTATCTACAATTCAATAGCCGAATCAACAGAAATTTTTTGAAGAAAGAGAATTAACTGATTAAAAAGAGTTTCATCCTAATCATGAAACAGACCACTAGTCACGAAATGTCAGAGATAAACGGATAGAGATTATATGTCCACTTACACACATCACTTGCACGGAATCAAATATATTTTATTTTGTCACACCCTATATTATCTACATGTATGTGAAGAGTATTTACATTATAGTCTTAAAGGATAATCTTAAACATTAATAATAATCATTATTATTACTACTACTTTTTTTTTTATAGACTATTACTACTACTATTATCATTGTGGTTTGGGAATTAATATTTTATGTTGTCTGTTACATTTACGGTGCTTGTTTAGTTGCAATAGACAAGGCATAATCAATCTTATCCAAGTAACTTTTCCTTCCTCTCTTGCGGAGTAAAGAATCTAGAAGGGACTACTAAATTGTTATTTGGTGACTAATCACATAGATTATGGAATTCTGCCTAATTAAAGCTAAGGTATCCATTGGTGTTTATGTGCCCAATAATTGTCACTAGATGAGAAAAAATAATATGGAGTCAATGTACTGCGTGCAAGTGATAACTCGCTAATTCCTTTTGTTAATCACAGGCTGAATGGATGAAACTGTACGAACAGGGCTCAGCCACTGAATTATAGCATCTTAAAATTTAGATTATGTTCAATGCATTCTCAAAGATAAGGAAAAAGTCGGTTTCTATTGTATCACGCATAAGATTAGGCAATCTGTTATAAAGTAGAAGAATCAAATACAGCCGATATATATAGACTAGTCAAAACAACTTAATTAGATTCTTAAAAGCTACATTATGTTTGTGAGTTTATCTTATCATAACGAATTAAAAATAATAGATATTCTCCATATAAAAAAATAGATATTCTACTTTAACTATGTTTATATGGATCTAACTTTGATACTTGAGTTAATTTTTTTATATTGTCATTTAATCATATATACTAACACATTATTAAAAGTATATTTTGATCTTTAACTGAAAAAAGAGATATTATAATATTTACACTTGTGATTAATAGTCAATTATCAAAATTAATCTCTATTTATAGTTAATAGTAAATAAATATTCAAAGTTACCATGCTTTTTCAAATCATTTTCCTCTCAGATTAATTCCTTTGATTCCTAATATTTTCAATCATAAACAGGTCTAACTTGTAAACTCCACTATCCCACAACACTCCAATCCTCATTATATTAAAAAAAGATATTAACTTCACCTAATGTCACGTTCAATATTATTTATCAAGTATGGTTAAACAATAATTAACTATAGAGGGGACATTTGAAAAAGTCAGTATCATACTGCCTTAAAGGTCCAACTAAAATTTCCCCAAACATTAAATATAAAGGGACTATTAGAAATTTCACGGGAAGGAGCATCTACATTAATTTTTTTATGCAGTAAAACTCACACCTTGTGAATATTGGCTACTATTTGCTGATATACAAATGTTTGTGTACCGTATATATATGTATAGCAAGAGAGACTGAAAGTCAAAACTAGAAATATTTGAATATTTCTCGAGCTGCTAATTGCGTTGCTTGGTAGCTCCGGCAAGCAACAAATTATAGCCCTCCATAGTCAGCCATACCCACTTGGTGGCTGCCACCACCACCCCTCTCTTTTAAAAAATTGCATGTTAACATGGATTTCACAAAGTTCTCCACTGAGAAACCTAATTTCCATAGTACATAGATTTCAGGTACCCAAATTTTTATGGTAAATCTAATCATGTTGGCCTTTTGAGTAGGCTCTGTATACTACAAACAAGAACAAGTATAATTGATTGATTATGTTAATATACATGTATTATATATAGTAGTATAGATTAATTTTTATATACCGTTAATGTCAAAGTATGGTGTGTATATTTATATATATAAAAATTAATTTTAGAGTATATATGATTTTTATTATAATTATTGTAAAAATTAAATATTGATATAATAATATATAATATGATAATTTTATAAAATATTTTTATAACATATTGAGTATAATTTATATAACTTTTATATTATCATTTAATTTAATTATTTTATTTTAACTTTTTTAAATAATAACTATCAGATTCAACTATTTAATTGATATGAAAATACTTAATTTAAATTATATAATATATGTACGATGGGTTTAGACCTTGAAATCATAAAACCTACCTACAGTGCCAGCTACTAGGGGCACCGTAATTATGTAGTTTATGGCTTCCATAGAGAACATAACCAAAGCTGACAAACGTGTCAAAGCAAAACAGTACATTGTTCATACTATAATATCCTAAATGGGAAGATCTTGACCTACGAGGAATGCAGAACAGTGGTACTTGCCAAGGGACTGCACTAAAGAGTACAGGAGTACTTCACAGTCACACCTATATGCGCATGTTAGCATGATCACCAAAAATGTCTTACTTGATGCATTTTATTTGGTAACTAATCTCCACATTTCTTCTTTAATGAATATTAATTAATTAGATCACTTTAACTAAATGAATCAGACCTATTACGGAGTAGTGAATGATTGATCTACTATATACGAGGAGTATATATCTGCTCTTGATTCAAGAATAAGAAAGTTAGCATAGTATACATATTCCTCATCTTCGGTTTGGTATATTGAAGGTCTTCAGTTTTAAAATAAAATGGCAAGTAACAAAATAAACAGAATGATTAATAAAGAGGAAGAACGATAATGAGTTATAATATTCCTTTGTACTTATGTAGCGCACATTCTATGTGTGCAGCATCTCTCTTCATTTTTCCAACATATTTTGGTCATTTTGTAAGTTTATGGATGTTCTAAGCTTCAACATAGAATTATTGTAAAAATGATGTAAAAGGGTGGTGCCAACTTAAAAGTGAATGCAACAAAACAGAAACCATTAAAGCAAGAGAAACAAATCAAAACCCTTGATGGATTTGCTTCTACACTCATATTTTCCCGTTTTAAAATGTGATTAACTTTAATACATTGAGTGTAAAACTTCTAAAATCAAATTATTTCAAAATATGTAGTCTTAGTTATAGTAATGATGAAATTAAGAAGGTAAAGAAGAGCAAACAAAGTGATCAGTATACAATATTGAAGATACAATGATATTATTCCACCCAAGCAGGATTGCCTCCAATAAAATGTTACCTGTGATTTTGAGAAGAAAAAAATTACTGAAGAAGAGGAAAAGGGTAATTTGTGTATACCTGCTGCTGAAGAGCAAAGATGTGACCAACACAGCCATAAACTGGGTCTCTAGCCCTAGCCAGAGCCTCATAGCAAAGAGTGACAACAGCATCAAGGCGCTTGTGAGCTGGGATCCTCATGAGTAGCTTAGAGGCATTGCTTGCACCAAACACCTTGTGCACCGCAGCAAAATGAGCAGTTCCTTGGTCAGAATCAAAGTATGGTGCAAATATGCAACCCTTCACACACTTCCTCCTCAGGAACTTGCAGGCACCACAAGGTCCACCTCTTTCACTACTCCCACCAATCTTGCCTCCACAATCCATCTTTTTCGATCTTCTCAAGAAGGGGTTGGCCTAATAATCTTTTTTCTTGTTCAAGGGTTTCAACCAAAATTTTGTGGGTCACAGAAGAAGTAGAAAGATATAGAGAAAGGAGATAGATGATGGGTTTGTTTGTTTGTTACTTGTTAACTTGATTTTGATGTGTAGAGAGAATTATGAGTGGAAGCTTTTGGTGGTGGGTCACTCACTTGGGATGGACTAGTTATTTTTGGTTATTCGATTTTATTCATTTTATTCTTTTTATATGTTTTTTTGGGCTTTAGTGCATGCTTTGGGTTTTTTCTAAAGTGTTTGATTTATTAGAGTTGTAATAATAGTGTGTTGAAGGGCTTGTGTTTTTGTGGGGGAGAGAATTTGGTTCGAAGTTTGAAACTTTAAAGCCACGCAAGAAATTTGTGAGAAGAAAAGAAGAAAATTAGGGGAAGGGAGAGAAAAGGGCTTGCGTGAAGCAAACACAGTGTGCATATGCTGAGTTAGTAGGTGACACAGCATCAGCTTCCAACCGCCGCATTGGAAGCCACGTGCTAGACCACCTCCCCTGCAGCACGTGGGACAAACATCCTATCACTTAATGGAAATTATGCTGCTACAAGTACAGATTTTTAACATCATATTCAGTATATTCACAATATAATTATGTTGTATAACTTTGTTTTAGACAGATTTGATTATTTCTTTGTTTTTATCAACTTTATTAGAATGTTTTGAATGCATTTAATTATTTCTATGTTTTACCTTAACTTGTTTATCTGGCTTTTTACTTACACATCATCATGACACATATAGATTTGATTCTTAGATTGCCTTTGTTTGACAATCATTTGTAAGTATCTCCATAGATACTTAATGAGTTCAGAGATGTCTTGATCTTAGATTGATGCAAATATTCCTGATCCCTCAAGTTAAACTTTTATGAATAGGGAAAAAAAAAATACATTAGAATCAGGATGTATCTGTAAATTTTATTATAAATATAGTTAAACATGAAATCTTAGATTTGTAAATTTGTGTTGCATAAAAAAAATTGTGTAAATATTTCTTCTCACTTTCATTCATCCATAAATCTATCTATCCTAGATTCTAGACCTGTAATTCTCAGATGTCACCTCTTCCATTTTACTTTCCTGTTCCTGAAAATGACTGAAACAGGGAGAAGCTAGCCTCAAAATGACAGAAAGAGGAGAGGAGGAGAAGGAAGAGATGACAGAAAGAAAACACTATTGCAGCACTGTGCTTCCATGCTTTCTTTCACCTCGTACAGATACATATTCACAGGGCCAGTTCCTGGCTCATGCATTGGTTGGTTTTATGCAGTACTAGATTAATTTCGTTGGATACACTTCTTGTTCTGCTTTCTAACTCTTTACTTTTTGCCGTGGTATGCATTAAATTTATTTATCTTGTCATATATGTGGCATAATAGCATTTCAAATATAAATTAAAGATTTGACTATTTACAACTTTTACTTTACTATGATAACATATCTTGCGTTTCTTGTCCTAAATCAAAGGTTAATTATTGGAATTAGACTGATTAATTTGGTTCAACTATTAGATTTGTTCATTATGAAAGTAAAAGTTTTCCAACACTATTTTTTTCTTCTTATTTATATGATATGAAAACTTAAATAAAATTATTGAAACAATTAAATTAATTAACTAAGCGTGGATCATATCTTCTTATATATTTAATTTTATCATATATGTCATGCATTTTTTTAGTTGTTATTTTGATCACCTAAGGCATTACTTTCTAATTATGTGTATGTGTGTACATATATACACACACAAATAACTTAACATATTCATTAAAAATGTATTATACCACGACATTCAATTGTTCAGTTATTTAATAAAAGATAGCAACTCGTCAATACCAGTAACATACATTTCTTTGGTAATTAATATTTTTTTCATTCACTTTGTCAATTATGAGAGATATAGTTTGCAATTTATTGAGTATGGTGCCATTTGATTCATGTAATCGAACTCATCTAGTGGAACGAGACATTTTTCATTGTTGTGCAATTTGTAATTCATTGAGTATGGAACAATATAATCTTGATCATAATTATTGCTTGTGATTCTTCATAGATCAGTCGTTTCTAATCAAATTTACTCTAAACTCTCACTAATCACATGCCTTAATTTGTCATGGAGTCACAATGCTCCCTCCCTGGCTCCCCACACGTCATCGTACCTATAGGAGAAAAGACATCAGATGTCCACAAGAGTAATGCGAAGATGTCATCTTGTATCTCTGCAAACTAAATATCTGCAGGGATATCTACATATTTTGTTCATACATATAGCTGGGCATCTTGAATACCTGTATCAATTCAAAGATGCACGTACAATAAACACCACAAATTGGGTAAGTATATGTGTGACTATATGGACCGGTTGGTATTAGAATATAATGACCCGCATTCTCTTGTGGACTGCCCTGACACACCTCATCTAACCTAATGGATGTTAACCCAACACGTGAGGGCAAAGACATGATCATAATATCTTAAATTAATGCCTCACCACCAGTATATATACCCCTCTTGTAGAGGGAGAGGACATCTTCACCTCTAGCTTAACACTTGCTTATCCTCTACATTGAGCAAGATAGTAGCACTATATATAATATGTAAGTTCTATATAATACTTGTGGAAAGGCTAGCTATTTAGAGTTTTTACACAGAATCACTTATGTACATATGGATATAGTTATGGTTTATATAGTACTCACAGACTCACAGCAGAGTCTTCAAATTAGGTTTTCTAATACAAGTTTGTGAAAAGTGCTTTGTTGAAGCATTGCTCATTTGGTCAAAGGACCACCAACCAAAAAAAAAGGTTGACAGTATATTAGGGTAATTGGCAGAACTTTGAACGTGAAATACAACATCATTTACATAAACACACTTTTTGCTTTTGATTTGGTTGGGTTTTTGATATGTATTCTCCCACCAATCATGTTCAAGTATTTGAGATTCCTTAGAGGTATATCTCTCCTCTCCTGACACCAATTATTTTATATTGAGGTTAGAACCCAAAATTACTGGTTAGAGGGAGGAAACAATATCTTTACTCTAAATGGCCATGTCTTGATACATTTTATTATTGTTTTATTGAGGAGTTAATTCCGTTTTAATATATATCTAACTTTACATATATGAGTTATTTTAATTTCTAACTTTTAAAATGAGTCATTTTGAATCGATTTTATAAATAAATTGAATTACATTAAATTCTGAAATCATAAATAACTCAAATTAGTCTTTAATATTACACTCATTAAATCAAAATAGTCCCTCATCACAATTGTAACTATAACTCAAATTAGCCATTGTCTTAAAATTTACACTTTGTATGTTTGGATTAAGGGACTAACATAATTTATGTTTATAAAACTAGTGACCAATATAACTCATTTTGAAAATAAGAGACGAAAATAACTCATCCACGTAAAATCAAGAAGTAAAGCATGGTTAACTTTTTATTGAGTGAACGCATACACGCCGCTAGCGCTTTTGTGTGCTTACGTATATGCTTGGATTGAATTTTGCTTCTGCTTAATGATGTCATTTTTAAACCCAAATTGTATTTTGTTGTACTGTGCTTCATCCATCTGTGTATCTATATTATTTATGTTACCAAATAAAAGTTTTGGGCCACAGGTTCTCTTTTTCTAACCATTGGACTTGGGTCTATCCGTACCAACACATAGGCTGTACTAGCTGGGCATTTCGTTGATCAAAATAAAACAAAAGGAGCCAGCTAGCTATGGTCATTTCCAATCCCCTTCTTTCTTCACTTTATCTTCCTCCTTTGTTGCTGCCACACTAGCCTTGTATTTTGGGAGATGGTACTCAAATGTGCAATTGTTTCTTAATCTAAACACTAGAATTTATGTTAACACACTCACCAAACTCTAAAGAAGAGAGAGAGAGAGAGAGGCAGAGAGCCTCTTCCAATGGTTAATGATTGCATGCTTACGTACGTATCTAATAAGAGTTGGCCATTGCGAGCACTTATAAACGTTGTCTAACTCAATTTGTAGTGAACTTTGTTACTCCATCTACTTTATTCTTCACATCATCAAAGTTTGAGTTTGCGTGTTAGAAAGAGCGGAGTTATTGAACACATTTCACTTAAAACAAAATAATCGCCAAATATTTAAAACAAAAGCTTATCGTTTCAATAATAAATTGTGGATGAGTCAATATAGTGTATGGGAAATTGAATATCTTCCAAGACTTTCCACACAAAAAGTTTATAATTAAAACAAAATAAGAATTGGATCACTTGCACAAGTTATTGATATATTATGTGCTTCATTAATTAGTTCTAATAATTTGCCAGAGGAGTACCTGTATGGAAAGTGTCTAATTACACAAATAGTTAAATTAGTTTGAATAACATTAATAGAAAAGGAACACATAGAGTGAGGTGAGGGGTGAAGGAAGGTTCAAGAGGTGAAGCAAAGCCCATACCGAAAGGAGTGAAGGGAGAGGACTAAATGTGTGCAAAAGTGAAGTGACTATGAAGCACAAAAAATCATGCGTGATGTGATTACAACACATCAAGTCACAACACACAATTGAAGGACCCACCAATGGTATGTGTGTGTGAGAGTGTGAATGGCGTGGTGTGTCATCATATTTTAGAAGCAAACGAGAATGGTTAGTAGGTGACCACTGCATGCGCTTGAAGATGGTAAGTGTGGGAACTAGGATCATGGTATGCATATGTACATGAGTCTATGAGAGTATGCGTTTTCACTTTCTTTTCTTTATGTCAAATCCATATTCAAGAAATGGATATTAGCCCCCGAGTGGGGGTCTGGTTGTGTTTAATTTCGTTACCATTTCTCCCACAATGAAATGGGAATGTTTGTTCTCTCAGAACAATCTTGAATTTACAAGTCATCCTACACATGGTAACTTTCCATTATTTTAATCAGGAGATGTTGATTGGTAGAGAAGAGACATGGTGGAACATGCATAATCTATAGGGTTTTTAGGGTACATGTAATTTACCAAGGTAACCTATAATAGTTTGATGAGTACTCCTACACACCAAACTCGTAGATACTAATATACCTTACGGTTACAGAAACTCTAAATCATAAAATAGTGGATGAACTCTAAGGAAAAATGTTGAAAATTTTTAATAAGGCAAATATTATGTTAAGAAAAATTGAAAGGATAAAAGAATGGTTTTAATTTTATGCATTTCGGAGGGGCATGGCTCTAGGTGGAGCAATGCTAGCAGCTATGTGCCTAGTAGTAAGAATGGAAACAGTTCAATTTAGAGGCCATGAAAAGTTACATCAAATTAATGAGAGTAGTGAGCATTTGCCACATACCTTAGTTCAAACTCTCAATATGTATAGGTCCTTTCCACACAGTTCCACTCCATGTGGCATATAGTACTATATGATCTCCAAAACTACTAGTCATCACAACTCAGATTAAGTGATATAATTTCAATTTTTCAAGCATATCGCCATCTAGGCTACGTCTATAATAGTATATGGTATTATTAGTACTTAGCTTGTAAGAACATATAGAAATCAGACCATTCTTATATGGCCTCTCTCAAAAAGGTATCTGAGGTTGCTTCCTGACTCTGAGTCGCGACTTATGTGTTCCAAGTCTAAAGGACCAAACGAATTTTTCATTCTGATTTGATTGGAAGCCAATAGTTGAATGGAATTGGTTTTTTGGTAGCAATGTACACTTCATTAAACTATCGGATAGAAGTAAGTGTGGGCGCTGAAACCCTTGAATGGCCTTCCAACAAATTAAATTTCAATGTATCAAAATTAAATCTTTTTTTTTTCATTTTTGAGAAATTTTAACACATAATTTCAAGCGATAAATGTGATTATGTAAAGTTCTCCTAGAAGTGGTGATTTCATTAGTCAAAATCAAACCTTGACTATATTTACCATGTTTACTATGGGAACAATCATACATATCATAATAAATAAAAAATTAATATTATTTGGACTTACAATATAATATGAGATTCAAACTAAATAGAGTTTATATTTCATTTAATGATAGATGAGAATATATCAACACAATATCCTATAAATTATGGGTACAAATAATATTTTTCTAATAAAAATAAGTATAGGAAAAAAATCAAGTCAGTGGAGAATTTACCCTCACACCTTTGTGTATTGGTTCGTCCCCTAGCTAGCTTCATGTTTCACGAGAAAAGAGGCCTTTCAATTAAGATTTTTTTTCTAGAGTAAATATTATAAACCACTCTTGAGGTTTGACTAAATTACACTTTGTTTAATTTATTCTTTTGATAATTAATATTTAATAGTAATAATTAATAATTATAACTATAATAATATTAATATTAATATTAATACTAATTAATAATAATAATAATTTGTATGATAATAAGTAAAAATACTAAAAATAATATTAATTAATTATTAATTATTATTAAGATGATGGCTATGATATATAATAGAATTCAAGATTAGCACCTGGGTGGTAATTCAAGCATAGACACTCCTAGAAGGCCAGACCATATTGCCACTAGAAGCTAATATGTAAATTGCCTTGGTAATCTATATTGTCAATAATAAAGTATAACTAAACAGTGCAATGTTATAGGCCGAAGTCATATATATTTGGTACATCTAATAGGATAAAGTCTAATAATATATCAAATAATAAAGGTCTAATAGTATTTGATCAATTATTATACATTGTTTGAGGTGACACTGTATAAGATGTTTCTATTATATACAATTATCCTTTCACTATTACAAGTAATACTAATCTTAAGTAAATATTTGGCCAAAAAAGGTAAAATTATAATAAAATAAAAAATTTATTGATTATTTGTTTAAAAACTTAAAAATAAATGTTATTAGTTAAAATTATAATTTATGTCAATGTAATTCATTATTTTGCTTTGTGTGAATAATTATTTATTAATTTAATCAAATATAAAATTAAAAATATTTGAATATTTTTTACTTTTATTCTTCCTCACATACTGTAAAACAAATAAAATTATTGTAAAATAATAATTTTTATTAATTTTTAATTTTAATGGGATATGGGGTGCAATTTTTTAGGAAGAATGGATAGAGTGCAATTTAACCAAACCTCAAGAGCGGTATATGTCATTTACACTTTCTTTTATTTGAATTACAAGGGGGATATTAAGAGTGTGATTGGTTTTAGTTTTTAATCAGTTTTGGGTTTTTATTTTCAATTTTTTAGTTTTTAGTAATTTATAAAGGAAATACTAAAAATTGTAAAATTTACAAAATCTAGGGTCTGTTTAGTTTTCAGTTTTTAGTTTTTATTTTCAATTTTTCAATTTTTAGGATTTTGTAAAGGAAATATTGAAAATTGAAAATTGAATTTTGTAATTTTCATAGTTTTCAATATTTTATTTACCAAATATGGAAAACTGAAAAAATTGGAACTAAATGGGCCCTTAGTTTTCAGTTTTAATTCTAATTTTCAATATTTTCTTTATAAAATTATAAAGGCTAGAAAACTAAAAATTAAAACTAAAACCAAATATACTCTAAGATTCCACCAAAAGAAAATAGAACAGAGATATATACTAAGATTTGATGTGAGCCGTAGGGAAATATATTAAGGAGAACCATCACCCTCAAAAAATCATATCATTGATAAAATAACCCCTGAAAAAACCTATATTCAACTGTGATCATCCAAAGATTTATCTTATTTGATAAATTTATCCAAACATCAATTGCTCTCTATTTTCACTAGCAAAGGCAATTTTTCTGGGATTTTTTTGTTAATAATATGATTTTTTGAGAACTAAAGTGATCATTCTACAATGTCAACTTGGCACAAAATGAGCTATTTTTTCAAATATATGATCTTTTGGAACTAAAATAGTGGTTCCATGGTACAAACTTGGTATAAAATATAAAATGTAAACACTTCTATTAACAAAAATAGAGTTCAATCAACCTTTAGGTGAATTTATGAACGAAATAGATCCTTTGAGGGCTCCTAACAAATATAATTTCTTTTAAGAACTATTTTATCACTGATATAATTTTTGAGAATGAAAATGGCAGCTCTCCAAAAACTAAAATATGACTATTAAGATTCATTAACAGCTAAACCCAGCATCTAAGTGCTTCCTAATGAAATCGTGTCAGTGTCAAGGAAGTTTGTTTAGTAGTGAAGGGTGGCGACACTTCAATTGAAAAGGCCTGTTGAATTTGATTATCACTGCAGCAATATTTTTCACAAGGCGACGCAATATTGAGCGAATAGATTTATTGGGACTTTTGGCATGTTTAAGCAGAAAGAGGAATTTGTGTTAGTAGAAAACTCATGATTGATAATTAAAATTACTTCTTTGTCTCTTTAAGGCAAAATAATATTATCTATCGTTATCTAATAAATATTTATTATTATTTGATAATTTTCTAGATTATGATAAATTATTTTTTATAATATAATTATTTATTTTTATTAATATAATTAATAAGAGCAGGAATAGAGAATAAAAAAATGTTGTGAAATACACTTAAATTTATCTAACTTAAAAAAATTATTCTTTAATCTAAAAAAAACTTGAATGGCCGAAGCCGCCTTTACAAAAGTTTGTTGCTGATCATTTGCCATCAAGCAGTAATATATGACTTACTTTTGTTGTGAAAAAGTTCACAACCAATATATACTCATTAAAATGGTCTTAAGCACATTGATTACTTTAGCTAGGCTCAAAAAAATCATCTGAACTTTAAAAGAAGTGTCAAGTTCTTTTCCCCGTTTGAAAAGGGCCTTCTTCACTAGTTCATGGATTGCTTTTGGTCAAATCGGTTTTGCCACTTTTTTCTTATCATATAAAAGTACCCTTGTTATGAGGAAAGGTGCCATGTCCATATAATTGTTTCCTTTCTCATATAGTTTATGTAAAAAATAACAAACACGCGCATACTCATCGACAAGGAAAAGATATCTACCAAGCGGAAAATGGCCCTTCCATGCAAGATAGAAGCATAACTACTGCAGATCACAAGAAAAAGGGGTTGGAAAATAATCATAATTTAATAACAATATAGTGGCACTAGATTTATAGATACTTTGACTATAATGAATTAAAAGTGATTCTTTGATGTCATGATTGATCTGGTCCAGGCTCTCTCTTTGACCCCCTTTAATTTCTAAGTCTTTTAATAACACAATCTTCCTTTTTCTTTCCCTATTTCTTAGCTATACATTAATAAATGTACTTAAGCAGCTAATTTGCCGCATGTTCAGGTGACATCCTGTAGTTTAAAAACATAATTGTTCAAACTGAAATTCCTGTAAGCAATCATAATCAAATTGCACTAATTTTTTTTAATCATCCCCAGCTGTTGACCGCACGAGTGGAAGGGAACTAGTGGGGGTCCTTAATTAGAATAGATTATCACCCTGTTGATGGTGCATTTTTGGTGTCAACAAAAGATTAGGCAGGGCAAATCACAGGACACTACCCAGACAAGGTAATGAGCTAGTTCAAAGGATTAAATTGTGGGTCTTGTATCATGTGCTGCAATGAACAATAGGGGCTCATTCTTTTTTGTTTTTTCAAACCCTTTTGGGGACAATGTTGCTTGAACTTGCCACATGATGATGACTTTTTAAGATAATTAATTTTGGTTACTTTATGTTTGAATGGCAACTGTACTTTTCCGGAGATGTGTGTGTCTGGATGAAGCTAGTACACAATTTCTTAATTACTGGAATGAACAAGAAGGAAATTATTTTTTTAATAAATAATTAAAATAAGTGGAGAGCAGGGTGGAAAAAACGTTAACTGAAAAGACACAAATATATAGTTGCAGAGGGCTGTACTAAATAATGACTTTGCCTAATCATCAAATATCAATTGTTAACAGTCTCTATCAATACAATTTTAAATCCTCCATTTGAAGGTGTTTTATATATGGATTTGTAGACCTTCATTCTTGAGATGTTTTTGTTGTGGAGTTAGATAGGTCCATATCATATGGTATCAAAGTCTACCTTTACATTGGTTAGTGGACTATATCTTTCTGGTTCTCTGTTCTATATATACAGTTTAAGGGTTTGTTTAGATTAGTACAGTTAGGTGGAGCGAAGTTAAGTGATATTTTGATTTGCTTCATTATTTGCATTTACCAAACTTGGATGGAATGAATGGAGATGGATGGACTTCATTCCATTCAATTTCATCCATTCTTCTTCATTTTCTTCCCCTCCAAATATCTTCATAATATTTACATTCAAACTTTTTATGCAATAAATACATTAAAATCTACAAAGAATATAAAATAAACAAAATAAGTCAATTTTTTTTTAGTTAATATTCGTCCTAATCTTTGAAACTATACTCGTGAGTAGAGTCATCAAAGTGAATTCTGGTCGCGAGCCAACCCAATTCAACCCACCATTTTTTTTGGGGGGGGGGGTTAGGTTGCTAAATTGACAGCTCATATAAAAGTGTGTCGAATGTCCAGCTCACTTAACCCGTGGGTGAAGAAAAACCCTAATTCTTGTCTCCCAACACCAACTGCCACATGCTTATGCTTTACCTTTACAGCTTTGTACTTTTGCTTTCCTTGCGAGTTTTGTCACTCATTGTGCCTCCCCTCTTCCTTTGTCTCTCATTCTTCTTTGTCTTCGTCTCCTCCTCCTTCTGCCATGATTCACCCTTTCTACTCATCGAATGCACCACCATTGCCCTTGACTTCCAAGGAGTCGCATCGCCGCATCATGGTTTGCTGGTCCACGTTTGACTTTTGCTTCTACTATTATGGTTCTTCTAGACCTGGTCTATGTCCTCCTCCTCCTTCTACTCCTCCTTTTCATTTGTGAATTTTCTGATTTGTGGGTTTGTGTGTTTCCTTGTGATAATGTTTCTATTTTTGTTTATGTATTTTTTTCCCTGATAAAATATTTAGATTTTTTTAAGGGATTTTTTATTTTGTGATTTTTTGAATTTTTGAATTTTTTTTATGGTTTGAAATTTTTAATATTTTGGTGGCTATGGTTTCAAATTTTTAATATTTTGGTGGCTAATTGAAATTGATTGGGTTGGCATTTTTTGGCTCGCTAGCTTGATTTGTCATTCTAGCTTGCGACTCACTGGGCTAACCAGGGAAACTGGGTTGGGTTGGCCCACTTTGACAGCTCTACTTGCGAGTTATTTTAGTTTTTGAAGCTTGAAATAACTCAAATTATTGATCTTACTTTACAAACCTGAGTCACATTAATCCCTCATAGTCCAAATCCATTAACACTTTGTGAATTAAATATTGATGTGTAACGTTAAATGGTACTTAGTCATTTCATGGGTCATCTAATGTGATATGCTAACTTAAGTGACTCATTTTGATGTCATGTTAGATGACAAATGGTATGTTTGAGTGTCACTCAATGTAACATTACACATCAGTATTTAACAGAGTGTTAACGGATCTGCATTGTAAGGGTATGTTTAGATTGATGAAACATGGTAGTGGAGCAGAGTGGAATAGAATGAAGTTGAGTGGAGTAGAGCAGAGTGAAATAATTTTTCCACTCCATTGTCATTTGTCCCAATTTTGGGGGAAGAAAATTGAGATGAATTGGTGGAGTTATTGCTGGCAGGAATGTAGCCTATTAATCTTCACTTCATTTCATTCAACTTTGACCAATTCAAATAATAAAACAAATAAAATTTCACTTCACTTTATTCCATCTAACTTTAACAATCCAAACATATCTTAAGGGACTAATATGACTCATATTTATAAAGTAACAGATCAATTAAACTCGTTTAAAATTTGAGAGCATAAAATAACTTAAGAATGCAATTTAAGAACTGGAATGAACTTCAAACATTATTTGTTTTATTTTCCTTTTGCTTCAATTAATGTTACATGATGACGATGAAACAATTGTAAATGAAGAAATAAGATTGCTCATGTGCAGATGAATGAGTTATCTGGAGGATGAAGATATGTGGTTTATAACTTTTAGGCATAGATTTATAATATTTTACTCAATAGTTTACAACTTTTCATACAAGGTTTACAACTTTTTTTTATGTAATCACCTTGGTTAAGAGGTTTATGAATGTTTTTATTATTCACATAGGTTTACAACTTTTAAGCATACGTTTACAATATTTTCTTTATTAATTTATAACTTTCAGATAAGGTTTATACTTTTTTCTATTCACCTTCCTTAAGAGGTTTAAAAATTTTTCTATTATCCACATAGGTTTATAATATTTATGCATAGGTTTATAACTTTTTATTAACCCTCACTTATATATATATTTCACTAATTGATCTATTTTATATCTTTATATTATAAATAACTTATTCATCTGGACTTAAGAATTTCTCCTAACTGAAAGGGAGAAAAAATATTTTATGGAAGAGTAAGAGACGCTACCTTCTTTCAATTGAAGTGAGCGGCGAGTGGGTCCCGCTTAAGCGAAGTGAGATCATTGCTTTGGATTTTGACGCACACGGTCACCGTTCATACGTGGCGCCCTCACATTTCAGTTGGCCTTCCATTGCCATTTGAATGCCGAATCCACCTGTTTGACCCTTTTTATTTCCATACTCTCCATATGTTTGATGCATGGTTGATTCACATAATGAATTTTCTACGAGGCTTTGTTTGTTTTAATTTTTGGAAAAAGCAACAATACTTTTAAGAGAAATAACAATTTTATTTTTTAAAAATAATGTATTGAAAAGTTTTTTTTAATATATATTTTGTTGTGAGGAGAATGTAAGTCAAACAATTACTATATATTCTTGCATACCGAAAAGGATAAAAACACTATATATATCTAATCATAATTTAAGTTCGATTTCTAAGTGCTTTTTTTTTGTTAATAAATGATTTATAAAAACTTCTATGACTGTTTGGCAAGTTTCGAAACATATTCTGTCCTAGAGTAGGATAAGTCTAGTATTTTATGAGTTTTTAATATTTTATATTTTAGAAATAAATGTAAAAAATAAAAACAATTATTATTTTTAATTATTTGAAAATATTTTGTGTTTATTAAAATGTTCAAGCACCAATCCTTTCTACATGTAGGAATAATTGAAACGTTATAATAAATGGATACAATAAAACTAGAGTAGTTTATATTTTTAAGAATAATGCTAATACATTTTTCACTAATAAAAATATCATTTAAAGTGAAGTTTATGTTAAGCTATTAAGATGGGACTGGGGTTATTGGCTCAAAATTCACAAGTAGGTCTTCGTGAGTTCGTGGTACCTCACCTGATCACCTCTATCAATAATTACAAACATACTTAGAATCAAGTAATTTTGTCTCAACTTAAAATTATGAAGCAATTTTAACAAACTATTTAATTAAAAATTAAATTTATGCTTGTAAATGCAAATTATTACAAATTAAATTGCACACGAAAAATATCTGTCATAATATACGTATAAACTTTGAATTGTGGGCATTGTAATAAATTAGTTACATCATTCTTCTTAATTAATGTAAAAACCAGTTTCACTATTCCTTTGAAAAAGCCAATTATATGGGAATTTAGTTTAATGTATACAATTTTTCATATTGTACTACCATTTACTAAAAATATTTGAATGTCATAGTAACTATTTCAAAAGCTAGATGCATTACAATAATTATATTAACAGCATTTTAAAATTAAAATATATATTCAGAATAATGCAATTCGTTTCTTTTATAAACATGTAGTGTTATCTTACCAAAAAAAAAATACTACAATTGGGTCGGTGCCTTCAAATTATGAAGTAACTGTTCCCATTGATGGTTGATACCTAAAAAATAATTAATTTGATGACGTAATCGCTGAAAAAATAAATAAATAATGGAAGCATCGAAAAATACTCCATTAATTTTCCAATATACATAAACTTCAATGACATTATGTATTTCCAAAGATAAGTTACTTCTTTCTTTTAGAATATCTATATATTTTAAAATATTTATTAATTTTATATTTCAATAAAATATGATTTTTTTATTCCAATAGTATTATTAAATAGTTAATTATCATTAATATAACATTTTATTTTCAACCATTTGATATACTCTATAATTAATGATTATTAGAATATATATTGGTCGATACATTATAATTTTACATAGCGCCCTATTTCCATTTTATTTATAATATTTTTTAATATCTTCATTTATTTAAATTTGACAGATATTTTATAAGAGGGGGAGTAATTTGATTGATGTCACAAATTCAAACATTAATTAGTACCACTGTTGTTATATATTTTTTTTTAAGGGAAAAGCTTGAGCAAAAAGCTCGCCTAGTTTAGAATTAGTGTATATCCTCGAGTTCACTTGCTGCTTATAATGATATTTATAGATCACTTTACTAACAAGGAGAACCGGGAAAAGCTGTTATTTTTTTGAG
This sequence comes from Dalbergia oliveri, assembly GCA_030441495.1. Classification (NCBI taxonomy): domain Eukaryota; kingdom Viridiplantae; phylum Streptophyta; class Magnoliopsida; order Fabales; family Fabaceae; genus Dalbergia; species Dalbergia oliveri. The sequence goes on along the minus strand of JAMLFY010000012.1, from coordinate 6,558,519 downwards.
CTCATGTACCGAAGAAAAGGTGTATATTTTTTTTTCTATTTTATACCTTTATTTATTTATTTCTTTTCTTTGGTTCTTAGTAATTTTTAGATTTCACACGTGCGAGCACACACACAACTTTTTACAAAAAATTTTACTGTCTCTGTCTTTAACTAATTAACATATAGTAATAAGTAATTTTATATTATTCACACTATTTTATAAAAATAATATTACATAAGTGAGAGAAAGGTCAAAGTAATCATTAATATGGATAAATTAAATATAATTACAAAATAACTCCCCCTCTGTTTTATGAATCAACTTATAGTCGTGGATAATTTAATTATTTATCTACATTTAGAGAGAGAGAGAGAGAGATTAAATTGAATAAATAAGTGACAAGTCAAAGTAGTGTTTAATTAAAGTAGATATTATATTATAAGTTGATTTTAAAAAGAGAAGAGTATATTTTTTAAAAAATAAAATAAAATAAATATGAAGTTTGCTAACCTCTACCTAAAAGTATAAAGATTAACAATACCAATATGCATTACAAACCTTTAAAATAATATATATATTCACAATCATATCATATATTGCCAATTGCAAGTCAGTAAAAGTGTTGATTCTTGCCATTGATATTCCAAAATTCACAAATCTATAAATATATATAGAATTGGTTGATAAAACTTATTTTTATACTCACAATATATTAGAATTAATCTCTTAATTAATCCTAAAATATGCTTCTTTATTCATAATGAGGGTAACAAAAAGAAAATGCTAAGAAGTTTCTTTGTTAAAGAGTTTAAATATACATAGAAAGAGAACTGCAATATAGCTTGAAGGGTCACGGTACGAATTCGTGCTGATCATTGGTTGAAAGAATCAAAGCAAAGTAAATTTTCACAAAAACCATTCAACTTAACACTATTAGTACTACATTATGAATTTTATTTTCAAGCCATAAATCTTTCCTCCTATAGAAAACGAAAGAGACTAAGAGAGATTAAGGATATATTTGATTTGAATTTTTAATTTTTCAAATTTTGTGAAAGAAATATTGAAAATTGGAAATAAAAATTAAAAACTAAAATGTAAGTTTTAGAATTTTCAATATTTTCTTTATAAAATTTGAAAAACTAAAAATGAAAAACTCAAACAAACAAGCTCTTATTAATTCTCTCTCTTTCTCCCTAATCAAACCTCTTTATATTTTCCCAAAATTAAAATGAAATATAGATGAAGATTGAGAGGAAACTAAAAATTATAACTTATAAACAATATAAATATTTTATTGTGTTCCTTTACATTATAATTTTTTTTTAAAAATTAATAAAATTTTATTCTGTTTTATTGTTAATCACTCAATCAAAACGAAGGTAACATTATTTCATTTCTTCATTTCCTTTTCCTTTCCAATTAACCTGCTAATTCGTTTCGATTTCATTAATAAAAAGAATTCAAACATAGACATTCAATAAAAAAAAATATATAATATTTTAGAAGCAGCTGTATGCAAGCTTACATCTGCATTAGCTGGTATGCAACTCCCTCTTGGCTGAGCAGCCCATTTTTTATTACTCACTCCCAATATAGTCAAAAACACAAATAAATATATGCATATATAATTACAACAATTTTAGAGAACCTGTGTTATTCACGTCATTTTTTCTGGCATAGTAAGTGCGTAACTCATAGGCTAAGCTGCTTTTTGGCATTTTGTAAAGAAGGGGAAAGACAAAAGGCCGTGTCATTTTCAACCATTGTGTTGTGTGACTGAAAGAAAGAAGAGAAATGAAATATACAATACAATAGAGAAAGCAGAGTTGGCGTCTTTTGCCCTCCACGCAGCTTAAAACACGCAGTAACAAATACAGACACTCCCCTTGACACGTTTTCATGTCTTATATATGAATTATCCCATTTTAATTTAATATATATATATATATATATATATATATAATCCAGTTATATTGATATAACTTTAAATAAATTTTACATCATTGATGAATAATTTTTATTGGAGCAATTTTTTATAAAATCTACCTTTAGATTAGAAGCTCATATCATATATATCATGTCTATAAAATTTTAAATTAATCTAATATTATTTGCCATTATTTTTATGCACATCAAAATCAATATAATATATATGCATGCTTAAAATGAATAAGAATGAGGCCTATATATATGATTATATTGTTATTGATGTTTAATTTTTATGAAATTTGACAAAGTGATTTTTATGATAAGTAAATATAATTTAATGATTAGATTAACAAAAGATTTATTTCATAGAAAGTTATAAGTGATATAACTTTATTTAAAGTTACATTAGTTGTATTATCATATTAATAAAGATAATTAAATCTCACATTAACTACTTGAAAAATTATTTAAATGAAAAGATTTTCTTAAAAGTATTATTTACACCATCGATATCGATATATCAAAATTAAACTATATATATTATATATTTCTTCCATTTGGGGACTGCAACAAAAACCTCTTTCAAGATTTACATCATCATCTTTGCTCAAAATCAAAACCTTCCTTCCTTCCCATTCATATATGCCTCACGCACATCCACACATGAATATGCACCTAGATAGTGTATGTGTGTGTATTTAGGAGTTAACTAAATCAAAGGGAATTAAGATCATGATGAGTTATGTTGGATATATATAAATTCACAAGGTGAATTGAATGAAGGCCAAAAAGAGGGGAATAAAAAGAGAGAAAAGGAAAGAGGGGGTGTGTGTATGTTGATGAGGATAATAGTGAGGGGCTTATCGCATGTTTGCTTCACGCAAGCAACTAAATGTGGGGTGTTAAGCCTTGTGCATCCTCGCGTGGCTTTAAAGACTTCTTCTTCTATTTCTAACCTCCCTCTTAAATTCCATCATTAAAATACTAACCCCCACCAAACCCTAAAATTCGTACGACTACACAACACCATTAATTCTTTTTCTTCCTTCTTCTAATTCTCCTTCTCTTCATTCTCCTCTTCCTCTTCTTTCCCCCATCTCTTCCTCTCTTCCTTCAAACGCTATGATCCCCACAAACCCTTCTTTAATTTCTTAACCTAATCACATGCCTTTCACCGCCTTCTTATACAAAATCTTTACAACCTTGTAATTAATAACCAAAAAAGAACCTTTACCCATTAAAAATGAGTATAAATTCTAGTTGTAGCGGAAGTACTAGTGGTGGTGGTGGAGGAAGTAGTAGCGGAGGTGGCGGTGGCAGTGGTGGTGGCCCTTGTGGCGCGTGCAAGTTCTTGAGAAGGAAGTGCGTGCCAGGTTGTATCTTTGCACCATACTTTGATTCGGAGCAAGGTGCTGCACACTTTGCAGCGGTGCACAAGGTCTTCGGTGCAAGCAACGTGTCCAAGCTTCTCCTCAGCATTCCAGTGCACAAGAGGCTTGATGCTGTGGTCACCATTTGTTATGAAGCACAAGCAAGGCTTAGGGACCCTGTGTATGGTTGTGTTGCTCATATCTTTGCTCTACAACAACAGGTAAAAATTAATTGGCATTAATTAACTGTTAGTTTGATTAAGAGTATGGTTAGAAATTTGAATAGAATAGCTTAATTGATCATGTGATTCTAGATAAGGATGGAGATAGATGATGATCTTCTTGGCATATTTATTATTTGTTTTCTTCTTTGGCAGTCTTATCAGTATAACTTCTTCCTAAGCTTTTGCCAGCTATGGTAGCTAGCTAGATGAAACTTAGAATTGAATTTGGTCAGCTCTTTGAAGCCTCACATTTAATTCCTTTTCGCGTTTTTCTTGACTTTACAATAATTAATGAGTTACTTAATGTGGAGTTCTGGATATTTAGGATTAGAAAGCAATATAGATATATTGTAGGTGTAGAGTGGATTCTTAATTTGCTGCTATTAAATTTATATATACCAAGTTGGCATAGAGGCCGCAGACCACAAATCTGTCCAACGTAACCCCCAGTTTCTGTTTTGTTTTTAAGCCAAGCATAGAAATGGGGATTAGCCCCTTCTCCCTTCTCATGATCAAATCTTCGATGCACATTTTGCAACCTTTTACAATTGTAGAAAGGGATGGAAAGGAAATTAATTTATATAAAAAGAGTTTTTGTATTTGAATTTAATCTTAATACACTTTTAACAAATTTTTTTTTATACAGATATCAAATCAATCTAAGTAAAGTGTTTTAAATTAACTTTCAATACTTTAAAAGCTTTAAAAAAAACATAGAATTGGATGATAGTATAATTTTTTTTTTTTAATTTGCACTCACATAGTATGTCAAAATTAATCTCTATCTTTATATTTGTTATTTTTCTTCTAGAATTAATACATTCATTTTATAAATATCAGGTTGAATCCATTCATTTTAAAAGCATGTATTTTTTTGTGTGAAAAGAGGAACCCCTCCAATTCCATTCTTCAACACATCCTTTACATACATGCTGGTAGTGCTTTGTGCCCTCTGAAAGAGGAACAAAAGTTGGGTTTGTGGGAAAGAGGAAAACAAAGGGTAGGCCATGCAAGCAAGACCATGGAACCTAGGGGACAGTTTCTATGCTCTTGTATTCTGAAATTCACAACGCTTAATTGATTAAGAAATGATGCGGTCGGCAGTTACACAAATGGGTAGAGTCTAATAGCCTAAGGCTTGGGGCCATTAAGCTCTTGGTATTTGCTGGTTTTAGGGAGATGGTCGGTTAGTTTCTTGGGTTTAGGCAATTTTTGATAGGACTAGTACAATTTTTTGTCCATACCCTTCTTTTAAAATGACCTTAATAATTAAAAAAAAAATCACAACGATTTCCACCATTTTCTTTTATTTTATTTTTGAAAAATTGGGATGGGGTTGGGGAAAGATATATAAGACACACCATCAAGCCAGCAATCTTCCTTAAATTGGGGACTTCTCTTTTTCTTTTTTGTCATTTTTTCAAAAACTTAGCTTGTTTTGCAAATTGCTTATTTCAAGAGATAATGAAAAACTAGACGTAAAAGCATGATAATGGTTGCTTTCTCTTTTCCTGGTATTCCTATATTATGGTTCAAGATTATGTGAAAAGATTTACTCATGAGACAATTTTTATTTTTTATTTTGATCAACAATATGACTTTATATTTTACACAAGAATTTATTTTCGTTAACAACATAAAGATTAAAAAATTTAAAAGGAATTGTACAATGAAGATCCAGGAATATTTAAAGGTTATTGTACACTTTCATGTGACTATTTAACTAATAGCCATCCTCCCTATCTTAGTAATCAGTAGAACAATTTTATATAATTGTATAATTATCAAATGTCTAATCCCTATGCCCATAATTGGCCACTGTCGGAAATTCTGAATTTTAAAAGAAATTAATCTTTTTAAATTATATAACATTAACAGAGGGCTTTAATTATTCTTATAATGGATTGCTTTGGTTCGAATCAAATTAGCTAGTCTCTCCGTTTTACTCCATCTATTAAAAGATTAAAAAAAATACAAATGTATGTACTAAGAAAATAATAAATAAATTTTAATAATAATAATAATATAAAGTTATGTAAGTGAACAAGATTGCTTGATTTAAAACATAAAAATAAATAAATAAAATTAATTAAAATAGGTAAAAACAATTTATTACATTAAGGATGATATTGGTAAAAAGAAAAATTAATACTTCCTTGGTATAATAAATAGACAGATATTTTAAAAATTTCAAAAATTTGACAAATAGAATAAAATAGATGGAGTAAAACCAACTAATAAACTTTCAAATATTGATAAATTAAGGGGAAAAATATCTCTTATTTGATTAGTTGATCAGAGAATGAAAGTTAATTATGGATTAAGTTAAAAAATAAAATAAAATACTTCTTTAATATTCTTAAATCACCTATAATTTGAGACAACACTAGTTTTTTATATAAGAAAAATATTATTTATACTCATAGTGTATAAGACATCATGTTGACTCACATTTCATTCATTATTGGATGAGGTGTAACGCTACTTGAATGGAATTGACATCTATCCAACGGTGGATGAGATGTGAGTTGAGATAGTGTCTGGATTGAGTACAAATATCATTACTTTTTAGACAAAGAAAAATATTATTTATACTCAATATATACGCGTATTGTCACATTTCATCCATTGTTGAATGTGTGACCTACTTGAATGAAATCCACACCTTATCCAATAATAAATGAAATGTGAGTCGCGATTCTTATATATATTGTGAGATAATATCATTACTCTTTATCGATATCATTACTCTTTATCCAAAGAAGCTATAAATAGACGAATAACAAAGACTGGTACTAATATTTCATAGAATCATTTTATCCTTAAAGTCTAATCAAATTAATTTGTTTATTTTTCCCAAGTGACTTGGTTTGTACAAAACTCTTTTTAATACTACGCCCAGAAATTTGTTTTAAAGTCACGCTTTCATACTTGCCATTCTTAAGCTCATTTACTTTCATGAAACTCAACATCTTTGTGTTGTTCAAGGTCCTATTAAAAATTATTCCACGGGAATATGCATAAGCTAAGGAAACCCCTTGCCCCTGTGATTTTAGGAGAATCAATAATATCCACCTTTCATGACAGTGTTCCAGAGTCTTGAACCTGCTTGGAGTAGACAAAGGAATATGAAAGAAATGGTTGAAAATTAATGGATTTCATTACCCGAAAACCCAAAAAAAAAATAAAAATCATGGATTTAAAAGTTAGTTTAATAAAGAGTAAATTACAAATCATGTTAAATTTTAACATGTCATATTAAGAGTTTTGTTATCTTGATGCAAGTTTTGGAGTGTACGTCTATCAATGTAAGGGATTCAAGTGTAAATAAGTAAGGATTTTGTATTCATATCTAGGACTCAAATGATTTCAGTGAGATAAGTGGTAATGCGATTATATATTAGAGAGTCATGTGCAAATGAGTGGAGAATTCATGTAATATGATTGAAGAATCAGGTGATAACATTATACTAGTAACTTATCATCCAAGTCACTTGATCCTCCAATGATGAATGTGAAATCTCTTCATTTTCACTTATCCTCTGGATAGATAAACACTCCAAAAGGCTACATTTGAAAATTAAATATTAGAACATACTTCTCACATTATTAATGAAACATTTAAAAAGTCTAATGTTTTCATTCTGACCCAAGCTTGACGGAGCTAAGCAATAATTACAACATTTTTATGTATCGAAGTTAAAAATTGTTGAAGTTATAAGACAATGAACTAACAAAAATGCAAAGACAAATATACTAGACAACTTAAATCTTTTGACTTAAACTCATCTTCTTTAACTTTTACTAAATTCAGACAACAATTGTAGTAAATGGTAATTATGGCTAGGTTGTGTTACTCAAATGCATAAATTCCCCTTGTTGATGATTCTTTTTTTAATTTTTTTTTTGGTTCAACAGGTAGTGAGTTTACAAGCAGAACTCTCCTATTTACAAGGCCACCTTGCCACACTAGAGTTACCCCATCCTCCTCCACCGCAACCACCTTCTTCACTGCAAGCTACCATAGCCCCTCCAGTGCTCTCAATCTCTGACCTCCCATCTGCCGCTGCCACCATCGCCACCACCGTCCCAACCACATATGATTTATCCACACTCTTTGAGCCCACCATGGCCCAAACTTCATGGGCCATGCAGCACAGACCCATAGACCCTCATCAATTTTTGGGTAGTGGCACATCATCATCATCAGCAACTAGCAGTGGTGGTGGTGGTGGTGATCTTCAAGCATTGGCTCGTGAGCTTTTGCGTAGACATGGATCTTCCCCTTCAGCTCCCGTCTCCAATGCACCCTCAACACATTCCCCTCCAAAATGAATCAATCATTGACATAAATCAACTAATCTTTTCCTTGTATGGAAGACTAGGAAGAGATCTTAATTAAGTTTTCAATGTTTAATTTCTTATTGAGAAATTAAAGTAACAACTATTATATTGTTCTTTATATCTTTATTTTTTTGACCCCCTCCTTTCCTTTATTCATTATATGTTTTAAATACTAGTTGTTGCAGATGTAGACCTGCATTATTTTGCTGTTGACTATTTATGTGGCTCATGAATTCTGAGAACTAATTATTTAATTTTGACCAATTCGAGAATATATAGCGAAATTGAAATACAAGTTTTATTTACTCCCTTTATTTCATAATAAGTGTTAGTTTTTGATTTTTTTATATTTCAGAATATCTGTCAATTTATAATATTTATGTAGCATTAATTTTTTTTTATCCATTTATACTCATAATATACATATGTTAATTAAGTATTCAATACTTTTACCAATATGAGTAATAATGACTAGACAATGATAATTTTGTCAATTTATATAACTTTCTATATTTACTAAGATTTTTTTGTTTTCTTAATATGTATATTGTTTGATTTTTTACAGTCATTGTGAGATGAAAAGAGTAATTTATTTTCTCGTGTACGAGGCGAACCACATTTACATTTCAAATTAGTTCAAGTCATAAATTGTGCTGATAAAAAAGGTACAATGATAGTTGTAATGTTTGTTCATTTGCATGATTAGAATTTAGAATTATGGTGTTGAACAGTAAAAGAAGAACTATGCCACAAGGTCAAGATTGAAAACTAACGATGGGCAAAAGCTGAGGCTGTTTCCCGATGCTATAGTAACTTTATAGGTTCGAACAGTGTTGGGCTGGTCTTAATGCCTAGGATGGGTGGTTTGCAAGTGTAACTGACCTGGCAAACATTAAAGCAAGTAAAATAAAATATAAGAGAGGCTAATGTTTAGGCTCATGATAATGAGAACATTATTATTCATGTGCTTAATGCACTGAGACAGTGAGACGTAATAAGATCCTACTAGCATATATAGTTGATCACTGAAAATAGATAGTAATTCTAAGTAAATTTTATCTAAAATGTCTTTGAATTTTAAATCCAGTTTGAAAAGGGCTTTGCTTAATTGATTGAGTTGAATCCAGTGAATTAATGAAGATGTAAATTAAAGACGAGCTTAGTGGCAATATGTTTAATAACTCATTTATTCAATTTTTCACTTATACATTGCCATGATTTAAATTTGAATTCTAAATCCTTTTATTAGTGAGGAACATTCGATGAATCTGAAGTCATATATTTTAACTTTGGGTGAAAATAAGTTTTTTCTCAATTTAAACTTTAAGTCAATAAACAGAAGAGTTTAAAACTTACTTTGATGTACTTTGTATTTTGAGTAAGTAGGATATACTTGTAACTAAACCACCTTAGGATCATAGTTCGTTGTGAGGGAGTGCACATCTTCATTGCGTGCACTTGCCTAACTTACAGATAAACCAATTCACATCATAATGGAAAATCAATCATATAATTTCTCATTAATCGCACTTGAACTGAGCTCTCATCATTTAGAACTATACTGCACCTTATATTTCATGGCTTGAGAAGAAAACAAAAATGGGCCAGGCCTTATGTACCGAGTCTAATTGGCCCAGCTTGCCGAAATGACCCAATTGTTTGTGCGGTAAATAAAAATGATAGTTGGCAGAAGAGAAGGGTTTTTGACCAAAAAAACGAAAAGGGTTCAACCAATAACAATAGGTAAAAGGGCCCTTGTTCGACCCAAAAAAAGAGAAGGGAAGAGGAAGCCTTCATTAGCATGACAGAAAAAAGAAAGGGCTTCGATGAGTTAGTTTTACTTTTGTCTCTTTTACGAAAATTGCTTATTAAATAGAATCCTCTTGTCTAAAATAAGAGTAAAGTTCAGACCAAAAAAAAAAGAGTTAAGTTAGTGGGGTGGACACATATTTTTTTGCATATAATCATTCATAAAAAAAAAAATCTCTCACATTTCTACTCTTTCACCTTAAGAATTCGACTTATTATTCTGGCATACTAGACTGCATTCTATAGTAAGTAAGCATACTGATTAAGTGATTATGTAGCACTATTATAATTTCATTTTTCCATTTGACTATGAACTTATCCGCTGTAAACTATACAGTTTTGGACGAGGGAAGGATTTGGGTGAGCTGAAACGACCCAAGAGAGTGGCACCCCACACCACACTTGTGTACCTCAATGACCACACAAGAATAAAGAAGTGCCAAGTTGTGAAAGTTTTATGCATGACATATAGATTTGGCAATCATTTCAAAATGCGAAAAATCCAAATCTTGAGGTTTACACAACTCTAACGTGCATGCTTTCATGAAAGAAAACTTATTTTTGAAGTCTTTTACTTCGTATTTAGTAACATGGTTGCTTCCACCAGTCACGAGGACTTGCATTGATTTAATTACTATTTTGTAAGACAATCCAAATGATCCATGCCTCGGTCTAATAAAAAAGACTTAATAAGAAAATATTATCGAGGTGTTGTTTTACATCTTTTATTTTATTTTTTCAGAATACCTTTCATTTTTTTTAATTGGTTTAGAGTAAATGATATTATTATACAAAGTTGTTACATATTATTATGTTATTTTTTGTACCAAAAAAGATTATCTTATTTTTATTAGTATTAAATTAAGATAAATAGGTTTTTAAAAGTTTATTTTTAAAATAAGTAGCTGTATAAAAAAGTGTTAAAAATGGTCCATAAAACTAAATTTTCATCCAACAATGCTGATCAAATAAATTTGTAAATGCTTCACTTAATATTCTATATTTATTATCTTATGATAACTATAATTATTTTATTTTATTTATTTTTTGCCTGTATATATATAGAAAGATATCCATTCTTGTAAGATATGTGAGAAAAAAAAATTAGAGGCGTAATAAGCAGAATTTGAAGTTTGAGAATTATTAAAATTAAAATGAGGACTCATTTTTACCTACTAGCTATTACTAGTAGTATAAATTTTTTAATACAAACATCTACTTATATATTGATGTGAGATTAAAAAATATGCAATGGTTACAATAATTATTTCAAACGTCATACATATGATATTATATAATGAATTCAATTTCTATAAATACAAAATAGCTTTACGTTGTCAATTATTATAATTTTATTAAAGTAATTAATTATATAAAATAATTATCAACTATTGCAATCATCCATCATAATTTATCATTTTAGTGAAATTATATTGGCTAACGATTAAACTCATATAATTAATTACTAGTGTAAAATTTTTTATAATAACAATACGATAAAATTAATCTCTGAAATTAATTGTATAGATCTAAATTGATAACATTAATACTATATTATTCAAAGACTAACCGAGAGTTTCATTTGAGAACGTTTCATCTGTTGAATTGAGTTGGTATCTGCTCTTTTTAAATAAGTCTTCGGATTCGAATTTCATAAATTAAAAAATATTGGGAGATTTGTCTCAAACCTCGATAAATTAGTGGTACTTTTGACAAAATAATAAAAGAGAGATTTGCTTTACAAAATAAAAACGTTAGAATAACAAACGTTATCCCTTTTCCATTTCTCCGGCAACCCGAGATCTGAAATATTCCCAAGACCCACAATTACCCCTCCGTCATCTCCATTATTACAGAGAAAACCAATACCATTCACAACGAACGAAAGGGTTTTAACGTCAATTCATCTCCAATCTCGTTGAATCTCCCACCGGGAGCGAACCCAAGAAAACCGCGCTCAGAGGCAAAACTCAGTAACGTTTTTCTCTCAGCAATTCAGATCCGGGATCCCCACCGGAAAACCTCACTCAACTCGCTCTCCCTCCGTCGCTAATTCACTGAGTCAAATCGCCGCCATTGCCGAACCACACACCGAGCTTCACCAAACTCACTCTCTCAGCTCATGGAACCACGTTCCTAACCTCAGAATTCGCCCGCATTCTCATCCCGAACCTCTCAGATCTCGCGCCGAGCGCGTGACCGAGTCGCAACTCGGGAATGGCTTCTCCGGAAGCCGATTCCCGACTGAGTCAGGTCGTCGTCCCTGCTCTCGAGAGGATCGTCAAGAACGCGTCGTGGCGGAAGCACGCGAAGCTCGCACACGAGTGCAAATCGGTCATCGAGAGGCTCAGGTCTAACTCGCCGCCGCAGGCTCAACAGTCGCCGCCGGATTCTCCCTCCGACGGGGGCGAGCCGGAAACCTCGTCGCCGGGACCGCTACACGACGGCGGCCCCGTGGAGTACTCCCTCGCCGAGTCGGAATCGATCCTCAGCCCTCTCGTCAACGCCGCGAGCTCCGGCGTGCTTAAGATCGCCGATCCCGCCGTCGACGCCATCCAGAAGCTCATCGCTCACGGCTACCTCCGCGGAGAGGTGGATCCCGGCGGCGCGGCGCCGGAAGCGAAATTGCTCTCGAATATGATCGAATCGGTTTGCAAGTGCCACGATTTGGGAGACGAAGCGATGGAATTGCTGGTTCTGAAAACGCTGTTATCTGCGGTAACTTCGATTTCGTTGCGAATTCATGGTGATTGCTTGCTTTTGATTGTTAGAACTTGTTACGATATATACCTGTTGAGTAAGAACATGGTGAATCAAACGACGGCGAAAGCGTCGTTGATTCAGATGCTTGTGATTGTGTTTAGGAGAATGGAAGCGGATTCTTCCACGGTTCCGATTCAGCCTATTGTGGTGGCTGAATTGATGGAGCCTGTGGAAAAATCGGACGGTGATAACTCAATGACGCAGTTTGTACAAGGGTTTATCACCAAGATTATGCAGGACATTGATGGTGTGTTGAACGCTGCGACACCTAGTGGTAAGGTTTCGTTGTTGGGAGGGCATGATGGTGCATTTGAGACCACAACGACAACAGTGGAGAGCACGAACCCTACAGATTTGTTGGATTCGACGGATAAGGACATGTTGGATGCGAAGTATTGGGAGATCAGTATGTATAAGACGGCATTGGAGGGGAGGAAAGGGGAGCTTGTGGATGGTGGTGAGTTGGTGGAGAGGGATGATGATTTGGAGGTTCAGATTGGTAACAAGTTGAGGAGGGATGCTTTTTTGGTGTTCAGGGCGCTGTGCAAGCTGTCGATGAAGATGCCGCCTAAAGAGGCGGCTGCTGATCCACAGTTGATGAAGGGGAAGATTGTGGCCTTGGAGTTGCTGAAGATTTTGCTGGAGAATGCTGGAGCTGTCTTCAGGACTAGCGAAAGGTATCTTGTCTTACCCAGAATTCATTTTGAGAACTTAGTTTAAACATTGGCATTTTCGGCAGTTGGGGAGAAGCATCTTGGTTTAAATTTGTGCGTAGAAACAGAAAGGTGTAGTTTCTGAATTAAACTTGACTACATTGTGTGGAGGTTCTGTCAAGTAAATATTTTATTATCTATTTCTCATGTGTACATTCGATGGTTAGGAATTTAGGGACCGGTGACATTAATGTAGGAATAGCGGATTTACAAGTGAAAACATCTAATCATTCCTTATAGAAAATGATTTTAGCCAAGCTGACCATTGAGTTATGCCTAGTTCTCATGTTGATATTGCACAAAGTGTCATAAAATTTGAACTACCAAGTATGTAATCAAGTGTTGGATATTTTCACTTGCTTCAAAATTGTATGACACTTAAAGGTTCCGGCTTAGAAATAACCGTAATATAGAGTATTTTGAGCATGATATGCATGGAGTATACTAAATCCCTACTTTTACTTCAATGATGATTTTTGTATAAATTTGTAAGAGCAAATACCGGTGGCAGTTATTCTTCTATAGTTCTATCTTAATAAAATGGAAAAAAAGTCATTATCTGAAAATTTACTCCTCACCCACCCTCCCCTTCAAACTCTTTCATCCAAAAATCTCTAAGGTAGAGGAAGAAGTTGCTACAAGCATTTCTCGTAATCAAGCTTGTTTGTCTTTCCCAGGTATTTGGGATTGATTGTATATTAAAAGGGAAAAGTAATTACTACTAGAAATTTACAAGCTACTAAATACCTATTGTGGATGCTAGTGTTTGATAAATTTGGGTTCACTTGAACCCAACAATTCCATGCAAATTTGGTTTTGCATGTAACAACATTTTCTTGCATTTTATAATAATAAAGTTATACAACTGTACCGTGGTTTGGTTTCCCTTTGCGATAATTTATGCTATGCATGCCTTGATTTTTGAATCCCCAGCATCTTACACATTGTTATGAGGCACTTCCCTGAGCATTCAAGTCAAGTGCCATGGCAAGATCTTCCTGTTTCAAGCTACCAGTAAAAATTAATGAACAATTAGATGAGTGTGTAAATTGATAATTTCAATTTTTCATTATTTCCAAATTTAGTCAACCTCATTAGTAGTGTCATTCCAACTTGATGTACCCCTCATTTTCTCATAACTGATTTGGCAGGAGTTAGTAGAGTAACTGATTAAATTATGTAAACCTGCAGTGCATGAGTTACATATGCTTCTTCTTCTGCTATTGTATTTTTTAGTATGGATGGACTATTATTGTGTTGTGATTTTTTTTATCCTTTTATTCTTTTATCTTTAATTTTATATGGAACCTTCTTTATTTTTTTGAGTTTGAGATTTCCTTGTTTTAAGTTATCATTAATAAAAAAGTAACATTATCTTCTCCATTTTCTGTACACTACTTGACACTATTCTATCTTCTATTTAATTATGTACTTTCCTGAATGATAAATAATACTACTACTGATGGTTGCATTTGGTTGTGAGTAAGCAGGTTTCTAGGTGCCATCAAGCAGTACTTATGTTTATCATTGTTGAAGAACAGTGCTTCAACTCTTCTGATTGTTTTCCAGCTATCATGCTCCATCTTCATCAGTTTGGTATCAAGATTTAGAGCTGGATTGAAAGCAGAAATTGGAGTTTTTTTCCCTATGATTGTTCTCAGGGTCCTAGAAAATGTTTCTCAACCTAATTTTCAGCAGAAGATGATAGTGTTGCGATTTCTAGAGAAACTTTGTGATGATTCACAGATATTGGTTGACATATTTCTCAACTATGACTGTGATGTCAATTCATCTAACATATTTGAGAGGTTTGCTATGTTTTAGATTATGTGAATTTTTTCCATTTCATATTCTATTTGATTTACTTCATGAATAAGATGTGCAATTTCATATTTAGAACATGAATGGTGTTGCTGTGGTTCTCTTGATTGTCACTTAGAAAGTTAATATACTCTCATTACTCTGTATATTTTATATCTAATTGCTCAGTTCCTCCTAGGATGGTCAATGGACTTCTTAAGACTGCTCAAGGTGTCCCCCCTGGTGTAACCACCACACTTTTGCCCCCTCAAGAGGGAACACTAAAACTTGAAGCCATGAAAAGCTTGGTTGCTGTTTTACAATCAATGGGGGACTGGTTGAACAGACAATTGCACATTCCAGATCCTCATTCAACCAAGAAAGTTGAAGCAGCTGATAACAGCACTGAATCTGGAGGTTTGACCATGGTAAATGGGAATGGAGAAGATGCAGTTGAAGGAACAGACTCTCCTCCCAAAATCTCTACTGACGCATCTGATGTTTCAACTATTGAGCAACGCGGGCTTATAAACTGGAACTTCAGGTAAGCAAAGGTATAAGGTTTTGAGAGCAAGTATGTCTCTGTTTCATCTTTTGCTGTTTGTTAATGAAGCTGATGCAAGTTTATGGCAGGAAGGTATATCACTTTTTAATAGGAAGCCTAAGAAAGGAATTGAGTTCCTCATCAATGCCAATAAAGTGGGTTCTTCACCTGAGGATATAGCTGCTTTTCTTAAAGATGCATCTGGGCTGAACAAGACTTTAATTGGTGATTATCTGGGAGAAAGGGAAGAATTATCCCTAAAGGTAATGCATGCCTATGTGGATTCCTTTGACTTTCAAGGGATGGAATTTGATGAGGCAATCAGGGTCTTTCTCCAAGGCTTTAGATTGCCTGGTGAGGCACAGAAAATTGATCGGATTATGGAAAAGTTCGCTGAACGTTACTGCAAATGTAATCCAAAGGCCTTTTCTAGTGCTGACACAGCATATGTCCTTGCTTATTCTGTAATATTGCTCAACACGGATGCTCACAATCCTACAGTGAAGAACAAGGTGCGCTCTGGTAGTTGTCTTAATATATTTACAAATAATTATGATAGACATGGCGTCTTACTCTCATTTTGGTCCTTGAGTTATGCAGATGTCTGCCAATGATTTCATAAGAAACAATCGTGGCATTGATGATGGAAAAGATCTCCCAGATGAATACCTGAGGTCCTTGTTTGAGAGAATATCCAGAAATGAGATCAAAATGAAAGAAAATGATATTGCTTTACAACAAAAACAGGCTGTAAACCCTAATAGATTTTTAGGCTTGGATAGTATATTGAATATTGTGATCCGTAAGCGTGGGGAAGACAGTCATATGGAAACCAGTGATGATCTTATCCGTCATATGCAAGAACAATTCAAAGAAAAAGCTCGCAAAACTGAGTATGTTCACCCATTTTTTCCTCCATTTTAGAGAGTTTATTAGCTTTCCAAATTCTTTTCTCAGGCCTTACATGCCATTTAACGTGGTTCTGTTTTTGGCATGAAGAATCTTCTGTTGCAATTGTTCATTCAACTCCAGGCTGTTTATGGATCCTACGCATTTACTAGTTTTTATCTGTTTTTTACACTATCGATTTCTGTCTGAAGAGTGGCGTGTCAATCTGAGACTCTGAAATGTTCACAGTAGTGTATTTCTTTCTTTGGTGTTATTAATTCTTTCAATGCCGATTATATCACTTGTTTGGAATTTGAAGTTGATTTATTATTTGTAGTGCAGTACCTTTCATAATTTTTGGAAAAAAGAATTGGTTCCTATTACTTTTTTTCTTGATATATATTTGCTCACTACTTGTAGGTCAGTCTATTATGCAGCAACAGATGTTGTAATCCTTAGATTCATGATTGAGGTGTGTTGGGCACCAATGTTAGCTGCCTTCAGTGTTCCTCTTGATCAAAGTGATGATGAAGTTGTAATATCTATGTGTCTTGATGGCTTCCGCTATGCTATTCATGTTACTTCTGTAATGTCCATGAAGACTCATCGTGATGCTTTTGTGACTTCATTGGCAAAGTTTACATCTCTGCATTCTCCTGCTGATATTAAGCAGAAAATGTAGATGCAATTAAGGTTGGTGAAATTTAACTTCTCTTCTAGCTGGCTTTTGAACAATTTGATAACCTGAAGTTATTTTCAATTGTCAATTCACGTTGTGTGTTATGTTACTTCATACAATGTTATTGCCCTCCTTTCAAAATGCAACTGCTTGTGTAGTCATTACATTGCCATTACATCTTTTCATGATTTCAAGTCCATGTTTGCTTTTTCTTAAATGGGTGTTTTTATCCTGTCTAAAGCTACTCTCTGGAATTGCTTTTGTCACTTCATACTACATAAATCCCAATAAGACAACAAAATAGTTTGGCCTTCCCTTCTGCCGTGAATCTGATGATTACAAAATTCATGGTTTTTTTGTGGAGTTTTGCTGCATTTGCTGAAAACTATTTGAGGTACAGTATCTGAATATATATTTTAGTTTTTATACATTGGGTCCTTTAACTTTGTGGTAATGTATTCTTTGTACTAAAACCCGATGTTAAGTTTGTTGGTAACTTCATTTGACTTTGGATTTGCAATCTGTAATGATGATAGGCAATAATTACTATTGCTGATGAGGATGGAAACTACTTACAAGAAGCTTGGGAGCATATCTTGACTTGTGTTTCTCGGTTTGAGCATCTACATCTTCTCGGAGAGGGGCTCCACCAGATGCCACATTCTTTGCCTTCCCTCAGAATGATTCAGACAAGGCAAAGCAAGCAAAATCAAACATTCTTCCCGTTTTGAAGAAGAAGGGACCTGGGAGGATGCAGTATGCAGCTGCCACATTAATGCGAGGTTCATATGACAGCGCTGGGATTGGCGGTAATGCTTCTGGAGCAGTCACATCAGAACAGGTGAACAGTATAGTTTCTAATTTGAATATGTTGGAACAAGTTGGAAGCTCAGAAATGAATCGCATATTTACTAGGAGTCAAAAGTTGAACAGTGAGGCCATAATAGATTTCGTTAAGGCTCTATGCAAGGTCTCCATGGAGGAACTGAGATCTCCATCTGATCCACGAGTTTTCAGCCTTACAAAGATAGTTGAGATTGCGTATGTATTACTGCATGCTATTTCTTTGCCATCAGCTCTTAACTTTCATTATTTCTCATGGCTCTTGGGGTTTATGGGTGAGGTTTATTACAAAAAACCAGAAAATGGCACTTTGGCACCTTGATCTTTCAGGGTGTTGCGATATTCTTTGTTTATAAACTGAGCACTCTGCCACTTTGGTTTTCTCTTATTTGGTTAATTGCCCCTTCAAAATCTCCCTTTCTCTCAAGTTTTTGTTATTTTAATCTCATGGCTTTTGGGGTTTATGGGTGGGGGTTATTACAAAAAAGTAGAAAATGGCACTTTGGCACCTTAATCTTTTAGGGTGTCGCAATATTCTTTGTTGTTATATAAACTGAGCATGCCAACATAGTTTTCTCTTATTTGGTTGATTGCCCCTTGTAATTCTTCAAACCTCATGCAAAATCCTTTGCAGTTTGGGCAAATTGTTGAATTGAACTATATTTCCTGTCCAATTCTGGTAGACATCATATGGGGTTGCATGTGAAGAGGCCAACTGTTATTTTTAATCCCCAAGTTTGGACGCTAAACAGCTGAAAAAGTGCTCAATTTTATTGATGATAAAAACATTACAAGTTTCCCCAAAGATCAAGGTGGGAAGATGCAATTGATCTGAAAATACAAAATTCGGGGCAGAGCATCAAGCATATGACTTATGTTTCATGTTTGATTGATATTTATGCTTGCTGTCTAAATTATTTTGTTTGACATGATTATATGTAACAGGCACTATAATATGAACCGCATCAGGCTTGTGTGGTCGAGCATCTGGCATGTTCTCTCTGATTTCTTTGTAACCATTGGCTGTTCTGGAAACCTTTCAATTGCAATTTTTGCAATGGATTCCTTGCGCCAGTTGTCTATGAAATTTCTGGAGCGGGAAGAGTTAGCTAATTATAATTTTCAAAATGAATTTATGAAGCCTTTTGTCATTGTTATGCGGAAGAGTAGTGCTGTTGAAATTCGGGAACTAATTATCAGATGTGTCTCTCAAATGATTTTATCACGTGTGAACAATGTCAAGTCAGGATGGAAGAGCATGTTCATGGTAGAGCTGATCAACTATTGTCTTTTGTGGTTGATACAGAGACAGAATGTTTTATGTTGATTGTCTGTTGGTTTTTTCCCCCACTTACTACTCATGGATTTGGTTTCAGGTATTCACAACAGCAGCTTATGATGACCACAAAAACATTGTACTCTTGGCTTTTGAAATTATTGAGAAGATTATTCGAGATTATTTTCCATACATCACCGAGACTGAGACCACTACATTTACAGACTGTGTGAATTGTCTTATTGCATTCACCAATAGTAGATTCAACAAAGAGGTTAGCCTAAATGCCATTGCTTTTCTTCGGTTCTGTGCAACCAAACTAGCAGAAGGAAATCTTGGCTCATCATCAAGGAACAAGGATAAGGAAAATTCTGGAAAGATTTCCTCATCTTCACCTCGAACAGGAAAAGAAGGGAAACAAGACAATGGAGAGGTGACTGACAAGGATGATCATCTCTATTTCTGGTTTCCTTTACTGGCTGGTGAGGACATTGTATCAAGTTCTTTGTCAAATGAATTAAGGAAGTAGTTAATATATAATTGTTAAGTTGGTCAAATGATTACTACTTCTTGCTACCATCTTGTTGCATGTTGTGAGAAGCTTAGCTTGTTGCGGATGTACTTATTCTTGGTCTATTTTGTGCAGGATTATCTGAGCTTAGCTTTGACCCAAGGCCTGAGATAAGGAAGAATGCCTTGGAAATCCTGTTTGAAACCTTGCGCAACCATGGCCATCTCTTTTCACTACCTTTATGGGAAAGAGTATTTGAGTCTGTCCTCTTTCCAATATTTGATTACGTTCGACATTCTATTGATCCTTCTGGGAGTAATTCACCAGTGAATGAAGCAGAGACTGATGGTGAGCTTGATCAGGATGCTTGGCTTTATGAGACATGCACATTGGCCCTCCAATTGGTTGTAGATCTTTTTGTCAACTTTTACAGCACTGTCAATCCACTTTTAAGAAAGGTCCTAATGCTTCTTGTAAGCTTTATAAAGCGCCCTCATCAAAACCTTGCTGGCATTGGTATTGCTGCGTTTGTTCGTTTGATGAGTAATGCTGGCGAGTTATTTCTAATGAAAAGTGGTCAGAAGTGGTTTTGTCCCTAAAAGAAGCAGCAAATGCAACCCTCCCTAACTTTTCATTCCTTGAAAGTGAAGGCTTTATGACTAGAAATTATGAACGTGCTTCAATAGATGAAGATGACAGAGATCTTGCTGAGTCTGGCTCACCAAATACTTTAGCAAGCCTGAGAACTCGTCGTTTTTATGCATATTTATCTGATGCAAAAAGCCGAGCTGCTGTTCAGCTTTTGTTGATTCAGGTAAATGCTTTGGGCCTGTTTGGATGACATTACTAATATTATTTTATACAACATTTTAGAAGTCAAAAGTTACGTTTCTAACATTTTGTCCCATTGGCTTTATAGTTTATTACGTCCCAAAAAAACATTTTTAGTACTTTTTGAAAAATTGAAATGTCTAACTTCTCAGAAAAACATATTTTAAAACACTCAAAACAAATACTTTTATTACTACGTATTCAGATCCAGATTACTTTTTAGAAATTTCTTCTACATATGGCCTTGAATAAGCTGTTTTCCCAAACAAGTCCTTATTCAAATTTGTTAAAATGCTTTTATCGAAAGTATAAAGGAGTTGTAGTTCAAGTAGCATTTAAACTGTTCAGGGAGACAGGAAATTCTTGATCCAATGGAAGCTTTCTCCTAGGCTGCTTTACCGGCACTTTAGCCTATGTAATCCTGTTTCACATCCGGTTGTTGGCATCCTTTGTAACAAAATAATAGAAGAAGTCGTAACAGTTTTTTTTCTTTTTAAAAAACATAAAGTGATAAAATTCTTCAGTTAGTAGCTTCTTGGAATTTTGATCAAGATCTTTTGTTACTAATATTTAACTTTAGATTCTTAGTATTTTAGTTCTGTCAAAATTATGTAGGACTTAGGAATATGTACAAAGTCAGAAGAAATGTATCTTTCCATTCAATACCTCATTTCCATACATATTAATGTACACTGACAATCATGTTATGCATCTCAGCGAAAATTGATGCTTGTAGTTTTAGAAGAATAATGTTAACTCTTCCTGAAATTGGCAGGCGGTGATGGAGATCTATAACATCTATCGCGCTTGCCTTTCAGCAAAACACATGCTAGTCCTGTTTGATGCTATGCATGATGTAGCATTACATGCTCACCAGATTAACAGCAATACTATTTTACGTTCAAAGCTTCAGGAGTTTGGTTCCGTGACCCAAATGCAAGACCCTCCACTGTTACGCCTTGAGAATGAATCGTACCAAATATGCCTTACGTTTTTACAGAACCTTGTTATTGACAGGCCTCATAGTTATGAGGAGGCTGAGGTTGAATCCCATCTTGTTCGGCTTTGTCAGGAGGTCTTGGAGTTTTATATTGAAGTTGCAAGCTCTGGACGGATATCTGAATCTTCTCATGGTAGACAGCCACATTGGTTAATTCCTTTAGGCTCTGGTAAACGGCGAGAATTGGCTGCTCGTTCACCTCTGGTTGTGGCTACTCTTCAGGCTATTTGTAGTTTGGGAGATATTTCATTTGAGAAGAACCTGTCTCAGTTTTTCCCTCTCCTTTCAAGCTTGGTGAGCTGCGAACATGGCTCAAATGAAGTCCAGGTTGCTCTCAGTGATATGTTCAGTTTATCAGTTGGTCCTGTCTTGCTGCAGTCATGTTGATCGTTTGGGTATGACTAACCCTGCATTTTGAGATGTAGGATATTTTTGTTTAAATCTTGTTCATAATTTCTTCTACCCTCCTTTATTACTTGTCAATAATATAGCTCGACATTGTATGAAAAGTTGGTAGTGATTGTGTTAGCTTACACCTTCCAAGTTCTGTATTTTTGAAGCGTAGCTTCTGCGGTCAGAATTGATTTGTATTACCAGAGGCTTAATGTTGTATGCTTACCTTTTACTCATTTTTGAAAGGAATTAATTTTTAAGTATTATTATCTCCTGTAAAAATTAGTTTATTGGGGGGCTTTCTTGTTATTTGGTGATTAATTTTGGTAGTTGTAATTTGTAAAACGTCAATCGTGATCAGTAAAGCTCCTTTCTATGAGGAATATTATGCTTTAAGTGTGTGAATTGTGAAGGGAGATCTTGTTTTCATATCATACTATAAGTTGTACAATTATCTCTAAATTTGTACGCTGATCTAGTTTCCGAGGGCTTTGGTACTTTCTTCTTACACAGGCGCTGTTACTTTTGATTTTACGGAGCAGCTAATACGGCCTATAATTCTGTAGTGGACAAAATGACTAGGAATCTTACAAATTTAGGGTCCGCTTGATGCCTATTTTCGATTACTTTTCTGTTTTTCAATATTTTATAAAGAAAATATCAAAAATCAGAAAATCTGTCTTTTGTTTTTTATTTTTTATAAAATTTTAAAAGTGAAAAAAAAATTGAAAATAGAAAATAAAAATAAAAACAAAAATCAAGTTGGCGCTTGGGTCTTGTAATTTGACTTGATAGAGTTCAGTTGAGTTTGCTTCATTGTATGTGGAACTAGTGTGAACAGAGTCCATTATGTATTATTGATTGCTTCAGATGGGTGGCAATCAATTGATTGCAGAGCGATACAATCATGCAATCCAACAAAGAAATTTACCTCTGGAAATGAGACCACCACTAACGCAAATATGAATTGTCAAAACGCCTTTGGGTATCCAATTCCAGGCCTTTTTATAATAGGCATTCACACAGATCAATAATGGAAGTATGGAACACAAGTTCCCCAGTAAGATCGCTTTCTTCTTGTCCACAAAATCCAAATACAGCTACCTAGGTAACTGCTTTGTCATTGATCCAGTTGTGGTCCTGGAACAGACCACAACAGGTAGAGAACAAAATAATTGTAGAATGGTGAAAATGAAATTTGTGGGCACTTCCTGTGCTTGATTTTTCTGACTTTTCCACCACACACCATGACACCAAACAAGACCTTAATCAAATTCAGAGTAATCACTAATGACTCACTAGGAACCCATCCTTATCTGCTAGTATGCATGATTCAAAGAAAGGAATTTCCAATACCTGATGATTGAAAGACCAAAAAAAGAGAGCTTACAGAATATAAAGATACCAGGTTTTGTATAACAAAGGGTTCACCCTTTATATTCTGTAGCCTTTTGAAATTTTAGACCTCACAAAGTTTGGAGAATTATTACAAGGGGACAAAAGGTCTTGTCATAACTGCTAAAGCTGAACACCACATACCCCTCAAAACAAATATCATGCTTATACGCAGTCAATAATTACCTTTTATTGTCACTGCTCCTATCATTTGTATAGTCTTAGTCTAACCCTTCAATTATGTCACAACCTATCACCACTTGCTTTACCTTTCTTCAAAGAAAAACCAAGTGCCTCCTCAATCAGCCAAGAAGCATGGACATGATGAGTTTCTGGTGCTGGAGAAGGAGAGCCAACAACAACAGATTCTCTTCAAGTTTTGACTTGTCAACCTCTTTCTTTGACATGGGGCTGTCTAGTCAGTTCCAACAAGTCTTCAAGCTCATTGACACAAATGGGGATGGTAAGATATCAACCACGGAGCTCAGTGAAGTGCTTTCATGCCTTGGATACAACAAGGGCATAGCTGCAAAAGAAGCTGAAGGCATGGTGAGAGTGTTGGACTTCAATGGAGATGGGTTTGTGGACTTGGATGAGTTCATGGTTGTCATGAAGGAGGACATAGAAGAAGAAGGTGGTGGCTACAAAAATGGAAATGGAAGTGGCCAAGAGAAAGATGAGTATCTCATGGATGCTTTTCTTCTCTTTGACACTGACAAGAATGGCCTAATCTCAGCTAAGGAACTTAGGAGGGTTCTTCTCAATCTAGGGTGTGATCATTGCAGCCTCAGAGAGTGCAAGCGCATGATCAAAGGGGTTGACAAGAATGGAGATGGGTTTGTTGATTTTGATGAATTTAGATCCATGATGAAAAAGGGAATTGCCAAGTAGCACCTGAATGCAAAATTGAAAATGGGTTTGTTCTGTATTTTTAGTATTATTTATTTATTTTCCTCCTTTTCTTCTGTTTATTTTACTCACATATTATGTTCATACTCCAAATGAATCTCAAATTGGATGAGAGAAGGGATTAACCAACACAAAATCCTCCTTTAGGCTGATTGAATACTTTAGAGGAGGAGAATTATGATGTATTATGTTTAGTAGACAATGTTCCAGGGAAAAATATTTTGTTGTCAGATAGAGAGTGCCATTTGTGCAAATGAACAACGTGAAATCCAGTACATAGGAATGCACAAGTATCTCTGATTTCTTATCACTGTCCACTCTTTTCTAAGGAATCTCAATGATGAAATGGAAACAATCAAATGATTTTTGTCTCTTACAGTCTTATTGTCTCTCCACTCTAATGATTTGATCAAAAGAAAAAAAAAGATTAACATGAGTTATGTGCACTACACTGTTATCTTTTTTGTCCATTCCTCAGAGAGAAATTGTCAATTAGCTAGGGTGTCGTTTTACCTTGATAGAGCACAAACAACTGATATTAGGTACCACTCTTTACACAATGGGCCAAGCATACATGCGAGTGCAGTGGAGCCGTGTGTTTTTATCATAGGTTGTCCTTTTCTTCGCATTGGTGAATGCATTTTTCTATCTTTTTGTTCAAAATTTGTTCTTTGTCAATAAATTTTTCATTGGCCGTGTGTCACTCATTTAATATATGGTCCTACCTTTTCATGGTGAATTCATTACAGATATTTTATGAATTGTGGCTTAGGCAAAACATGAAAAGGAATCAAACCAATTGTACCTGTATATTTCATACTTATCTTTGTTCAATAGCGAAAACTAAAAAATATTTAGGTATATTAAGAATAAGAGATAATATTTATTCTGATTTATTTATTAATTAATAAATAAATTTTATGGGTTATTATTATTTCTCATCTACCTATATTTTTAATATAATAATTAATTAATTTATTATTAAATAAAACAAAATAAATATTTTATTTTACTTTAAAATACTTAAAAATTTGTAAGTGAAAACACATATTATTATAATAATATTGATTAGGTTGTTTTATAGTACTAAAAGTAGACAAATATTAAATTATTGTCTCGCTTTATGAGCAAATACGGCTTTTAGAAGCTATTTGAGCCAATGGTTTTGGGACCCATTTTTTGATTCAGTGGAGTTACTTATACAAATGAAATTTCTCACAATTCTTACAAAATCTTGTCATCACCATAAGAAATTCTTTTATTGACCAATATCAAAATATAGCGCATTGGACGAAATGTCCGTAGAAAAGACGTTTTCCTTCTTGATTCTATCACTTCATCCTTGATTTTGTCTTTGTAAAAAAAATTGTTGCAGATTGTAAATTCAAACAGTGATTATTGTAATGTTATAAAGAATATACCTGCCAATCCTTCTTTTTATGGCTGCTTCAAAACTCTACATTGTCAGCAAGGATTGCCCATTCTTTTGTATGAACTTTAACATTGCGAAAGCTATATATAGAAAGATTACATGCTGTAAATTGTAATGTTACATATTCTTCTTCCCCTCATAAAATTTAGAGAAAATTATACTTTACCTCTTGAATTATAGATAATATAGGTTATATACATTTTAAATCCTAAATTTTAAAAATATGTAATTCTATTTTCTAAACTTTTCTAAATATGTAAATTAACCCTTTTACTAACATTTTCATCAATTATTAATAAAAATATCATAAATTTAAGAAATTTTGGGATATTGATTGTACTTTTATTAAAGTTCCAAAATTCAGGGATGCAGTATGCTTATTTTGATAAAAATAGACATTTATAAAAGTGATTTGCACATTTTTTAAAGTTTAGGATTTAACGTTCATACGAGTTTTAGTATAAGAGTGAAATTTTCTCTAAAATTTAAACTCTTATCTTTGTATTAATTTATTGGACTAGATAACCAATTAGAGTGCGTTTGTTTATGATTATTTTGATAAATAATCATTTTTTCATCTAAAAAAATATTTTTTTATATATTTGGATAATTTTTAAAAAATAATCAAAATTTAAAAAAAAATCATTTTTCAGCTTTTTTTAATAAAAGCTAAATTAATAGCTTCTGAAAAAAAAATCAGTTTTTAGTTTTTTTAGGTATATATAAAATTTAACTTTCATAATCACTTTTTCAAAATCTAAAACAAACGCACCCTTATTAGGATATGTTTGGTTAGAAGATAAAAATAGGATAAATTTTCCATGGTTGAATTCGACATATAAAATTACACATAAAACTCACTCATAAAAAATTTACTCATTTTCTATCCTCTAATCAAACATTGCCTTAGTCTGCCGCTTTATAAAATATTGCTGTTTCAACTATAACATCTGAGTGTGAGTGTAACTTATAGTATATATTATTATTAAGGAATTGTAGAGACTATTTAAGAAATCTGTTTTGGTGTTTGTACATACGTCACCACTATCAGCATAGTTAACATTAACATCTACATACTGTAGTTGTAGACCTTTTTAATATTATGCTTCTTTCTTTTCAAACTAACAAGTGAATAGCACAATATAAAGGTCTTTTTTTTTTTTTTGGTCGAGGACAATGAAAGGGGTGCATTCATCCCATTACAGGAATTAAACCCAGATCCTAAAATTGCATCAGGTGCAACTGTGTCACTGAGTTACAGTCACATCTGCAATGGGTTCAAACTTTAGAGTCACCATTTTAAAAAGGATTTTATCTAATAACCACCCTAACCAGAAATTGCGGAAGTAATTCTTTGCGGAAAATAAGAAAAGCGATTATTTATATTTTACTTATCACTTAAGTCAAGTTGTACATGATAAGTAATTTTTTTATTTGCATTTTATTTAATTTTAAAATTAATTGTTAATTTGTGGTTTTTGGTAGAATAATGATATTTGTGCACCATTTTTCAGGGTGTCCATCGATACTTAGAGTTTATGAATAAATACCGGAGATTTCATGTGTACAAGTGAGAAATTTTAGACTAAGCATGACAGTGTTGTTGATTGCAATTCTCCATTATTCACTAAATTATTTATACGCAAATTCCTAAATGGGCACACTAATTTAATGTGTCTAAATAAGAGGACTACACTTTTTGGCAGCAGCTACAAGCTAAATGAATATTTTATACACCTTCTAAAATTTGTTAAACTGACCAAAGTGGCCTAACTTTAGAGGATATACTAATTTACACTTATATGTACAGCAGGATATCTTAGCAAATATTAGTCTTTAGGTTGATTGTATATCCAACAAATTTAGAGTTTCTTTGGTCAATAGGTAAAAATGGAAAAAATCATTTATGGATGAAATTTCATATATAAAATTACGTGTAGAGTTTATCTATAAAATTTTTTTCTCAATTTTACCTCTCAACCAAACATGGAGAGGTCAAAGTAAAGCCTTAAATTTAATCCAGCTCATCTATAATACAAATCCACCATTAAAATTGATGAACTCGGTTTACAAGGTCATGGTTTCAATAAGAAACAGAAACACGCGAGAGAATTTCTATAATTTATTTCTTTGGTCATGAGAGAAAAATCTAAGGCATTCTATTTCTACATAGGGACCATCGCTCTTTTTGCTGTATTTCCTTTCAGGTGAGTCACTTTCATCAACTTCTAAATCGGTTAATTTCATTTTTTGGTCAATAAGTCCAAACCACTCGTGATCCATCATTTTCGCATCAGATCATAGAAACTGGATCAGGTAGAGATAGTTTACAAGGGCCAATGGCCCATTTGGGAGAAGCCTTTTGCAATTGTTCTACATTTAACACTTTTAACTTTCTCCAGACCCAAAAAAAAAAAAGGTTTTAACTCTCCTAACAATGTTTTTTTAAGTATTAACATCATTACGACAAAAAAAAGGTTTTAACATGAAACAAAAAAAAATGAAACGATTTTAACATGAATACGTAATCCTAATTGGTGGCTGTACCACAGTTAAATTTATATTTATAATTTTAGTTTTTTGATAAGTTATAAAAATAGTTCTTAACATTATCCTATTTTAAAAAACTATATCGAAATTTCCTGTTTTAAATATTTGTTAGATAATATAAATACAGTACCTTTTTCTTTTTTTGTTCTGAGAGATTGGACGTGTTAGAACCTGGCTTTGACGATTTAAAGGAATGTAAAAAGGCTTTGAAGTTTCTACATGAGTTGCAAATCATCAGGCTCAAGAAAAAAAGAAAAAAAAAAAAAACTTAGGATGATTAACTACATTTTCTTAGATAATTGAAACCTGAAACCTTACCAAAAAAATAATTGAAATCTAAAAGGTACAATAGTTACATTCAGATATATCTCAATCCTAGCATGAGCTTTACCACATATAATATCATTTTGTAATAATATTATGATATTAATACGTATCTAATTAAAATAAAAACCGTTATTTTACTCATTTAAATAGCTTTGATAGGACAGCGAAGGACAAGAATTATACATAAGAGGACACTATATCTCGAACACAATCTATCAGTTATTATATACAATATGAAAACCAATTAAACATACTCTATTAACGATGGTTTTTAAACTCTCAAGTGGCTTAATCGACAACACTTTATTTTTAAGTAATTTACCTAATAAAGCAGATACGCGATATTGTGACACTTTCACTAGTATATATATCTTAGACATTAATCTATTGAGGTGTTCAGGTTCTACCAACAATCATTCCTAGCAAATAGAAATTTTAATTGGCAAAAACGAATTGTTAAACAAAACGAAAAACGCTTTTCATTGATAACTTAAACTAGAATGTACTATAAAACCGTGGCATGTCATGTTTTCTAAACTATCACTCTTTCAAGTGCATTTTTTTTTAAGACAACTCCTTTTCTCATAGATATCAAACACCAATGTGTCATAGCAGTGTTCTTTTATTTTAATACTATGCTTATTATAAGTTCCCTAAGCCCCAGCAAAGATCAATTTAATCACTAGCAAGCTTTTTAAAATTTGCCACCGAAGTTTCTAAACTATAATTGCAATCACTTCCAAATATGTTGGAACTAAATTCTTTAACGCTTGCTATTTCCTTTTTTATTTCCCTAGGTGAGTATCAGTCTATAATATTTATTGATACATATAATTAAGTCTACATATGTAAATATAAAATTTCATTTCCAAATGAATAATGTTTTATCGCCATGCACTCCCTTTTTCTAAATTGTAGGACAAGAAACCAAGTACGGAATTCCCTTTTTTCTTTCTTTCTTTCTTTCTTTATGTTTTTGTCCTCGGAATCATGAGGTTTCACAATTGGATTAGATAATTCTTTCCCTTTTATAAATTTCACACCAAGACACAATTTTCTCCTTTTGGTTTTTGAATTATTACTTGAACATAGGTTTCTTCATCACAACATTAATATCAAGCATGGCACCGAAATTGACCTTAAAAATTCTAAAAGATCACTTTAATTTAACGCTTGAATAAAGTTGTTTTTTTAAAATAATTAGACAAAGTCTCAACTCTTAAAAGAGAGGAGCAAAACAATATACCACACATCATACTCATAACACGTATTAGCCAATATTTATCTCTTACACCCTTACAAAACCACAAATTTAGACACTCAATACTCCTATTACACCCTTTTAAACACGGCTCATTAATTAATGTTGACCCAACAATAAATGTGACCTTATAGTAAACCCCAAAATCTTAATGTATACAAATTCAAAGTATATGATGCATGGGAACAATTTAAGATTGGCACTAAGGACCTTGCACGCACCAACCAATTAAATTGAAGCAAAATCGTTGACATTATGCTACCCAATAGTTTGTAAAGTTTCATTAGAAAAGAGGTTGAACGAGCTAACAGGTGCAGGGATGACTAGAAAGGATCCAAATCCATCATAATCCATCACATGGTAGCTTTAGTTTGGACGGCTGTTTGGCCCTTAAAATAATCAAAGTGAGCAAATTGGATTTGAATTAATTAATAACATAATTCTGAAAGCTTTGGATTGGCTTTCCATGGAGGACAAGAGATGTGTGTGCAACAATCTCAACCCACTTTGAGTGAAAAGCGGCTTGTGGAAGAGTGCGAACATGCACCATCGTGCTAGGTTCGATGCAATAGGTGCCCTTCACATGGAATTGATAGTTAAAAATATTCCTTTGGAAGTGGTCCATGCTAGCTCTTTGGATTAACTTTACTAATAATTGTTTAATTGGACTAGATAGTGGGTTCCCATTTGTTTAGTTTAAAAGAATTGATTAAGATAAGCATTGTATTATAATAATGTTGCAGAAGTAACATGATCTTATAATAGGTTTTTTCTACGGACACATTCATTAATTTCTTCTTCTCTCTAAAGGGATGACTATGTCTTTCTCGAGGACTACATATCATTCACAAAGTTCAACACACACAGACACACACACAAGGTTTTGTACTTTAGCTATAAATCCGTGTACACAAGTTTGAACTTGGTTTGTGATAGACTTTGTGAACCCTGAGTCTTGATATTTGAATCTGTCTTAGCTTGGGGTCATTGACTGAAGCTAAAGCAACTTTTTGTGAATTACTGAGAAAGAGTTTATGCTTACACTAGAAGAAAGATGCCTGTATACTAGTACAGCAATATATTGGAGAAAGTCACAAGCAAGAAAGTTATTAAATTCAATTCACCAGCTATATGAACATTTATAATTTATATATAGAGACTAATTTTAATACAAGTGTTTTATAATATATGTGACCTTCCATTTTTTTCAAATAAGTAGAAATCACTTGACTCCCAGCAAGAGAAAGAAGCATATGTACATCAAATATTGAAACTAACACAGATATGAAAAACAAAGCAAACGGAAACAACACAAATAAAATGAAACAAAACATCAAAACATCATACCCAAAACAGAGAGAACACATGGCAAAGGCAAAAGCAAAACCAGCCTTAAAAGTAGCCACCACAAGCATAAAACCCATAGTCACTTTCACATAGGCGCGTTCACGTACACAAGTTCGTGTGCGATTAAATTAGATATGATTGAGTTACAATAACAATACACCAAAATTAAATCCATATTGATGTCCACATGGCAAATGTTGCAGTGACATAGAAGCTATTAATCCTTTTAACTTGAGTTGCTTGAATTCGTTGGTGTAAATGCCGGTAAAACTGGGGATTGCTTTACCTAATTATAATGGAACTCAAGAATAAACTTTGTGAACTGGATATTATTAATATAAATTCTTTGAACATCAACAAAAACAACAACGAAAGTTAATGAGATGCCTATCACATCACATCATACCTATAAATGCAAGATAGCGAGTTCTTTTCCTTTCATCATTATTATATATACATGAACTTAATTAGTGGTCCACGCATAAAGGTCCTCCGGCTCTGCTGAGCTAATTAACATTGTTTGTATGTAATCTGTTACAACTTAGAAATATAATTAATAGAGTTATAACTCATTGTAAAATATGGGTAATTTTATTCGTCAACCTTTACCTAATTATCCTTGTCAATCAAATTCCATAACTACGTGGCAAAAGGTCATTTACCGAAAAAAAAGCTAGTTCTACATGTCACTAACAAAATTGATCACCAAAGTACCATTATACCGTCCTACAAAGCAACTAATCTAAGTGAAATGAAAATAAAAACCTAGTGCTCACAAATAAAATAAAATAGAGCCGTTCCATTCTTTGATTAATTTGTCTTTTTGAGGTAAGTGGTGGGTATGTGACTGTTGAAATAAGATGAAGTTTGAGAGGGAATAGAAGTAATATTAAAAGGGGCATGATTATATTAACCAATTGATGAGTGGATATGTACGTATAGTGAACATTGGAAGTGGAGGTGCTGTAAAATGTATACCAATAGTGGTGATGAAGAAACTTGGATTTTAGAACCTAGGAAGGTAAGTGAGTTGGTGAAGGGAATCGTTGACTGCAAATTCGAAAGTGATGCTTTTTTTGGTTGTGTCATTATTTTAATCTTGCCATTTAATTTTTATATATTGTTTAATTTGTTTGTTTCTTGAGAAGAGACGTGGTGGTTTGGTGTATTGTCACACTTAATTTTTTTTCTACTAGTAAGGTTCTTTTCAACTTGTCTTCTTCTCATAGAAGAGAGAGATTGATAATGTGAAGGAGGAAAGTAACATGAAGAGGAGAAGAAGACGGACCGGTAGTTCCGGAAATGGCCTTAATAAAATAGGATTCTTCTTCAACCAATCACCAAACCCTGCCTCAAATTATTTGTTTATTTTTCTTCATCATCGTTTTTTTATCTTTTTCTATGTTTAATTAAAGGACATGAAATAGCTCTCTAAAATGATAAACTCATCATTGTCATCAAGAGATCAATGGTTAGAATGACATCAAGGGTCATGCATGTCTAGTTTTATACTACCTTCATCTAGAGATAATTGTCCATTTAAAAAATTTAAATGATATTAATTATTTCTTTTAATAATATATCTATTAAATATTATTAATTCATTAGTGAAAGAAGAGAGAAAAAATTGAAATATTAAAAGAAATAAGAATAATTTAGTAAATCACTAACTTTTAATGATATTGATATTTTATTAATTATTTTCTTAGTTTCATGAACATTTAAACAACAATTATTCAACAATAGAGGAGTAACAAACAACATACTCTTCTCAAGAATATTAATTTTTTTAGCTTCTCTCTTTGAGAGTTGAGCTTTATTAATAATAAAAAAATTAATTTCATGAAATTTAAAATAAAAAATTAAACTGTTTCAATTTCTACAAATTTCCGGTGCGTATGAAACAATTACAAACAAACATGTTCCTCCTGCTGGAATTTAATAGCGAGAATTTTCTTTTTGACTTGATGATTTGCCAGCAATTGTGAAAAATATGATCTAGCTACTTTGCAAATCCACCCTACCTATCACCTTTAACTAGTTAAAAAATGTTCAAATTTTATTATCGTGTCTTGGTATATACATATTTCTTAGAGTTTAAATTTAACATACACTCAATATAAGACTTTTGATGTAAATATAATATTGTGATTAAATATTTTCAATAATATAACAATCATGTTTGGTTGATGGTGTGAAAAAATTTATACAAAAGTTGGTTTGTTGGTCTATGTGTATGTTTTGGACAAGATTGTAATTGATTTTATTTAAACTAAACTATCAATTTAATCTTCCAAAAATATGTGTGACATCTTTTTAATCTTTGAAATATTTTTGATATTAAGTTACTCTCTAAAAGTTAACTTTATATCAATTTAGCCATTGAAAGATTTTTTATATTAATTTAGCCAATAAAAGATACATGTGGTATCAATTTAATTTCTAAAAGATATATTATGAAATCAAATAAATTTATTAATATATAGAAAAATGAGAGATCAAATAGATGCATATGCATTTTTAGGGACTAAAATGATGTCACAATCATCATTTAGGGGATAAATTAATATAAAAATATTTCAAGAACTACACTGATATCATATGTATTTTTCAGACTAAATTGATATAAAAAAAACCTTTAAAACATTAAATTGATTTCACGTGTACCTTTGAGTTATTAAATTGATAGTTTGGTCTTTTATTCAAGATATGTATCCTTTTAAGTGTAGTAGGAATATTAAATTAAGGAAAGTAGAATTTTAAAGATTTTATTCGTTAACGTGGTTGATTAATTTGTTAGGATATGAAAATTTGTTAGAATTACTTATTTAAAATATGTTAGGTATAAAGGATAAGAATATTTGGGGGTTAAGGATGTCACGACCTTATCAATGGGCCATGTAGAATCTCATTCTCACATAGCCTTGGCAATTCCGCCTCTATATGCATGCTCTTTCTCGAAATCCATGAAACATAGAAAACTTGACTTTTCTATATGCAAATCACTTTTTCTCTAGAATCAAAATAATCGTATCTAAAAACTCATTCGTCATAAAAATCTATTTAAAACATAATATCACTTTCTCTAGGTCAATTATTTATTAAACCAAAATAATCATGTCCAAAACCTCATAATGTCCTTTTCAGGTACAAAATCGTTCATATAATTGAAATAACATTGAAATACACTTTAAAGTCTTATCATGGTATGTGAATGGAACAACCCATACCCAACAACCCTTCCTCCAATTACTAAAGCTAGATAAAATCAGAATGCTCACTCTCTAAAGCTTACCATCTAACACTTTTCGTAGATGTGTAGATTGGCCCATTGTTCTTATCTATAAAAAATGAGAAATGAGAGGGGTAAGTTTTGTCACAAAACTTGGTGAGTAAATCTTACCTGAAACCTCCCTTCATGGGACATCAAAGAACAATAGATAAAATAAATCATAATAATATTAAAGGTACTTGAAAATCTTATGCAATTACATGTCTCTATATAAATATATTTTCAAATCATCCTTTCATGAAATCATTAAAAGTAATTCCTTTAATTCATTTTCATTCTGAAATCATATAAGCTTAAAACCATAAACTCTTTCATACTTTCTAATGAACTCTTATTAATTCAAAAGTCATTTCATTAACTAACTTTCGTACCTGTATAAATTAAACTCATAATAACATAGCTTCTTAAAGAAATAAATTCTCTCGTTACGCACAATATTTGTGACGTAACAAAACTCTGAATAGAAATCTCTGGTCAAGGTGTGACAATAATGGGCACCTAACTAGGTCCCTTCTCTGAATACTCTTGCAGATGCATACTTGGTACCAAGGTTGATTACCTAACAACAACTGTTCTCTATAGCTCCTGTAAATTAATCTGAAACTTCTTAAAACCATTTTTTTATTCTTGAAGCTCTAATCTCTATAACTAAGCTTTACCTTAGCATAACTGTGACTATGAAACCATACTCAATGATTTCAGTTCAGGATATGCCAACTGCTCAGTACACGAAGATTCATGGTCTAAAATCCTTTTATGTATGAATCTCTATATCATTTCTTATTAACAATAAACTTGTTATATTTAAAACTAGTCCAATTCAATTCTAAAGTTGACCTTAGCATAACTATGGTAGAACTATGTCCAAGGAATCACCCTTTGTGGACATTGAGATTCCAAATCTCCATAGAGTATGTACGGCCAGGTCTGAATTTGTGGAAACTCACGCTCTAAAACTCTTTTATTGATTATCAAAAACATCATTCAATCATCAAAACTCTTTAAATTCAAACTATTAACTTATTAAACATAGTTCCAACCATAAACTAGGAAAACTCAATATCATATTCTAAATCATAGAGTCTAAATCATCATTTCAGTCCCTTTCTCTAAACCTCGTATCTAGGTATAAAACCATAGCATAAACATAAACCAGTTCCAATCCAGTAAAACAATCATAAAATCCTCTAATAGTTACACATATAATTAATTCTACATAGAATCAGTTCAACAACTATGGTCCAATGAGTTTATAAAAATAAAATTTCATGCTCTAAAACAATAGTGCAAAACATACAACCAACAGTAATCCCAAATCTTGTATAGTAATTTTCTAAATCAAGCATAAATCATAGTTTTCATGAAAATAAGTATAATGCATAACATAGAAGTCACAGTGTGAAATACACATAAAAGATAGGAGAAACCACACTTAGATCTCTGGAAAGTGGAAATGATACCTCTATTTGTCATGGAAGCGCAGACTGAGTTAACCTCTAAACCACAAGAACCCCTTTCTAAGGTGGGAAGCTCTTCCTTGAGAAGCATGGGAACTACCCATAACCCAGAGAACTTGAAGAAAATGAAGAAAAACCAAGAGAACAATGTAACATCCCAAATTTTTCTTAATATAGTGTTACTTTGTTATAACATTTTATTTTGATAGTATGCGGATTTTGTTTAGGCAAGATATTTAAGGATAATTATTGAAAAAAAATGTATAATTAAAATATTACAAAACTTAATAGTTGTACAATCTGGAACTTAACACCAAAATGTAAAATTTTAATTATTCCATTGGATTTTATTAAAATTACAAAAGATGCCATTAGAGGATAGAAAATAAACTTATAACATAATTAGTAGAAAAGTTAACAGAAATATTAGAAAAGCTTAGAGAATGTCATTAAGTTATTAAAAAAATGATAAAAAATTAAAAATATACCTTAAACATAAATTTGATCATAAATATAAATATTAAGTAATTTTGTATAATATTAGCATAATTGCACAAAAATAACCTATTGTGGAGTATAAAATAAACTTGAAAAGTCCTAAAAAATAACTCTAAGTCTTATAAAATTTTTTTTTACTAAGTTATGATATTAAATAATGAGGACCATGAAATAGGTCTCTCCATTAGGCTATGGATAGTGTTAAAAATCATATTGATCTTTAATTAATTAATTTTGACTTAATTAAAGCTTAAATTACCTAAATAATCACTTAAAATTTAAGATAAATTTTCCTAAACCTTGATTTATCTTGCTGATAATACTAAACCAATTAATTAACACCTAGATCAGCCACATGGAAGAAAAAAAAATATATTTGAAAAATAAAATTAAATGGTCAAACTTTCATATTATAATTATTCAACAACCAACCAAACTTTGACTAAAAATTTCAACAAAGATGAGCTTGTCTCCTTATCATGTTAGGTAGCTCAAAATTCACATGGGCTGCTATATAAAATTTATATATTTTATTTATAGATAATTAATTATTTTAATTAGCTCAAATTAGACCTAATTAAGGTAAAGATATATTAAAAATACTAAAAATTATAGAAAAAATTCATGAAAATTATAGATAACTTATAAATAAGGTAAAAACATGTTCTTAACAATAGATTAAGGAAAATTAATTTTTATGATGATTTTATGAATTATTTAGTATATATAACTTTAAGATAAATATGCAAAATTTGTCATTTTCATATATTAATCATTCAAGACAACTTTCCACCCTCTATAACTCTATTAGACATGTTTTTCAAACCTATAGGCTGCCAAAGAAGAAAAAAAATAATAGTTAAATAAATTATTAGTTAATTAATAATTAATTCTTAATAAAACTAGCAATAGTGTAAAATATCAAATAAAATATAAATAATTATAGAAAATTATATAAATTTCGTGAATACTTGTATTATATCTCTAATAATCTTATTATGATGTTTGAATAAAAAAATAAGTCATTTACTAATTAATTAACTTAATTAAGATGAACTAGTATAAGCAAATTTACCTTATTTTGAATAATTAATTATTAAATTATATTTAAATATATTAAAATTTAATAAATGAATTTAAATCATTTCATTAACATTTTAGTATGTCTTTAAATGATAATTGAGAATTTATTAAATTATTTAGTGTTAGTTTTAATATTTAACTAATCAAATATGATAAATAAATTATGAAATTAGTAATATTTTAATCCTAAACTTTTTCTATAAATAGCACCCCTCTAAACATCACTCACACTTCATTCTTCTTGCCCAAAATCTATCAACACTCATAGCCATCATTTCTCTCTTCATTTTCTTTATTTTCACACAAAAATATTTACAAATATTTAGCAAATCACCTCCAAATTATCACCTCTTCTTATCACCATCTAACTTCAACACTTCCCAGCCTTTATACATGAATTAGAACCCTTAGAGAAGGTTTATAAAAGTTGAAGAAGTTGCTGATCTAGCGTGGGTATTGCTAAGTTCTAAAGCTCCAAGAACAAGTAGGGGTTTTTCTTTCACTAATAAGCTTCATGCATGATTTTCATATATGATGTTGTTATGATACTCAAAGTTTGTGTTTATGGTTTTAATATGTTTGAATGATTTAAAGATTGTGACATAAAATACTTAATCTATGTGTATATGATGTATATTTATTTGTTTACTTATATGGTTGAAAGTATGATTTAAGATCATTTAAATTTTGATTATGCTTTCTTCAAATATTTCAATGTTGTCTAAATTTGTTGAACTATGTATTTTCATTTAATAAAGTTTTGTGCACAAGTTGTGAAATTTTAAGGTAATATAGCTTGATTTTGACCTCATTATGTATTTGATCATAAAACATTTTTGGTTCATAAAAAGTGTTGTATTTAATTCATTATAATGAATGGATTTTAAACCTTTGAGCATGTAATATTTAGCTTGGTTTATGTGTTATGTTTATCTTGGACTATGGACCTTGGATTATAAATATTTGACTTGAATATAAATTTATTAACATTAAGAAATATTATTTACAAAGATTTAAGTTAAGGTCCCATTAGGAATATGACATATAAACTAACTAGATTCATGCTTGAAGTGATTTTTTAAAGTTTGGGTATAATTTCAATTATTTATTTTTAAATATTTCTTAGATTTTATTGCTCTTTTATTTATCCTATGATTATATCTTTATATTGATAAAAATATTTTTTACTTATATTGAACATGTAAAGGTAATTTACCTACATATTTTCTAAAGATAGATTGGAAATAATTTTGGGTGTATTTAGGCTTATGGAATTAGTAACATATTATTACTTGAAAATAAATTATTATATGATGAAAAACTAAGTTAAGTATATTTTATTATAAAGGAAATGAATTTATAAAAATAGTGTGATTTGGTGCTTCAATAATAATTGTAAGATGGGTTTTATGAGTATTTTAGGAATCCTATGTTGTTTGGACTTTATGTGTAAATATGAAAAATCTTGTGGTCTATATGTAAATATGAAAGAAATCATGTAAACTTTATGTAATTTTCATTCTTTATGTATATTGTATGCACTATGTAAAATGAATACATAAATAAGTGACACTTTGGGCTTATACGATAAGGACTTGTGTACACTTCAGTTGCTAAACGACACCTCAGGCCGCCTTGTCACGAACCAGGACTTGGTGTACGTTATAGTGATACCTTGGGCCCGCCATGCTAGCGGACAAGGACTTGGTATTCATCTGGTCTGACTGGGGCACGCAATGAGACTCTCAGATCCAATATGAAGTAAACCTTGCAGCTATAATCATTTGAAAAGAACATGATACTATAAAAGGGAGCTTACAGGTATACTCATGATTATTTATGACATTCTTTTCCTGAACTTTTATTATGATTGATATTGTGCACTTCTATCTTACTTGACATTAGTAAAATATAATTTGAGTTAATATAAAAGATTGCATCTTATTGCACTTCGTGTTATTCTTAGTATTTTTGGGATGAAATGGACTCCCCTGGAAACATCACCCTATGGGAGACTCTCTTACCCCTTTCTTTGATGTTTCCAGATAACATGGATCGTCATCGCAGTGAAATGGATGTAGCCTTGGACTTAGTTTCTAAATAAAGATTCTATTATGTGTGCTAGATAGAATCTTTTACTGTTACTAGACTTTGGTTATGTTATATTGTTATATTAAAGTTTTCCTTAATGTATCTTGAATGTGTAATATGTATTGTATCCTATGGATTGATGTTAGTAGTGAAGTATATTTCTATAGATGATGGTTGTCTAAATTGGGAACTCCTGATTAACAAATAATAGTAATATGTTAGAAAAGAAATATTCTTTGTCATTTAAAAATTACCCTTGGATCCTGGAAGAAAGTGTATTCCTGTAAAAGTGTGATTTGGAAAGGTTCTGGCTAGGAAAGACTTGGTATTTAAGCGTGTCCATTGTGACCCACCTCTCTTTCCTGGGAATCTATCAGATGCATGATTTACATTGGTATACATTATTCCAAATAGAACTATAAATGAGAAATAATCATAGCAGTTTAAAAAAAAAAGTCTCATAAAATTTAGATTACAAGATAATAATATTATGTTATTTAATTATTGTTTAAAATACTAATAATATTAAAACTTAAGGTGGAAGAATTAGAGCTTAGTGAGGTGTTACATTAATAGTATTAGAGATTTCCTTGGAAGACAATGTCATTAGGTAGAATTTATGTATGTCATATTTCTCCATATAGGGTTTTCTTTATATAAGTTTGTTTTGTGTGGCAATTGTTTAAGCCTAGGTAGGAATATTGAGCTTGATCACCTCAATACATAACTAACTATGTATGCAGAACAACATGCGACCAAGAGAAAGTCTGTTCCTCTTAATGGTGAGAGAAGATAGAAATACCCTGGAGAATATGGCTAGCAATTAGGGAACAAGTGATGTTGACTAATAGGATGCTGCAGCGGATGGATGAGAATGGTGCTAGAAATGGGAATGGCAATGGTCAAGGAATTGCTAATGGAGATACACCTGGTTTGCACCCTCAATTCTATGGGCTAACTGAATTTAAAAAGATGCAACCTCCATCCTTCAAAGGAGAATATAATCCAACCATAGCTGAAAATTGGTTGATGAACATAGAAAAGATATTTGAGGCCATGTATGCAGGATGGCAGAAGGTGACTTATGCCACCTATATGCTTGTTGGTGAAGCTGAACATTGGTGGAGGGGCACTAAGTCTCTATTAGAGGCACAAGAAGTTCCTCTCACATGGGAACAATTCAAAGCTACCTTTTTGGAAAAATATTTTCCGATAAGTGTAAAGAATCAAGACTAAATTCCTGACTGAAGCAGGGAAATATGACTGTTGGACAATATGTATCAAAATTTGAAGAATTGGCCAAGTTCTCATCTTATTTAAAATTCAATCCAGATGAAGCTTGGAAAGCAATGAAATTTGAGGTTGGCCTGAATCAGAACTAAAGAATGCTGTAAGTACTATGGAAATCAGAAATTTTCCTCTATTGGTAAATAAATGCAGGATTCCTGAACAAAATATTAAGGATTTGGTTAACGCAAGAATATGTTTAAAAGAAAAGAGAGGAAGATAGAAGTAGATTCATTCCACCACAATTTCAAAAGAATAGGAAGCGAAGCTTGAACCAAAACCAAAATCAAGAGGAACCTATAGAGGAAAAATGCCTTTACCACCACGCAGACAAGTCCCTACACCTGCCCCAACCCTTGTTTGTGGAAATTGTGGGAAAAATCATGGAAATAAGCCATGTTTGAAAGGAATGGGTGTTTGTTTCACGTGCAAAACAGGGACATTACTCACGTGAATGTCCTAGAATCAGCATAAGGGAGAAATTTCCAATCAGAGGCCTCAAGCCAAAGGAAGAGTCTTCGCTTAAGACACAGGAAGCGGCTCAGAATCCTAAATTGATACAGGGTAATGTATTTTAAATAATAAAACATTAATTGCACTTTTTGATTCTGGAGCTACTCATTCTTTTATTTCTCCAACTTCTCAAATGAACTTGAATTACCCATGTCTACCTACCACATGACTTGATTGTTTCTACGCCTCCTGGGAGTAAATTTTGACTTCTTCTGTTTATTTAGGCTGTCATATTAGGTACTCATTGTTCTATTGTTGACCTTATTTGTTTACCTATGAATGATATTGATATTATTCTAGGTATGAATTGGTTATCTGATAATGATGTCTTTAAAATTTCGTAAGAAAACCATACATTTCACTATCCAAAATACCATTGCAACCTCCTTATTCAGAGATTGCTGAATCCTTGGCAAATCAAATAGGAGAATGTTTAACCAAACAAACCCTAGGAAGTGTTTTACTATGCTCATTGGAATTAGAGGCAAGTGATCAGCTAAAGATTGAAG
This sequence comes from Dalbergia oliveri, assembly GCA_030441495.1. NCBI lineage: Eukaryota > Viridiplantae > Streptophyta > Magnoliopsida > Fabales > Fabaceae > Dalbergia > Dalbergia oliveri. The sequence goes on along the minus strand of JAMLFY010000012.1, from coordinate 6,516,666 downwards.
ATATTTCTGGTGAAAGAATTTCCTGAGGTATTTCCACCTGATATTGAAAGTTTACCTCCTAAAGAGAGATAGAGTTTTCTATTGACCTCTTGCCTGGTCCTGGTCCCATATCCATAGCACCCTATAGAATGTCACTTCTTGAGTTGAGTGAATTGAAGAAACAATAGAGGATCTATTAGAAGGATTCATTAGACCTAGTGCCTCACCTTGGGGAGCACCTGTTGTTTGTAAAGAAAAAGGATGGTAGCTTAAGGTTGTGCATAGATTACCGTCAATTGAATAAAGTTACCATTAAGAATAAGTATCCTCTTCCTAGGATTGATGACCTTTTTGATCAACTAGAGGAGCCACAATGTTCTCTAAGATAGATTTAAGGTAAGGATATCACCAAATTAGAATTGAGGAAGAAGATATACCTAAGACTGCTTTTAGGACTAGGTATGGACATTATGAGTTTTTGGTGATGCCTTTTGGATTGACTAATGCTCCAGCTGTTTTCATGGATTATATGAATAGGATTTTTAGACCTTTCTTAGACAAATTTGTGGTGGTGTTTATTGATGATATTTTGATTTATTCTAAGACTAAGGAGGAACATAAGGAGCATTTGAGGATAGTTTTGCAGATATTGAAGGAAAAGCAATTGTATGCAAAACTAGAAAAGTGTGATTTCTGGCTAAAGAAGTAAAATTCTTAGGCCATGTGATTAATGGGGATGGTGTGTCTGTGGACCCTAGTAAGGTAGAAGCTGTATTGTCTTGGGAGAAACCTAAGACAATAAGAATTAGGAGTTTCTTAGGACTGCAGGATATTAGGAAGTTTATCCAAGAATTCTCAAGTTAGCTTTGCCTTTGACTAGGTTGACCAGAAAGGAAAACCATTTGTGTGGACACCTGAGTGTGAAACTAGTTTCCTAGAGTTAAAACGTAGGCTCACATCTGCTAGGATTAGTTATCCCTAACCGGAAAAGGATTTTGTAGTGTATAGTGATGCCTCCAGAAAAGGTTTAGGGTGTGTCTTAATGCAAGAAGGAAAAGTAATAGCTTATGCTTCTAGGCAGTTGAGACCACATGAGGAGAACTATCCTACCCATGACTTGGAGTTAGCAGCTATAGTTTTTGCTCTTAGGATATGGAGACATTACCTATATGGTGTTAAGTTTGAAGCTTTCACTGATCATAAGAGTTTGAAGTACTTGTTTGACCAAAAAGAGTTGAATTTGAGACAAAGAAGGTGGTTAGAATTTTTAAAGGATTATGATTTTGAAGTTAAATATCATCAGGAAAAGCCAATGTAGTTGCCGATGCACTCAGTAGAAAATCTCTACATGTGGCAAGTTTGATGGTCAAAGAATGGGAATTATTGGAAAAATTTAGAGACTTGAATCTTGAAGTAACCATAGAGGCTGACCATTTCAGTTTGAATCATTTGAGGATAGAAAATAACCTTAGGAAACAGATCATTGAAGGTAGAAGGAAGATCAACTTTTGCAAACCTACAAAGAGTCAGTAGTTAAGGGTGAACAAAAGGACTTTTGCATTGGAGATGAGCACTGTTATACCATGACAGGTTATGTGTGCCTAGTGTGGGAAATCTAAGGAAATTAATCTTAGATGAAGCACATAACAGTAGGTATACCATACACCCTGGAGCCACCAAAATGTATCAGGAAATTAAACAATTCTTTTGGTGGCCAAGAATGAAGAGGGATATAGCAGAGTTTGTGGCAATATGCTTGGTTTGTTAGAAAGTCAAGATTGAGCATCAGAAACCATCAGGCTTACTCCAACCTTTAGAAATCCCTGAATGGAAGTGGGACAACATAGCCATGGATTTTGTGATGGGATTACCTAGGACATCCTTGGGACATGATGGAGTTTGGGTTATAGTGGATAGATTGACTAAATCTGCTCATTTCTTAGCCATCAGAGCCAGCTATTCACTAGATAAGCTAGCCCAATTGTACATTAATGAGATTGTTCACTCCATGGTGTACCCACAGTATTGTCTCCAGAGATCCAGGTTCACCTCTAGGTTTTGGGAACATTACAAAGAGCCTTTGGTACTAAGTTAAGTCTTAGTCCTGCTTATCACCCTAGCTGATGGGCAATCTAGAGAACATACAGACCTTAGAGGATATGTTGAGAGCCTGTGTCTTGGAACAACAAGGAAATTGGGATTGCTATCTACCATTAGTAGAGTTTTCATATAATAACAGTTATCATTCCGGTATTGGGATGGCACCATATGAGGCTTTATATGGTAGAAAATGTAGATCCCCATTGTGTTGGTATGAAGTTGGTGAGAGAAATGCTAGGACCAGAAATTGTTCAAAGGACCACAGCCAATTAAGCTTTCTCAGGGATAAATTGTTGACTGCACAAAGTCGGCAAAAGAGTTATGCTGATAGAAGAAGGAAGCCTCTAGAATTCCAAGAGGGTGAACACATATTTCTAGGGTTTCTCCTACAACGGGATAGGTAGAACTCTGAAAGCTAGGAAGTTGAGTCCTCGTTTTCTTGGTCCATATCAAATTTTGAACCGAATTGGTTCTGTATGCCTTGCTCTACCCCAAACCTCTCAAACCTTCATGATGTCTTTCATGTGTCTCAATTAAAGAAATATTCCCCTGATCCTTCACATCTACTCCAGAATACTTGTTCAATTAAGAGATGATTTAACCTATGAGGTTAAACATCTTAAGATTTTGGATAAAAGCCTAAAGGAACTCAGAGGTGGTAAGACTATTTCTTTGGTGAAAGTCCTGGGAAGGATTGACTCTAAAGAGGCACGTGGAAAAAGAAAACGATCTTCAGAAAGACTATCCAGAGATTTTTAATTAAGGTAATCAAATTTCGAGGACGAAATTTCTTGAAGGATGGGAGAAATGTAACATCCCAAATTTTTCTTAATATAGTGTTACTTTGTTATAACATTTTATTTTGATAGTATGCGGATTTTGTTTAGGCAAGAAATATTTAAGGATAATTATTGAAAAAAATGTATAATTAAAATATTACAAAACTTAATAGTTGTACAATTGGAACTTAACACCAAAATGTAAAATTTTAATTATTCCATTAGATTTTATTAAAATTACAAAAGATGCCATTAGAGGATAGAAAATAAACTTATAACATAATTAGCTTTAAAAAGCTAATAGAAATATTAGAAAAGCTTAGAGAATGTCATTAAGTTATTAAAAAAAATGATAAAAAATTACAAATATACCTTAAACATAAATTTGATCATAAATATAAATATTAAGTAATTTTGTATAATATTAGCATAATTGCACAAAAATAACCTATTGTGGAGTATAAAATAAACTCTTGAAAAGTCCTAAAAAATAACTCTAAGTCTTGTAAAATTTTTTTTACTAAGTTATGATATTAAATAATGAGGACCATGAAATAGGTCTCTCCATTAGGCTATGGATAGTGTTAAAAATCATATTGATCTTTAATTAATTAATTTTGACTTAATTAAAGCTTAAATTACCTAAATAATCACTTAAAATTTAAGATAAATTTTCCTAAACCTTGATTTATCTTGCTGATAATACTAAACCAATTAATTAACACCTAGATCAGCCACATGGAAGAAAAAATATATTTGAAAAATAAAATTAAATGGTCAAACTTTCATATTATAATTATTCAACAACCAACCAAACTTTGACTAAAAATTTCAACAAAGATGAGCTTGTCTCCTTATCATGTTAGGTAGCTCAAAATTCACATGGGCTGCTATATAAAATTTATATATTTTATTTATAGATAATTAATTATTTTAATTAGCTCAAATTAGACCTAATTAAGGTAAAGATATATTAAAAATACTAAAAATTATAGAAAAAATTCATGAAAATTATAGATAACTTATAAATAAGGTAAAAACATGTTCTTAACAATAGATTAAGGAAAATTAATTTTTATGATGATTTTATGAATTATTTAGTATATATAACTTTAAGATAAATATGCAAAATTTGTCATTTTCATATATTAATCATTCAAGACAACTTTCCACCCTCTATAACTCTATTAGACATGTTTTTCAAACCTATAGGCTGCCAAAGAAGAAAAAAAAATAATAGTTAAATAAATTATTAGTTAATTAATAATTAATTCTTAATAAAACTAGCAATAGTGTAAAATATCAAATAAAATATAAATAATTATAGAAAATTATATAAATTTCGTGAATACTTGTATTATATCTCTAATAATCTTATTATGATGTTTGAATAAAAAAATAAGTCATTTACTAATTAATTAACTTAATTAAGATGAACTAGTATAAGCAAATTTACCTTATTTTGAATAATTAATTATTAAATTATATTTAAATATATTAAAATTTAATAAATGAATTTAAATCATTTCATTAACATTTTAGTATGTCTTTAAATGATAATTGAGAATTTATTAAATTATTTAGTGTTAGTTTTAATATTTAACTAATCAAATATGATAAATAAATTATGAAATTAGTAATATTTTAATCCTAAACTTTTTCTATAAATAGCACCCCTCTAAACATCACTCACACTTCATTCTTCTTGCCCAAAATCTATCAACACTCATAGCCATCATTTCTCTCTTCATTTTCTTTATTTTCACACAAAAATATTTACAAATATTTAGCAAATCACCTCCAAATTATCACCTCTTCTTATCACCATCTAACTTCAACACTTCCCAGCCTTTATACATGAATTAGAACCCTTAGAGAAGGTTTATAAAAGTTGAAGAAGTTGCTGATCTAGCGTGGGTATTGCTAAGTTCTAAAGCTCCAAGAACAAGTAGGGTTTTTCTTTCACTAATAAGCTTCATGCATGATTTTCATATATGATGTTGTTATGATACTCAAAGTTTGTGTTTATGGTTTTAATATGTTTGAATGATTTAAAGATTGTGACATAAAATACTTAATCTATGTGTATATGATGTATATTTATTTGTTTACTTATATGGTTGAAAAGTATGATTTAAGATCATTTAAATTTTGATTATGCTTTCTTCAAATATTTCAATGTTGTCTAAATTTGTTGAACTATGTATTTTCATTTAATAAAGTTTTGTGCACAAGTTGTGAAATTTTAAGGTAATATAGCTTGATTTTGACCTCATTATGTATTTGATCATAAAACATTTTTGGTTCATAAAAAGTGTTGTATTTAATTCATTATAATGAATGGATTTTAAACCTTTGAGCATGTAATATTTAGCTTGGTTTATGTGTTATGTTTATCTTGGACTATGGACCTTGGATTATAAATATTTGACTTGAATATAAATTTATTAACATTAAGAAATATTATTTACAAAGATTTAAGTTAAGGTCCCATTAGGAATATGACATATAAACTAACTAGATTCATGCTTGAAGTGATTTCTTAAAGTTTGGGTATAATTTCAATTATTTATTTTTAAATATTTCTTAGATTTTATTGCTCTTTTATTTACCCTATGATTATATCTTTATATCGATAAAAATATTTTTTACTTATATTGAACATGTAAAGGTAATTTACCTACATATTTTCTAAAGATAGATTGGAAATAATTTTGGGTGTATTTAGGCTTATGGAATTAGCAACATATTATTACTTGAAAATAAATTATTATATGATGAAAAACTAAGTTAAGTATATTTTATTATAAAGGAAATGAATTTATAAAAATAGTGTGATTTGGTGCTTCAATAATAATTGTAAGATGGGTTTTATGAGTATTTTAGGAATCATATGTTGTTTGGACTTTATGTGTAAATATGAAAAATCTTGTGGTCTATATGTAAATATGAAAGAAATCATGTAAACTTTATGTAATTTTCATTCTTTATGTATATTGTATGCACTATGTAAAATGAATACATAAATAAGTGACACTTTGGGCCAGCCTTATAGCGGATAAGGACTTGGTGTACACTTAGTCTGCAGTGCTAAACGACACCTGGGCCTCGCTTGTCACGACAGGACTTGGTGTACGTTATAGTGATACCTTGGGCCCAGCTAGCGGACAAGGACTTGGTATTCACTATCTGAACTGGGACGCCTAGCAATGAGCTTCACAGATCCAATATGAAGTAAACCTTGGAGACTATAATCATTTGAAAAGAACATGATACTATAAAAGGGAGCTTAGGATACTCATGATTATTTATGACACTTCTTTTACTGAACTTTTATTATGATTGATATTGTGCACTTCTATCTTACTTGACATTAGTAAAATATAATTTGAGTTAATATAAAAGATTGCATCTTATTGCACTTTGTTATTCTTAGTATTTTTGGGATGAAATGGGACTCCCTGGAAACATCACCCTATGGGAGACTCTCTCACCCTTTCTTTGATGTTTCAGATAACATGGATCGTCATCGCAGTGAAATGGATGTAGCCTTGGACTTAGTTTCTAAATAATCAGATTCTATTATGTGTGCTAGATAGAATCTTTACTATGTTACTAGACTTTGGTTATGTTATATTGTTATATTAAAGTTTTCCTTAATGTATCTTGAATGTGTAATATGTATTGTATCCTATGGATTGATGTTAGTAGTGAAGTATATTTTATAGATGATGGTTGTCTAAACTGGGAACTACTGATTAACAAATAATAGTAATATGTTAGAAAAGAAATATTCTTTGTCATTTAAAAATTACCCTTGGATTGCTGGAAGAAAGTGTATTACTGTAAAAGTGTGATTTGGAAAGGTTCTGGCTAGAAAGACTTGGTATTTAAGCGTGTCCATTGTGACCCACCTCTCTTTCCTGGAATCTATCAGATGCATGATTTCAATTGGTATACATTATTCCAGAATAGAACTATAAATGAGAAATAATCATAGCAGTTTAAAAAAAAAGTTCTCATAAAATTTCAGATTACAAGATAATAATATTATGTTATCTAATTATTGTTTAAAATACTAATAATATTAAAACTTAAGGTGGAAGAATTAGAGCTTAGTGAGGTGTTACAAACAACGTACCTTTAAGCTTTAGGGATGATAGATTCGTAATTAAACTTGAAGAAATGGAAGAAAATGGAGTTTGGAGGGTGAAATGGGTTAGGAACTAAGATTTTTGCGTGATGGGAGGAGAGAACCATTTTGTTCTGACAAAATGGGGTTTTGATGCTATCTATTGACTGCACTGGGCGTCTTAGAAGCTTCATCGACTTGCTCTCTGTTGGATGCCTTGGCTCTTCAAAGCTCAACACACTTTGCTCTCTCTTTGACCTGGGTGTCTCCAGAATGCTCTAGAAGCTCTAATACTCATGTATTAAATTTATCTATCTCATTACCCACTTATTACTTCCTATTAACTTTAAAACATAAATGTAAATAAGGGAATACCCCCCATTTGGATTCATAAAATATTAGAAAAATTAAAATCCCAACAAATCAAAATCTCATTTAGATTCGGAAAATCTTATGATTTCATAAACTTGTAGGCTAAAACGAAGTATTTGAGGGTTTCATAAAATTCTAAAATCTCTCTTCAACTCATTTCTTCAAAATCCTGGGACTTTTAGTCCAGAAAATAGCTCTAATGTATAGCTCTCCAAGGGCATGTAAGGTCCAAGACTTAGTAAAATTAGAACCAAAAAATAAGGTAAAGGTGACTGGTACCTTCTTTGTTTCGAAAAAATTTCTAACCTTTTATTTATTTTTGAAAATCTAAGGTATTACAAAGGATCCTTGACAATAAGTAAATAAATAACCTAGTGTGAGACAACAGTGTGTACAAAAGATTTTGTCTATAAGTATAAAGTGATAATTTTTATGCTGTTTTTCATAGTGAAAATATTTATTCTCATAGAGTAAGTATAGACATGTAATTTATTGAACCATATAAATTATCATAATTTAATATTTATTATTATCTTGTTAATTTTTTTTAATATTTTTATGTTTATTAGATTTGATGAGAGTATATGTTTATGAGACCTATTTTTGTAAAAACTTTTATCTAATCATTATTTCACTCTGAATTACGTAGTGGCACAATGAAGAAAAAGAAGAAGAAAGAAGAAGAAGAGAATTTCGTCTATTAATAAAGTGAAAAAGGAATTTCCTCTACCACACATGTTCTTCGTCACTTTATCATTACAGGTTCGAAATCAGAAGACCTAAAGATGTGTTAAAAGAAATGCATGCATAAAACTTACTTAGTCAGGTATAAACAATTGCTAAGCCAGTCGACAGAATAATCATGCTCACTTAGTTATATAAGTACTTTCCAGAAATTCACAACAATGTCTTCTCAATTGATTAAGAAAAGAATCAAGTCGAACATATTGTTTTCAATAAAGCAAGTAAAGTTGATATACTCCAGGTTACAATTTAGACCAAATGTCCAAATCTAGCTAGCAGCACAGCAGACACTGATATTAAACTTGGATTTCAATTTTCTGTGTTAACCTAATTTAATATTATGTGTATATCAACCTAGTATTAAACAAGGCATCTATATCCAAATTGATGTCAAAGCTTGCTATTATCATATCTAGCTTTGTACCTTTGAGCTTTGTTAGATCCCCTCCATGTATGCATTAACTACTAAAAAAAATTAACGTAACTAAGCATCCATATTTCTTTTGAATTTTATTATTTTCCGTGATCCAGATAGAGAGGCTTTCAAGTATTCTTTATTTTAATTTAGTAATATAATGACATCTGTCTACATAATTATTGATATAATTGAAATTTTTTGCGAGACAAGTTTACAAAGAACTTTTTCCATTCTGATGTCAAGATAAGCACGGTGCAAGTTTAAGGCTGGTTTAGTAATGCTCATTACAAAGTGCTATATCTTATAAAAAAACATGAACCAATTTTTTATTTGGTAAATTAAAGAATTAAGATACTTTTGCTCTAGGGTTTTAAAGGTCAGTAGTACTTTTAAGAGTATTTAATAAGATATTTTTTTGGAGTTAATTTATGCTCTCCAAATTCAAAAGACTATTACGATTTTACTTTATTTAATGGAATAAATATAAAAATTATCTACTTTATTTGCTGGTCTTAATATCATAATAAACTATCCGTCTTGTAACAGAGAAGCCGCCCATATATACTATATTTTAAGTGATAATAATTAGTTGAAGTAAAGTAAAATGTGACGAAAGAATTCTATATTTATCTATCTTTGCATATAATAATGGAAATTTCTCTTATTTGGCCTCGAACTTTTTATCTTTTTAATTTGCATCATGTAATTCCAATTGTTTTCGAAGTGCAGTAAAGTTTGGTGCGGTTGAATTGATGAGGAAAATAGAGCTGGGGATGACAGAGACAGACGGTGCCTCACCCACTACTGGCTCTCGTTCTTCTTTCTTTTGCGCAATAATATTATAATAAGAAATTCAGGAATGACAATACAAGAAAGAAGAAAGAAGCAATAAGGTTGGATTTGATTGGGCCCCTTAGGCGCACGGAAAGGGCACTCGTGCTCTTTGGTGTTGGTCTCTGTCACACCGCAAACCCCTACAACTACGCAGAGTTTAAAAATTTTTATTCGGTTGTAACTTTTTAAAAGGAAAAATCATTAAAACCAAAATTTATTCATTCAACTCGAACTAATTTGCATCAAGTTTCTAACTAATTTACCTTAATTTAGGTCTGATTATTGTGAGATAAAATTTTTTAACATTAATATTTTAATTTATAAGACTTAAATTCAATAATTTATTTTAAAAAATAAATATTACTAGTTGAACAACTAAATATTAGTTATACAAATATAAGTTAAATAATTTAAATTTAGGTACTAAATGTTAACAAAAAAGTCAGATATAATAATAATAATAAAGTTATATTATGACAATTTATTCAAATCGAAATTTATCTAATCAATACCCTTTAAAATACGTAAAAAAAAAATTGAAACTTATCTTTTATAGCATGCTTAACAAGTATTCCAAGGGCATTGGTTAGGAAAACACTTGAAATATATCCACTTATTATCCTTAAATTTTACCAAATTTATTATAAATATATGATATTTCTCCTTTATATTTATATAAAAATATTTTCCTACTCAACACCAACAACAACAGCCCATCACACACAATTCTCCTCTCTTCTCTTCTCTTCTCTGCTGTTTTCTTCCCTTTCTGTTCTGCCCTCTCCGTATCAGTGAATTAAACACGCGCACACTCACTCAGTACACAAAACAAGAAGAAGAAGAAGAAGAAGAAGGAACACAAACTAACTCTGTTGCACTCACATACGTTACAGTCATTCACGCCCACACGCCTTGGTTTGCCATTCAACCTACAGCACTGTAGACGATGCACTCAGTCAAATACACAGCCCGCATTTATTGTGTTCCGTCGTGTGCATACATAACATAACATAACAACCTATACGTGCTTCCAATTCTTTCACCTTCTTGCCCCCTCCACTAGGTTCTTAAATAAATTGTACTAGTTCATCGAGTCCTTAATATAAGTTGTTTTAGGACAATATATAGAAATTAAAATAATGATTAGATTTTTTAATTTTCTAAAATAAAAGTAAAAGATATAAATATTTTTTTATTATTTAATCTCCACTTATTTTTTTTCTATTAATTAAATACTCTAATAAACCCACCTCTACATATTCTCTCTCCAATTAAATAGATGGATAAAATAGGTATGGAATAATTAATAACTTATTAAAATATGAAAACGACTTATATTTTGAATAAAAAAAATTAAAATGACTTATATTAAGGACAAAAAAAATAACACGCTACTGTCACCTTGTCAAGCACTATTGTGTTGATCAAGCTGCAAGTTTTTCATATATAATTTTTTATGTTAAAACAAGGAGTTTTCCAGGAATCGTTATAAAATTTAAAGGCATGGATACTTTTTAATTATTTGTGATTAAGAATATGTCACGTATTCAACTAGTTCAATTTATTAAAATCAAGAAAATTAAATATTCAATCATATTAGTTGAAGACAAAAATAAAGATGTCAGCGGTACATATATCCTATGGGGGTACCAAAGGAAAAATCTTAAAACAACGTACATTTTTTTCGAAAAGAAAAATTAATCCACATTATACATAGTAATTAAAATAGTATAAAAACAAAAGCAGTGTAAAAACAGTATACATATGTTTTTCACATTCCGTGCTTGCAGGCCATTGCAGGCAGTGCAACGTGGTGAATAGATGATTAATTGCCAGACAATAATTACTTTATTTTAAAATAGTATACATGGTTGTTTTAAAACATATTAATAGACTTCAAAATATAATTCAATTCATTGAGGCGACACCAAAAAGCAACTATCAGCTGAATCCTTTTTATATATTACTAAATTGACGGCACTTACATGCCAACCAATTTGCTTTTCTTATTTTTCTAAAATATTTAAAAAAGAAATCACAAATTCAAAATATAATTTAAAATATGATAAGCGAGAGGAGTTATGATATCATGAATGGTAGTTATTCATACACCAAAAAGAAATGATAGTTATTCTTGAAATTATAGATGTGAAAATAGTTTTTGTGATAGGTTTAAGAGTAGTATTTTTGAAATTATAAAAGTTGTGCACTATAGATAGTTATTATGGAGAATTTCCTTGATATATAGATAATAATATTGTAATATGATTGGGGAATAATATGCTAAATTTCTTATTTATACCTGCAAAAAAAAAATCATATTTTTGTTTGATATATATTGTATCACTAATCCTCTAGGTAATATGTTTTCTTCGGGTTGTCCCACTTTTAAAATTAATGGTTTTATTATTGATTAAGGGTTTTAAAGTAGTAAATTTTTATGGAATAACTCAAATTTACAAGTTCTTAATACATTCTATGTATTCAAAACTTAAAAATTTGCTATTTTTAAAATATTAATCAGTGTTTCTAGAATACTACTAATCCTAAAATTAATGGGAAAAACTCAAATTTGACGCGATAAGACGAGAAAGTTTAGTATAAGATGAACTGTTTCCAACATGATTGTTTCTTTTTCACTCATATCCAATAATAAGCTATCGTTTTCCCTGCCAAGTGCAAAAGGGATTAAAATGCACACAAAAGAGAAGTGATCATGTTGAATTAGTTTCTTTGCCTTTTCCTCCTGATTGACCGCTTCATTTGCCAAATGGTAGCGCCAAAGGCCAATTTGCTGGAAAGCGGCAAACAAGATATGATATTCAATTAAAGTGTTTCAACTACCAACATCTGCACAGCCACATATTTAATTAGTAACATCATAAATTAGTCAAATCATTTTTTATAGCATCAAACTGCTGCTTGGCATGAAGCTTCCGGCCATTAAAATCATCAATCGTGTGAGAAAATTTTAGACCCAAAATGTAATATCCGGTTTTAAATAAAAAGGTTAGAAAATTTTTTCAAATCAAGAAGGGTGTTAGTTACCCTTTCTCATTAGGTCCTAAATTTTGCTAAGTCTAACCCTACACCCTTGGAGGGCTATATGATAGAACTATATTTTTGGGATCAAAGTTCCGGTAATTGTTCCCTAGAAAAATGAGTTGAGAGGGATTTTTAATGAATTTTATGAAACCCTCAAGTACTTTATTTTTAGCCTCAAGTTTATAAAATCGTAAGATTTTTCAAATTTGAACTAAAATTCAAAAATGAGATTTTGATTTATTGGGATTTTGATTTTTCTAGTATTTTATTTGAATCCAAATAGGGGGCATTTCCCTATTTACATTTATGTTTTAAAATTATGATTAACTTAAAATTAAGAAATGTAAATAAGTGAGTACTGGGATAGTACAATCCAATGCATACCAGTATTGGAGCTTCTGAGGACCAGGCGTCCTTTGATGAGGTGGTTAACAGAGAGTGAAGTGATGTCTGGAGCTTCTGGAGACCGCCTAGTGGTAAAAGAGTAAGTTGTGCCAAAGTGGGGGACAGGGCGTGACGCGAACATAAAAATCTCATTTTGTAGACCATTCAGACATACCCACCTCCCCAAACTTCTCTTAACTTCGAACAAACACCTCTCCAACCCATCTTTCACTCATAAAACTCCATTCTTCCAAGTCTTTTAAGTTTAACTTAGAATCTTCAATCCTAAGCTTAAAGGTATGTTATTTTGCTAGTTTTGCTTCATTTCCTTCAAGTTTTCTTAGCTCAAGGGTGGTTCTCCATGCTTTCTAAGAAAGAGGTTCTCTATCTTGTTAGAGATGGAATTTGAGTATTTAGAGGTTTTAAAGGTTGATTTAGAGTTTTATTGCTTTCATGACAGATATTTTGTCATTTCTGTTCCCAGAGTTCTGTT